>JARYHS010008074.1:161838072-162393072 GCA_031002005.1 Vandiemenella viatica
ACATTACTGGGTTATATTACTGAAAAATTTACTGGTCAAAGAAATAATGATACAATACAAAATAAAAATTTACCATAGCTGTTATTTCGTTTGCGAAGTTTCATTATTAACAATATCAATAGCAAATTAAATTCGCTTCACAAGTTCACTCACAACACACACGCACTTACAAGAATCACTCGAGCGTTGAAGTTGGCAGTATTTTTTTTTAATCCCTAAGGAAATAAGATATAATTATTCGTACGGCTTACTCAGGTTACGTTGATCAGTGTCATCTAGTGTAAAATAGTTGAACTTGATAGTCATCTAGCTAGTACATCCAATGCACGCTAGATGGCCCTAAAGAATATATTGACGCTTCGATATTTTATTCTCATAACATCGATGTGTCGATGTCAAAACATCGATGTTTTCAGCTAAACATCGATGTTTATTCACCATCGATGAATATCGATCATCCCTACTCTCCGCTCTGCGTGTGAAGTGAGGGCAAACGACGGCGTTGATGGCGATTAGGGATTGCAATCCAGCAAAGCGGGATCCCGCAATCCCGCTGGATCCCGCATCATTAGACAGTCTGGCGGATCCCGCACAAAATTAAGCGGATCTGCAATCCGCAAAATCCGGCGGAACGCGTGTCAGTCTGCGTGACTCGCTGCCCCACTTGGTCTCTGTCGGATATTTTGCACTGTTTGCCTGTACCCTTCCAGTTGGCATTTGACTCATGTGAACAAGCGTTTGTTTTTGTCAATCTTCGTCATTCGTAAGTAAATAAATACACTTTTACGTATTCATCAAAACTTACGTTTGTTTCGAATATACATTTCTGTAATTTGAGTTATTATGCGTATTTAGTACGATTTTCTAACTATATAATTATTTTTTAAGTGTCGCACACATTATCTGAACTACAAGGTTACAGCTTTATATTCACGGTTTCATTTTTCCCATTTTCTGATAAAGTAATTGTGATAATTTCCTAATTTGCGGCTAAAAATTTGATTATTCGTTGATATGAAACTAATGTTATCGTAATTTTAACGATCGCGTACCTACTTATTTAACACCTATCAAAAGGAAATTGTGTATCCTTTGACTTATTGTTGTTTCGGCCGCTGCCTCAATACGTTTATTTGACGAAAGCCACCTGCTTACATGTGCCGCTCAGGCTTTCGATTAATTCCTCTTCTCCTTGTTATTATTTCGACTAAAGGTAAAAAAAATTATAATGAAATTTTCAAGGGTGTATCGACGTATTGTGTTGTAGGAACACCATACTTCGACAGCTGCCTCCGCCGTCTTCCTCACGTGTGTAATTTCGTGTGTTTGCAATGAAATCCGGAGATACAACTACGAGGACTTCACTGCAATCATTCGCGGAGAAAATCTCCTTTCTTACTAAAAAAAATAATAATTTCCACTCTAAAAATGTCGTTATGCCACATAAGTAAATCTGAAATACTTGACAGTTTACGTGTTGGTGAGTAGTTTCTTTTAATAACATTAAATCAACTGTAATATCAATCAAGGAATCAGGAGATATAATAATGAATCACGCAAAAATAAGGCCAAGTCTCGTGCTTGTGCAGTGACAAAAAGTTATGAGATTTTGTTCTGAGCCAAGTCTACACTTTACGGAGTATATTCACTTCACTTTGTGAAATTGAATGCTTTTCTCGGTGTTATGGAACGTTCAATTAGAATTTACAAAAACAATAAAAAAAACTCTGGTAACTTGGCCATTGAGCAAACCATATTTTTAACTTATGCGATGTATTGTAAGGCACATAATATGACCTAAGACTCAATATTTTCCATTTTTATTATTTATTTAAAAATTGGTTTAGATTAAAAAACAAAAATGTAAAACCTCCAAATACACTTAAGACACGCTAAAAAGTTTTAATGTCATTTTGCCAATCAAAATATTGTTAACTGTTAATTTTTATCATTTAACATTAAAAATTATTTATTAATTTAATTATTATTTAATTTACTAACGTTTTAAGTAATTATGTTTTAAATATATGCGTTAAAAACTGTTTGTACCAATCCCGCACGGATCCCGCGGGATTGGCGCAAATCCTGCGCGGATTGAAAACACTGCGGGATTGCAATCCTTAATGGCGATCGTCCGTCCGTTGGAGATGTTAAGTCTGGTGGCCCCTTAATTGAGAGTAGGCCTGAACGGAGTTCATGCACGACTCGAACAACACAACACCCACACACTATCGCAGTCACCCATACTTACAGCAACACTAGGGAAGGCAAAGGGAAACCACCTCATTTCATCCGCCTAGACGTTGCCGTGGCGGGATAAACGTACCCCATGGTAACCGTCTACGCTTGGATAGGGGCAAGACGTTCATAAGAAGATATCTCAATTCTGAGAAAAAGCATTCATTTTCTGATTACGGAAACGTTCAGTAACTTCAAACTGTTCCGCAATAGATGGCAAGCAACCAGCCAAAGGTATTACTATTAATTCTTTTCTGCTTATAATCAAGCAACCATAAATATACATTCTTTTTTATTCTAAGCAATAATAACATCAATAGTTTTGTGATTATTTAAGTTTTTTTAACTGCTTTACGTCTCTTTTTAACATCGAGGTCTTTAGAGACGGGAAAGGATGGGGGGCAAGGATGGGGGGCAAGGATGGGGGGCAAGGATGGGGGGCAAGGATGGGGGCAAGGAATGGGAAGGAATTCGGCCATGGCCTTTTGAAGGAAGCATCCCGGCATTTGCCTGGAGTGATTTGGGGAAACCATGGAAAACCCAAATCTGGATGCCCAGACGGGGATTCGAACCGCCGTCCTCCCGAATGCGAGGCGAAACGCTGATTATTTAAGTAGATGAAACTAGTGTAACTTCTGTTGTTGCAGATTAGATGTCAAATAAATTGTATCATGTTCCTACATTGCTACTTTTATCAGGATGCAAGCTGAAGTAGAGTCGTCTGACAAACCGTTTCGAAGCGAGTCTTTGATGTTATTCATTTCTGAAAATAATGTCTCACAGGCATAGGTAGATAAAAACGTTGTTAAGATAGCGAAAGCCATCTTTTTAAAAGAGCTAAATGTGTCTGGAATTGAATCCCAAATTTCTATAGCTATGAAATTCCCTTAAATTGCGGGTCGGTGGTTTTTGGGCGGGGAGCTGGCGTCCCAGATGTGTTCAGTCTGGTTAAGATCAGGCTAATTTGGTGGCAAAGACATTATGCTCCTCAAACCACTTACACTCGTAGCACGACTCTGACTTGTTACATGGACAGTTATTTTGCTGGAAAATGCCATCGCCCTGGGGGAAGACAAAGCCTGAAGGGGTGCAGGTGGTGCGTAATAATTTTCACTTCCACAGCTTCTACCACATGTCCCATGGAAGCCCCATCTCGATCTCGCGCCTTCAGCAGTCGGAATTGACGATGTCGTTGGGCAAACACGAAAAAACGTAGGGACCGTCTGCTGCAGTGCCCCATGAACAGCAATGTGACCTGCTGAACAGTGTGCTCCAAAATAATTTTTGTCTGCAATCTGCGTCAGACTGCCTCCTATCTTGCTTTACAGATAGGGCAAGTATCCAATCTCCACGTTCTGTGATGGGGAGTGGACGTCCACAATCGTTTCGCCTGCTCGTGGTTTCACCGTCCTTTAACGACTTTCCATAGATGCTCAATATAAGCAGCACGCGATCAGCCTCGCAGTTTCCGAGAGGCGCCGGGTCATGACAATCTGCTTTTTGTCGAATTCACTTATGTCAGTGGATTTCTCCAATTGCTACACGATTCGTGGCTAAAATGACACCCCATCGTGTCGCTCCGTTTAAATACTTTCCTTACCGCATGACTTTCCCGCAACTACCCAGATGGCATTCAGTCCCGTGATGTGCAGTGATCATAATTTTTTAAAATTATTTTTTGCTCATTGGGGTATGATTCATATCCATGTAACAAAGTTTGAACGGCCAATACCGTTGGAACTGCTTACGTACGTCCAGGGACCTATTTCTAAATTTTGCGCCCTGGGCGAATATGATCGGCCACCCCCGACCCCCCTATATCAGTGGCGCAGGTCTAGGAATTTTCCGATCCGGGGCAAAACTTGTGAGATTGCCGCCCCGTTTGTCGTCACCGCCTAGTTTCTAGTCGCCCCGATTGTCCTCGCTTCCCCATTATCACCACCTGGCTTTAGCGGAGTTAAAAAAAAAAAAAAAAGTCAGGACATGAATTTCCCCCTTAGGAGAATACGTCTCTGCATACGTGTGAAATGATGATCTCAATACTATGAAAGCATAGCAAATCAAAAATAAACTTGCATTATGCGGCGTAATATTAGTTTTAATCCTTATCCAAGCCCCATTAATTCCGATAAATTCGTCCGTCTAAACATGGGCGCCGGCAGGATTACATTAAGGGAAACCGGTTGCACCTATTACTTTTTGCCTACGATAATGAATTTATTGACAAGGTGTTGAACAAATTTGGACAACAACCTAGGCGTCTTAAGTTATTGTTCAAACAGTGAATTTAATAATAAAATTTGTGTTTCTTAAACTCTTTGTGTACTTTCCTTTATAGCAGGGGGGGGGGGGGGGGGGCAAGTGGCGCCCATGCGTATAAAGTAATGATTTCAGCATCATGGCCTTCTTGAAAGCAAATTAATTATTATTTTTAAAACCTTAAAATTACTCTTGCCGTTGCTGTGACGACGAATGGCAGTTGCAATTCTGATCCAGGATAAATTTAGATCTTATGAAAACCTCCGCTACAACTGCTGCTCGGAAATGAAACTTTTATCTTGCATGTCTATGGACACAGAATAATACGAAAACATCTACATCGATAGAATATAAATAAACAGGAAACAACTAATAATTAATATATTAATTTAATACATAATTTTCTTTCACTATTCTGCTAATTCATTTATATGCAGTTGCTTAACTAAAACGAATTGTTATTAAGTAACGCTGATAAAGTTGATTTTGTGGTATCATCTCTGGCCTTTGTTAATCCGTCAATGATGGTAGTAGGCGTGATGTCACCAAATGGAGGGAAGATCTTCCTTCCTCCATGGATGTCAGAGCACGACAGAGGCCTTGTATGAGCATTCATAATAATTTCCGGCGAAGCTTAGCCGGCCACGTACTTATGCTTATATGATTCCAACAATCCTTTTTTTAAATTTGGAAGCAGACGATTTTTTTCTGTATCAAAATTTACATTAAAAATAAGACTAGGTCATTTGTTCATATTTTCTTTTAATTGTTCATGAAAATGCAAATACAGTGAGTATTCTACATTTGATGAAATAGAAAATAAAATATTATGTAAAATTATTCCACTTAAATGGTATGAGATTGGTATCTGTAACACTACAAAAATAGCTATTACCTAATTCAGAATACAATATTTGAAAGAAAGAAAGAAGCATTTCTTTTTGTTAAAAACAATATCTGCTTGTTCCATGACAAGAGCAGGATATCAGTCTAATGAAACTTTTTTGAGGTACTTATAAAATGCTCCATTTTATGGCTTATTTGTTATAATTGTTTTACTTCTGAACAAGATGCTAAAAAATGATGCAAAGTTAGTGCACAGGCCCTCAATCATGAGGACAACTGAAGTTTACACACATTTTCCTTGTTAAGTAGCTTTGGTACTCAAAATTTATTAACATAACAAAATGTCTTACAGTTGCCAACAGCAACACAGAAAAATCTGATACAACAGAGTTCTTATTATGTGTAGACAAGTATTATAGTAATATTTATTTCAATTTATTTCTTTTCAACTCCATTTTCAGTCTGAAAAGTAATTGACATTAGGTTAAGAGTTAACATTTTATCTGAGATGTATTTTAACAAACTGTACAACAATACTGATATAAACAAAGATCAATGATTGCACTTGCTTAATATCTTGACTGAGCAGTGGCTGTCTGATGGAGTAAGATTACATAATTCATTTATCAACTATTATGATCCTGCTGCTTAAAGGTCTTACAAGTAGCAAAATTGTAAGAAAAATACTTTGATAAATTTGGTCTCTCTGTAATACTACTCATGATTTTTTTAGCTATGCCATTCTGTATTATTAGCTTACTGATCAGTGAAAAGAGTGAAAGAGCTTTAAATATAATATTACAGAGCATAACATTTGTAAATAAAAACGTTTGATTGCTGTATTTAGCTCACATTTCTGTCATAGCATTGCAATTCAATACAGTAAATGTTACATTCTTTTAAGGAAAACAGAAATTTTACTGTTGTGAATACTAATACACGTTTATCTGCATTTTACGAGACATTTGTGCAATGTTTTTCAGTAGGAGCATCAGTAAATCCATTGTCACAAAAGAGTAAATCAAGGGTAACATATCACAAATCAACATGCAGTACAGGGATTAAAAACTGATGTATTTCTTTTGTGTAGTAATTATGACTGTATAAGCACAGGCCAAAATAATAATGCTAAACTTTGTAAGCATGATCTCTTTTTTTTCATGTCTGAATGCAACAGCTTTTTCTAATAATAAATCTACTATCTTGACAACTAATTTGCTTTACACATTTTTGGTTCTGTATTTATAATGGTATAACATGTTCAGTAATTGTACAGTCCATTAAATTACAATTATCCCACAATCAGAGTCATGTGAAATGTTATTGGATTCAGTTTCCCTAAGTAAGATAGCATGAATGATTTAATTTTAAATCCAGAATGTTAAATAATCATCAAAGCCCCAGTGATAGGATGCAGGTACACCTTTATAATAATAAATAATAAAAAAAATATGAACCTGCAGTATGGAAACTAAGGAAGATACGATGCATTGAAAGGTAGGGACTACAGTCAAAAAAAGTTACTAGTTTTAACAAGTGGTAAGAGTTTCAAATGATTATTTCTTTACAAATCAACAAATATATTTGATATGAATTGGTCCTGAACTTCAGTTAAGAATATTATTAAAGTATTAAATGCAGTTTATGTAAAATACAGTTTTTGAGTTTACTGTTGTTATCTATCTCACAGACACACAAATTTAAAATGCATGGCTGCCTGGAATATATACATTTTCCAGCCAAGAGCTGAAGGACAGAGGTGTTCCAGTCATGGTACTGGCACTTAGCTGCACAAAGTGAACTGACATTCACTCTAAATTTTCAGTGCTGTACTTCATAGATATATATCTATACATAGGCACTCTGCCTTCCATTCAGAGCTGTGTGTCAAATATTAAAGACACTAAATAGGAAAACTCGTGTATTAAATTTTACCAAGCCTCTGTTTTTAATCTCCGGTAGATAAAAATATTTTATCGAATTTTGTGCTGAATTTATTTTCTATTGTTTAATACTGTTACTTACTTTCACTTTATTACTGTTCACTTAATTAAAACTGCAGGAAGTTTATTCTATTTCACGATATTACTATTAAGATCTGCTTTATTTTATCCAGTAACTAAAAAAGCACACTTACTAAGACATAAATTAATTTAAAATTTGATAGGTCTTATGAATCTATAAAAAGTTGAAGTTGCCCTCTCCAATTTATGTTTTGCCCACAGTACAAAGAGAAATCTGAGCAGTCAGGCACATGCTACAAGAAAGTTTACCAATTCAGGGTCATGCTGTCAAAACAGTCATGAACATTATAACCCTATTTTGTTGGTGTACATTTTATTAAATATTATTCTGTTAATGGATTTAAGAGAACCATCTGATGTGGGGATGTGTGTTTCTAAGGCATCCATAATATTACTTATTAATTTATTTGAATTAGATTTTGTTAGGCATGTTGACACAATATTCAGTGGTCCAATGATTTAATTATAACCAAGAACATAAAATCATAGGCTGTCAAAAGCAGTTCTAACAAAACTGTACTTTTATTGGTTGTGATAATATCCTCATATTATTCCAAAAATTGATAAAAATAACTTATCAGCTGTATCTAGTACAACATGATCAGTCATAAGATGACGATATAAATTTTGAAAATTTGTAAAAAAACACAAAATAATCATTCTATTTGGTGGTGTTATCTGTAAGTCATTATACTCTTAGATTAACATTGAAAATCTGTAATGATTCCAAGAATTTTACACTTTAATTTTTCACTAAACATTTTATCTCAGAAGCACCTCTGTCCTGTCTTAATATTTCAGCTTCCTTGGTTGTCTCTCAAAGTAATTAAAAACTGAGGCTGTTGTATGGTATGTGTTCATTCTACGACTATGCAGTTTCAACACACGTGTCATTAATTGTACTTCATAATAACAAATTAACACTTATTTTCTTAGGGAACATCAAACATTCAGGCTGAAACCATTTTACACAGTTATATTAATGTAAGTTGTCTGTGTTATCTAATAAGCTGTTTTCCATACCATCACTAACATTTTAATCATTAAATTTATGTAGGTACAGACAACTGCCTCAAGTAAATTCTAATTAAGCACAGTGTATTTCAACATACATCCCTAGTTCAACAGATAGTAACTACTTCTTTAAGTCCACATTTTAGTACACTAATAACAAACAGCAACATTAGATATGCTTTTCTATGTGTTACAAAATAATTTTATGTCAATTCAATAATTGTATATAACATCCTAAGAAGCCCTGTCAAATACATTTGCACTTGCTAAAATATTCTCTCTTTTTCTAGAAGGCATTGTCCATTTTTCACATTTATACAGTAACAGTTTTAAACAGATATTAACTTTATGCTACTGTATATAATGAATATAAAATATTAGTTTCCTGTTATGAGGTTAAAAAAAAGGCAGTTCCCGAATATTTCGTCACTTCAGGAAATAAATACAATTTTATTATGGCTAAATTCCAAGCATCACACAGCTTTTCATAATACAACGCATATTTCTGCATGTTCTGTGGTACATTTTTAATACTGAAAACTAGAAAGCAATGATTAAAAGAAAATATGATAACATTAAGAAAGCCAATAACATTATTAAAGAAAAATTTTAACAAACGGAAAGGTTTTTCAATACTTATCATTACGTACCATTTTTCTCTGCTGAAGGAGTGAACAAGCTTTAGTCACAAAACCAACAAAGCACTTTCTGCATGCATTCAGATCTAGCATTTTTTTTTTTATGATTGTGGCAGATATAAAAAGACAACATAATCATGTTGCATGGTTGTGGAAAACTACTGTAACTAATCATAACTGTAAACATCATTGACCTTCTAACTTTTACTTCTGGGTGCTTGTTATCACAAACATTGATGATTGAATAAAGCCAATGAGACTATTGTTATCAAACTGTATACTAAAATTCATCTACCACGTACATACAACACTGGTTTCTTAGCCTGCTAGGTAAGTGCTCTACATAATTACTTTCATGTGACCTGCCTTAAACATTGTTTTTCATGAATATTTTAAAAGGGAAGGTAAGATTTAAAATGTAGATTTGGATATAATAATTAGGCCAGCAATTTCTGACTTGACTAATAAATTATTATAAAATTGAGCACAACTGCTGAACAAGTAATGGCAATGTAATTAAACGTGTCATAATAAGAAGTAAACGTACATTATTTTAAGAACTGATTGGGGGTCAAACCGTTTAACTAAAAAATAGATAAAAATTAAACTTCACATACTCTGAATCCTATTTATATATGGTACCAATTGTTCTCACAAGATAGATACCAAGCAGAAATAATCATAAGGACTTTTCGAGACAAAACTAAAATTGTAGAAGTTGAAAACCTATCTTTCATGGCTAATGTTCTAATTTTATACTTCATTCCCATATCTTAGTATGAGCTGATATGCTTTATTTCTTCTCATTTGGCAGCTTGAAGAAAAAAGAAAGAAAAAAATACTGGTTTGCTGATTGCTTATATCAGATATACATAATTTTTAGTTTGATTATAACTGGAGTTGTAGGTTTTAATAAACCTTGCTTTATGACAAGTTTCTAAACTTCCTAAATGAATTTCATTGTAGCCATGTTACTAACCATTATGCATTTCATAGATAAATGAAAGCATCTGTATGTGTCAAAAAGAAAATCAGGTTTTGAGTTTATAGTTTCTTGTAACGATTTGTCAGTTCAATGGAAGAAATGCATTTATTTGATGGAATGAAAATGAGATGCAGCCACAAGATAATTAGTTTACTGATGGCAACATTTTATCAAATGATACCAATAAGTTGTATCTCAATCATTTAAGGAAAAGTGCTATATCAACAAGTTACTATTATGTTTATTGGAAGATGTTACCATATAACCAATAATTAATCTGAAAGCACACATTTCATATCTCATCTCCTAGTAAAAACAAAAGAGCTTTAAAAATAATTAAAATAAAGAAAATGACATTTTACTCAGATACTGAAAATAAAATGGGGCCTAATCATTCAAAAAATTAGCATCATAATTACTACATTGACTATTAGCCCTTTTTTATTATGGCTTTATGTCAAGGACTGGGAAAGAATTAGACCATGGCCTTTTGAAAGAACTACACCAGCATTTTCCAGGAGTGATTTCAGGAAATTAGTGCTTGTATTGGAATTTTTTTTACTAGGACAGCTCGTCAGAGCAAGTATATTTTTCCAGTAATTGCTCATTTCTGCTTGTACTATGATAATGATATGCCTTAGTTTTCTAGGTACATTGACACTATCCACCATGATCCAACATCTTAGGTTCTAAATATACCAACCAAACTATATCATTCTTCAATTCAATGCTCTTATTGTTTAAAATAAGCTATAAGAAATCTTGTATTATTTTTCCGAGCTTTTCTTGGTATAGTTACAGATGATCACTTTATGACCTTTATATTTTTTGGGGTCTAAGCTTCAGCAATGTGGCAAATTTCCCAGTCATCTAATTACCCCTTTTTCAGTATCTTCTATTATCTCATATACTTTGAATGATAAATTCCTTCGCCATTTACTGATGCAGTTTACAAATTTTAATTTCCTTCAGTGTTTTTGGTAACTTATTCATCATTTTTTCCAATCCCCGACTCCCTTACCCATAAAAGAAATTTTCCACTCCCTTACGCATAAATCCAATGCCAGCTTGTGCCCATGGTAACCTTTTCCCGTCCATGCACTACTCTTAATTATTCAACCAATATCTTTCAAAGACCCGATATTAACATATGCCTTGTACATTCTCAGCACCAGGCCGCATTTAACCTTTGTGGGTCCCTAGGCAATACATATGGTGTGGGCCCCTGTTGGCAATAGTGGGGTCCCCTATGGCTGTAGTGCGGGGCCCTAGGTTGCAGCCTATGGTTAAATGGATAAATGCGGCCCTGCTCAGCCCTCTTTACTCTGCTCCTGTCTTCCAATGTGTCCCAATCCAGCTCCTTAATCAGAGGAGAGAAGCTAGATTTATTTGTAGAAATTACTGCGGGATCTGGTCGGTAACTGATATGAACGCCTTCCAACTCCTATATTTGATACCCAAAATATGGATCCCATACTGCACCACCATATGGTGGTTTTACCAAACATTTGTATCCCAATTCCCTAACTTCTCCGATACATCCTCTCATCACCTCTTCAGTAAATGAAGGATTTTGTAACATTTTCCTACAACCTTTCCTGTTTAATGTCAAATGTTATGCCAAGATATTTACACTTCAAGCCTTGAACAAATAATTCTGTCACTCACCCACTATATAATCATAACAACCTTTAGTTTTTTATAACTGTGTACCAAACAAGCTCACTGTTCTTGGCATTTATCTTCATTTCATTGTTACATACCCAGTAAGATATTTTTTCCAGGTCACCCTGCAGATGTCGTCTTCTCTCAAATTGATCATATTATATAACATGTCAGTTCCAAAAACAACTAAATTCTGTCTGTAAACCATAGCACAATCATTCATTAGAATGATGAATAGCAATGGTCCCAACACACTACCCTGTAGCACTCCTATATTCATTTCCACCTCTTGATAACACATTTCCTACTCAAAAGACCAGCACATTGGAATTTAAAAGTAAATTGTTGACTTCACAAAAACCAAAGTCCTTACACTGATTCAGTATGTATACCAATTTTCTGCTCACATGCTTGTGCCAACAGATATAATATAGTTTTGTATTTGGTTATCCAACAAAACATAAAAGCTTTACAGTTTCTATCTGTAACAATGTATTACCCACAAACTCCTGAAATCTATTTCAGAGGAGCATGACCTAACAATGGATTTATCCAGTTCTTTTACAATTTCCCATGGAATTTCATATGGTAATCAGCCTTAGCAACAAAAATTTTAGTTATTTTATATATAGAAAAACTATGATACTGTCTCTTTTGACTTTTCACTATCATTCCAGTTTGCATCCCTCAAAGTAACTGCAACACAGATTAATCTAAAAAATGTGAAATATTGGTGTTCAAGTACTGCCAGGATGGTAATTTGAATTTATAGAATTTTTGTTCGAGATATTTTTTTTATTTACCAAGAACCACGATCATATTTTAGCAGTGGCACAGCTATTCGAGGGCTACACAGTGTGGTGCACGGGGATCCCCAAATTCCGTCATTAGCTAACCACTACCCACGAGTTACAAAACTTTCCAGTTTTCTAATTCAGTATCCATCTGTTTCCTCTCCAAATATGCTTTAAAACAATAACAATACTGATGAAACAGGAAAGGCTTTGGGAAATGAAAAATAAAAAGTGATAGGGAAAATAAATCCATCATTCACCCAACTCAAAAGGCAGGAGATCCGCAACACTTGCACAACACTTTATGAACATATTACAATATTTCAGTTTAACACCTTATTCTTCTAGAAACGTAAGTGCCATTCGGCAAGGGAAGTGCATACATAACACAGCCTTCTATATGACTACATGCTGAGGAGAACAGGTGAAGGCTGTTGAATAAAACAGTAAACTATTGATAACTAAGAAAAAACAATATTACTGGTGGAGGTGGAGCACTCAAATATATAATAATTAAATAGCAATATAATAATTATAAACAAATATGTAAATAAAGAAGCAATAATTGAAAAATTCAAAGAATAAATAAATATATAAGAACGAAGTTTTTATCGGTGTGAGAATTAATATGCTGTTGAGTGATTGGTCGAGTTAAAGTGTTTTCTCACAGTATTTCGGAGAAATTCATTGTCACCATCTTCTGGCCAGTAAATTTGATCGCCAAAATATCGGGCAAAAGCACTTGGTTAACTCTGCTAGTCACCCTGAGAACATTGTATTAATAAATAAACTATAAGTGATGGGATTACTGGCAGGATCTTATTTGAAGTTGAGGATATGTTGGTAAGGTAGTTCCCATTTGTACAGTTCGGAAGTGTGGCAATTTCTCAGTTCTGTCAAAGTTAATCTACCACCACTCCAGAACTGTGCAGATGGGAACTAGCTCACCAACATATACTTGGCATCTGGCCTCAACCTTCAATAAAATCATTTCAATGAACCCATAACTTATTGTTTATTTATTATTTTAATTTTTACCACTATTGCTTCATTATTTATGTATTTACCAATCGTTATTACTTAAATTTATATGCTTGAATCTATTTGAGCGTTCCACCTCCACTAGCCTTACATTTTTACTCAGTAATACATAGTTCACCGTTTTATTCAACCCCTTCACTCCCACTTCTCCAAGGCATTCTTAGTCACAGAGTGGCAAAGATCCATTTGGAAAGGAAGGTGCATACATAATATGGCCTACTACATGATTAGGATGTTAAACCAAAATGTTGTAAAATGTTCATTTCTTTTTTTTGTGTGTGTGTGGGTGTGTGTCATCACCCTCCTGCCTTTAAATATAAAAACAGAAATTTAACTTGATATTACTAAAAATTATGGTATTTCATCTGGGAAAACATGATAAACAGTTTTACATGTCCATGCAATAATATCAAGGATACAAAGCCAAATGAAGCCTGCAAGATAATACTGAAAAGCACAAAGACCAGGCTGCTGGATGTTCTCAATACGTATTTTTTGTTTTCACACTTGTTCCTAAACGTTTATTATTATTATGCCTGCATTGACAATTCCGGAAAGTGTAGTGCGAGCGATTGGAGGACAGCACAAGTTCAAATTATAACAGTGCGTGTGTGTGTGTAACAATCGAAAGAAAGAACTGCTGCGAGGCAATATTTATATGGAAAGGACAGATAAAATACATCCAACACTCGCCAAAGTTGAAGGGCAGCAGCAAAAAAAACAACACACAAACACAGAAAATACAATATTTCGGGTTAAAACCTTTGTCAAGTTAAAAGAAGTAAGTGGTCGAACTCGCGCAAGCCTTGTGGTTGATGCAGCCACTCATAGAATGAAATTGACAGTCTGAAGAGGTGGGGGGGGAGCACGATAATATAACCCTAAGTATAAATCACAAGAAAGATTGGGAAATAATGATAATAATCATTGAATAATAATAATATCAAAAAATTTTTGATGTATATTATATATATATTAGCTCTACTTTTCTGATGTTTGAATTTACCCCCACCATTTTCCCAACTGGCGATCTTTCTGTGAGGCAGTTTCCAGCTGCGTCCACCTCTCATAATGTTCTCCTGTTGACGAAGGGTTTATCCCGAAAATTACTTTATTATTTGTGTTTGTCATTTCTGTGTGTTTGCGCCCCACATCCATCATCTAAAGGTAAGTGGTGGCTCATTTCCCTAGCCTGATTCGATTCCTTTCCGCTACTTAGAGTCTTGATTTCAGTGTTACTATATGTGTGTGTGTATATATATATATATATATATGCTGGCCAATGATGGGTGTGGATGAAAGATGTTATCAGAAATTGAAACCTGGGGGATGTCTTGTCTGCAGGATGTGTTGATATGCCAATTCTCACCTGCGGAGTTCAGATACGGAGGTAGTATCTGGAAGTCCTCTAATGGCTCCGACTGCAGCAGTTATTAAGGCCATGGGTGTTGCGAGCACTGGCATGGTGAGGAACAAAGAGGTTTAGGTTTTGGGAGTAAACTGTTTGACCATTCATTCTGATGGATGAGTTTGAGGTAAGGCCAATATAGGAACTTTGACAGTGGAGACATCTGAGCTGCTACATGAGATGGGTTGTTGTTCAAGTGGCATGACCTATTATGGAGTAGGTTTCACCAGTAGTAGGGTTGCAATAGATAGTGGTAGGTGGATACATACTGCACATTTCGCAATGGGGTTTCTAACAAGGGAAGGATCCAAACAGTGGTTTAGGAGCATCAGAAGGTTGATATTTATGTTCAAGTATATTTTTTAGATTAGGCAGTCTGCTGAAAGTGGCAGAGGGTGTGGTGGGAAACACAGTGGGAAGAATGTGGCTAATTTCAGGAAAGTATCTGAGAAAATCATAGCCCAAACAAAGAATTTGGTTTATCGATTCCAGGCCAGTGAAAAACTGGGCGAGAGAAACAGGGTTCTGGTTGCTTTTGGGTTATGTCATTTGTGTCGTTGTGGTGGACAGTTCTTGACTCTTCATAGCTGCCTTTTGACTAATTTTGGAGGATAATTGCAGTTTATGAGTGCCCGGGTCAGGTTGTTGGAGTAGAGATTTTCCTCAATTCAGTATCTGGTAAAACTGTTCTCGATAGCATGAGGAAATAACTTTCTTCTCCATAAATTTTTCATTATAATTTATATCGTGTATTTATGCAGGCAACAGAAAGAAAATCAATAAAAACACATTCTACAAAAATATCTATACCATCCCAATAAGTCAATATTCTAAAAATCAACAAATATCCTAAACAAGCTTCTGACCTGCGCAGGAAAAAACAAAAAAAACCAACACCACATTTTGGTACATCCTGAAAGCATCCAGTAAAATTAATGAACTTTCTTTTAAATTTCTTACATCCAGTTTATAGTATGAAGTATCTGTAAAAAGTGATAAGTTGTATAAATAAAATTAAACTATGTATCATTCTGGTAATATAATACGTAAGAGATGTGTTAAAAAAAGAGAAATGCATACAGAAAGTGCAATAAAATGTGTTCTTTTGACAAAATTCTGTTTTTGTTTTGCTTTAATTATTTTCCCCATCAGTCTAACACGACATGAAACAAATTTGTAAATAATTTGGTGCTTATTGTACTGAAGCTGAAAATCAAATGGGGGAGGGGATTAATTGCCAATTAAAAGCATCAGATCATAACATGCTCTTGTGAATCTGGAAGACATCAAAGGATTACCACATTTCCACTTGACTGGATACTCAATTTATCAACATGCTCTAAAATAATGCATTCCAGAAATTTAAAGAAACCATTTCCAATCTTGGCAAGCAAATAAAATTTAACAGCTCACTGATAAAAGGAATGAAGAGGAAAACAAATTCAAGGCATAAAATAAGATCTGTAGATCAGAAGCAATTTTGCTTTATAGCCACTGAAAATATGTCAGACACTGTCTCCTCAACAATGTCATTACATCTGTGCAAAAGAAAAATACTTATATAAAACAAGCAATATCATTAAAAACAAAAAAAAAGAACATTCATCATCAATCTCATACATCAACACTGAAAAGTATAACAATGCCCCTGACATGTAAACTCTCTTAACTCTAAAATATATAATTAAGGCATCACTAGAGACTTCGTGCTTGATTTCCTATCTTGTGGAGAGTAGTATTTTGGTAGAACACCTGATCAGGCATAAAACATGGCTGTACATAAATTATATCCACAGACTTCTTAAAAACGAATAATAGTAGCATGAGAACTGCTCAATACATGTGCTGAAATTATGATAACTACTCAAACAAGATAGGAAATGTTCCAAACACTTAAGTGTACTGTTAATATCTTAGCATACTCATATGCCTAACTACAGTATTATACAATTTTATATTCAAGTTTACACACTTGCATGCCATATTAATATATACATCAACATGTCCTACCACACTAACATGGCTTCTGTGCACTTTTTAAATATGCTCGTCTTTTTTAAATATCTCATCCCATTTTTTAAGTTATAAATAATGTGAAACTTAAGAAATTTTATGAAACAAATTAACATTGCATCCACAAGGTTTTTTTTAAAGTCATTTTTTTTTCCTTTCACAATTTAACACAAACATGTTCAAGTAACACTGCTCACAATTTATTATGGAATTTTACGTTTGTCAGTCTGTAAGCAATTAATGGTAACTTCACACCAGTCTTACATTATATACACACAGTAACACTCATGTCAACTTCAAACCACTAATCACAGTTTCATATGCATTCTACCATTTCTGTTCCAATTTTATGTATTCGTTGTGTCTTTAGGATCTAAAGTAGTTATTTCATCGGATGTCAAATCACAAATAATACAGTATTGATTACATACATGCCATGTTTATTTTAAAGAAACTAAATAGTTTTAGGCAGATATAAATTTATAACTCAACACATTTCATTTAACATCAATCTTACTATTAATATGCATATCTTGGTATTTCTCCAACTTTAGTGCTGTGGAACATTTGTCGTGCAATACCATCAAGCATTTTCCACTTGGTTGTGGTACTAGTATCTGAATTTTAACCAATATTTACTAATAATCACATCAATGTGTTTCAACATTTACACACTAGCAACCAAGTTATAAATATGAAACACATTCCAATGAAAGCTGCTTTGCTGTTTAAAGTATTTACATATTAATATTTCATCAAATAGTACATATGGCTGTAGATACAACAATCAGAAGTGGAAAATTGATATCGTACCACACACCTGCATCATGAAATTAATGAGATACATTTCTCTCATTTATCTACCCTGCTGCATTACATGATCTGTATATTCACTGATAATCACACTTTCCTCCAAAATACAATCTGCACTCTAACCAGCAGACAAATTTAAGTCCTCAGCATTAACATTTTAAGCAGAAAGATTTGCATCTGTAAGCTCTCATGAAGACTAAATGTACACAATCATACAATCACAGTTTTTTATGTACACTGTACAGTAACTATACAATATCCTTGTACTAGTTCCAACATTCTTCTTGGAAGAAAATATCACTTCGTCTATAACAAGCATCCTATCAATATTTAAATACTCCACACACAAATAATAATTAAAAAATCCAACTTCTGTCTATTGATGAAGCTGTTGTTGAGTTTAAACTACAATATATGTATATATATATATATATCAGATGAGCTAATCGACCTTAAGTGTGGAGACTGAAGTTGCGCAGTGCCACATACAGAATTTTCATTCCATGCGGGCAAATGGAAACGTGCTTTATTCAGACATTCAGTAGGCAACATTTATCTGAAAGTTTCTCTGATGTATCAACACACTATATAATGCCCAGCATTCAAGAGTCTTGACAACAAAGTCTTTTTGAGGAGTAAGAGGCTCATTTCCGTAAGTGTCACATGGTTCTGTTCTTCCTTGATACAAGTCACCATCAAGCCATAAACCAAACTTCCCACTGAAATAAACAAACATAATTAATACAGAAGAGTAAGAAGAATATTCCAAATATTATACTTTGCAAAGGTTATGAATTCTTTGGGGCAAAATTGCCACTTATTTAGCTACATAGCTATACTCATCATAGATATTATGCAAGCAATAAAGATGTTAGCTACTCATCATCTTTTTATTCCAAGTGCTTGGTTCAGTAAAGTAGTGGCAAAAATTAAACATGGTAATAGGAACAGTTATAAAAAGGTACAAGTACAGTGGCAAAGTGAGGTCAGTTCAAGGATATAAGAATGGGGAAGAAATGTTATTCCAAAACAGAAAATATAGATTGGTACGAAAAAGACATACTATAAAAGGGAAGTAAAGAGGTTGCTAAAAAGAGAACATAGAGATGAGAAAGGAAGTCGGTAAGGAACACTTGAAACAACCAAACCTGGAATTAAATGCAGCAAAGCTTCAGATTGATTTATGAAGAATTTGTGAGTGTAAGGAGACCACTGAATGAAGTGTCTGGAAGTATTCAGACAACTGTAGGATGGAGAAGCTACCAAAGATTTAAAAAAGCAGAGATATTAATTAACTAGATTAAGGCGATCATTAGGGTCTATTGTCCAGAGATGGGATGGTGTAAATCAGATTTTGGGTATCAAATACAGCAGTTTGAGCAATTTAAAAAAAGGATAGATGGATTTGTTTTTGTAACACTATCACTAATTGACGTTAAGGAACTGGATTGGGAGTGACAAAGACAAGAGCATGATGAAAAGTGCTGGGACTTTAAATGGTGTGCACTGAAAGAATATTCATAGATGAATCATGAGTAGTGGAATAGTTGACAAAGACCACAAGCTGGCACTTGATTTCTGAAATAAGGGAGAGGTTTTGTATTTGGTAAGGGATTCAAGATTTGGAATAAATTACGAAGCGAAGTTGTGAACAATTTATAAAAAAAAAGCAGCAAAAGAATCTAAAATTAGCTACGTACACAAGTAGCAAGGAGGAAAAAATTGCATATAAAGAACAAGAAATGGTGAAATAGGTGAGTGGTGACATTATCACTACACTGTATTCTCCCTGGCAATTGAACTAAGAATAAAAAAGAACTGGAAAATAGGAATGGGAAAGAGTTCTGTCAGAGCCTTTTGAAGGAAACATCCTATCAAGCAGAATTTTTTGGAAACCATTAAAAATTGAAACCTCGATAGATGTACCAGGGATTGAGCCTGCATTCTACCGATCTTACACAAATCAGAAAACTTGATGTAAGTAGATTCTAATAGACCCATACTTGAAAATCTCTCCCTCTCTTTCTGCAAATGAAGGAAGCAACAGAGTGAACAATTATTTAAGAAAATATTAGCAGTGACTTGTATTATTTTGTTACAAGAACTGATGCAAAAATTAATAAAATAAAAAATCCTGAAGAGTAAAAATGGGGGTAATTAAATATAACCAACTGCAAGATCTTGTTATAGCTGATTACTACCATCATTATCAATAATTGCTAATAAAAATAGCTATGGAACTAATACATTGTACCGATTTCCCTAAGACACTATCTTTCATTATAAATCACTCGACTTTCTGTCTGCTTTCTGTACAAACAAAAACTTTTCCACACTTTTATGGCTGAAATAAAGTGTCAAAGGTGCTCTCTTTCCTTCTTTATAGCACAACTAATTCTTCACCCAATACCTATCCACCTCTTATCTTTCAAACCCAAGTCCTTTATTATAACACTTGCCGATTGTGTCTCTACAGTAATTTTTGCACAATGATTCAACCACCTATTTCCAAGGTAGGCATGTGTATCTAATTCACACAATACTGAAGGAATGGGTTGATAAAGGTTGCACAGTCCAGTTCTTTCACCTTCCCGGAACACCACCCGATTACACTTTCCAACAGATACAACACTTAGAATTCACATTGTAATCCCTCAGTTATGCAGATACAATTACATACAAATCAGAACAATCATGGCATTATGTAATGGTGACTTAAGAAGGGTAGGTCCTAGTGATGCTCATACAGGCAGGTGGTTGCCAAGAGATGCGAATAACTGATTACTGATCTACACACCAGAGCTAAGGCCTTGGCTGATTTGCCAATACAGGGAGCATTTTACATAAAAAGTGACCATGGAGGATTTGGCGAGTAGGAGGGCTGAAGCTTAGAAATCACATGATGAAAGACAGACAACATGTCGTTCAAATTACATAACTAATGTTTATCTGTCTATGGCAAACAAGAGACATTGAAGAGCTGATCGCCTGCGAATGGAAGTGGGCAGGTGTAAGCCAAGTAAAAACCACATACAAATTATAACTCTTAAGCTAAAACTACCAGGTCACTTTTCAGTAAATGTTTTAGTTAACTTCCTATTGTGAGAGATTATAATCATCCTCTTTGCTCTGATCAAGGAGGTACCAGACACTAAAATTAAAACCAATACAAATTTTGAGTTTGTCAGCAAATCATAGTGCACAAAGAATAACAATTCAAATTCAAAACAAAATTTATAATACCTCTACAAATAAATTTTTTGAATGCATTTCAATGCAGGCAGTATTGGCTGTTATATACTTACTCCCCCGCTCCAATGGCAAGACTCTCATTGTTGCCTTTGATGAAATACAAGTTATCTCCAGTCCAGTTGAACACCTGAAACTCTGGGGTGAACCGGAACAGCAGAGATTCTCCTGTGCCATAGAAATGGTCACTCACTTTAAGGGCACATGATGTTAATGCCCCAAACACCTGTAACATCATCATAAATTATGAAATAGAATCTTACGACAAAATCTTCTTGGATGTCTCACACTTTAATTTATAAAGAGAAAAATCCACTGGAACTTAATATTATTACATAATTTTTCAAACATTTCATATCAAACATCTCAACACTAATTTTAAATTTTCCATTTCATTCCCAGTTTTATAATTATACAAGTAGTGAAAGTGCACATTTCTCTGCATAGTTATCCAATTCCTAATAGGTAAATCAGAGTGCCATTCTTTAGTTTAAAAGTTAGCAAAGATATTCTATCCAGGAAAGAAAGCATTAAGACTTTTAAAAATAAAAACCATCAAATTAATATCTTACCCAGTATAAATGTCTCATCTCTTAAGTGGAATGAAAGCAAAAGATCTGATAGCACTATTCAGAACTTATGTATGACATGTTAAAAAAGTTTATTTAACTACATGGATAAACACTAATTATATTGCGTTGCAAAGAACTCTAACACTATACTTACATTGTGTTCAGTGTCTTCAATAACTAAAAGAATAGGACTCTCTAGGCGATGCATTTTTCGATACATTGAATTGAGGCTGAATCCGTGCTGAGAGGTGCTAAACACTAGCGTCCAGACGTAACCTGTTAAGAAAGAAAAAACCATTTAAAACAAAATTACTAATGAGAATGGAAATTCCTGATATAAAGAATTGCAACAGAAACCTGTGTGAATGTCTCTTATTTTATTTGTACTGAGGACATTAAAGAAAAGTATTAGGAGAAAGTTCTTATTTAAGAACATTTAAAAAATTCCCCAAATCTGAAACTTCACATTTTATCATCGACTTAATGACAGCTATAACAACAAGCATACAATAATTTATAACAGCACATCTCTGCAAGTAAAAACAATTGATCTGGGAGAAGCTGTGGTGGTAGAAGGTAACAAGACATTTGCTTAGCAATTAGATGCAGGTGCCTTACCCTCAGCTCGAGCTGGTAGATGCCTGCAAAGTTTACGGCGGTGTTCTTCGGACAAGATTTCAGTGGTGCCAGAGAGCTCAGGCAGCATTAACTCCAGGTCGAGGCTGATCGAGCTGTTGGCATACAACGCTCGACGGAGATCTTCACTCATAGACAGAACCTGCAACATCATGAGCAATACCCTTAAGTCAACAAATAATGCATAAGGAGCACAATACCAATTTGTGAATATTATGCCTATGTAGGCAACAGATAACCAACTTTGAAAAAACTGTTTTACAAACAACTTCTACAATTTTGATACTGTGTTACTACCTAAATGTTTAAACAGTATGCACTTAAAGGAAGCAGAATAATGTTTAAACATGATTGTATGACACTACTTACACGCATCACAATCTAAGTCCACTAAATCGTATATATACACAGGAAAGCACTAATAACAGTGTGTTTCAACATTATTCATAAGTTGATATCACACATTAACCTTGCTAACACATCAAATGACAGGGGTACAATATTCAGGGATACATATCTTCAATAAGCTCCCAACATATATTAAATGTCTAGCAGATGATAAGAATAAATTCAGGAAAAAATTGAAAGAATTTTTAATTGACAACTCCTACTCTGTCGAAGAATTTATTTTTAAGGTATCTAAAACATAACTGCCAGCAGGTTGTGTAAATGTAGTTTACATAATTAATTTACCATGTATGCTATGAATGTACATCTCCTGATGTATGTATTTATTTTGTTAGTCAATTGTTTGCGGTACCATGTATGCTATGACTGTACATCTTGTGGTGGGGGAATTGTTTAATGTACCGTGTATGCTATGACTGTACATCTACTGGTGTACTTATTATTTTGCTATGCAACTGTTTATCTGTAAATTGACAACTTTCCACATCCCCCAGAGCGGGTCTCTTATATTGGGATCAATGGAAAATGAATGTATTGTATTGTATTGAACCATGCCAAATTGTAGAGAACCACTTGAGAGTTTGGAGATAACTTTTTACGATGTAAAAATTTCACAACTGTGAGATTTTCAGTGACAGTTTTCTTTAGTAATTTCTTAATAATACTTAATGCACTATTTTTATGAATTGTGAGATTAGTACTATGTTCACAATCACTTGCACTGCAGAATGAAATTTAAGAAAAGGCAAACTGCAAGTTAACAATAAATTGAATTGTTTTCTGGGTAACAGCTTCATTAACTGCAAGAACAGTTTGTATAACGCAGAAATGAATCTTTTTGGAAATATTGTACATACCAAGTGATACACACAGTTCCAACACCAAAAGCAAAAGCGAAGGGTTACCTTGACAAGGGAGCGCTAGCAGCATATGGCATGTCAATTTCTTTCCTACACACCGGGGCAGTCGGGCGGCATTTGGTAGCAGAGTGCGGAATTATTGCAACACTGCCAGTCGCAGCCTTGATGCACACCCTAAAACTGGTTTCATTTGAGGAGAAATAATAAAAAAAAACCTCATATGCACTATATCACTAACCAGTGAGAATCCGTACGGTAAACAAGTTTAGGCAGGTATCGTTTCGAGAGAAAGTTTAGTGGGCAAGACTTGACAATGGAACCTCGCGTGACTGAAGATACAAAGTAAAATGCGAAACTACGAATGCCCTGTGGAGTAAAATTGTCTTACACGAAGTGACATATACGAATTGGCCCATATTTCCGAATCGTAGGAAGAAGAAAGATGACCTCAGAATTAAAGAAACTCACAGCAGCTGAAAGGAATTCTGACAGGTTTGTAGGCAAGACAAACGTTATAAACAATAACAACATTCACAGGCAAGATGTGCCAATTAGTTTAGGTCTATGTCCTATGAATGACCTAAGCTATATTTGGTACTTTTTTGCAAAGTCAGAAACCCTCAAACTTAGTTCGTACCTTCTGACACAGCATTAATACAAGTTCCTAACGAGCGTCAATATGAAAATTTTCGACTTTTCCCTGAGGAATATTGGCGTTTATTGAATCCTATTTATTTAAACCTACATCCAACTTATCCTTAACTTCAAGGATCATTTACAATATTAATACTATGGAAGTGTGTTTACCAGGGAGGATTTTCATATACCTAATTTTTAAGAACTTCGTACAGGTTAATCACTACTGAAATGTCCTCAATCAGAAAAAAATGGCAGGAACAACTGTTTAGCTAAAGATTCAATAGTTACGGTTCCTTACACCAAAGCAAACCACGCTGCTTTTAAAAGCCCTGCAGAGATTTTAATTAGATTTGATGGCGCTTAAATTCTGCTTAACCTTTTTCAAACGCGGAAAGCACACACATTCATTAAAGAGAATGTCGGAAACGAATTCCGACAAAATCTACCCAGTGGTCTGTGTCCTATGACTGCACCTAGAAGTCATTTCGCTTAAAACGCTAAACTTACTTCCAGAATGTTGTCAGAGCCGATGCTTGCTGGTGGACTGTCATGTATGCCGGCCGCCATACTTGGCATTTCTCCAGTTACCGTGTTGCTACGGTGAAACAAGTTGAATGGCGAAGACAGCTACCAGTATCTGAGCCGCGCCAGCCAGCGGCGAGGTTATCTCTTTCAAAACAAAAGGAACAGTCGCGCCAACGTCTTGTGCGCTTTTCCGACCTGCAAATTACTGCGTCTCTGCGCTTTCCTGTTGTTTACAAGATCACTAGCTTTGCTAAAAACTTCCCGACCCACTGAATACAACATATCAATGAAAACAACACGGTTGTGCATACAAAGGTAATAGCAAAGTTTAGGTTTTGAAGAAACTAATTCATGAAAGTCTACAGGGGCGGATCCAGGTTTTTGGTTTGGGGGGGGGGGCTTGAGCGGACTTTGGTTGGGGGGGAGGGAGCTTGGCTTGAGTGAATTTTGGTTCAGAGGGCTTGCCTTCAGTGGATTTTGGTTTTGGGGGGGGGGGGCTTGAGTCGGCCATGGGGTAGTCTTTATAGCCTCTAATCCGTAGAGCTAAAAACAAAAGTCTCAAAAATTACAATGTCGGGGCTGAACCTAGATACGTTGGGGGGGGGGGCCTTGAGCCCCCTAGCCCCCCCACCTGAAAGTCTATGTTAAGGAAACTAGCTGCAGGAGAAAGAACTTCCTCAAAAATGACTTTAGTAATTTACCAGAAGTTAAACTTTTCACTAAAACTACTTTTCAAGCATAGTATTTAGTGGAGGTGTATCAGAGATACTTGGGGAGAAAAAAATTCTTAAGAAGTTTAGGTTTCTTTTTATAGACACTCGCATGAGACAAGTGACACGCTATAAAATTTAGATTACGTCCTTGATGATGGTGCTACGTGCAGGACTAAAAATGCCTGCTCGATCCAGCTCAGCAGCAAATGCCAAGGTCAATTCAGTTGCTCTGCCGACTCCATTCACAGAATAATCTCCGCAGTACATCGAACAAGACTGGAAGCTAACATGACTGTCTGTTACAACGCGGAAGGCCAAGGTTCGAGTACCTCTACCAGCATTTCCTTCATCACAAGCTCTAAAAAGCTGGTCATGTTTCTACAGTACAGTTTTTAGGTGATTTCCAGTTTAGAGAAGAACGCAAGATTTTGTCTAAAAAGCTTCAAATTACAACATATAAAAATGCAAAAACCAATGAGGTTTTTATACCGCCTGTTAGACAGCAAGCCAAGCAGTCCGCAACAGCAACACAGGTGCTTAGCACACTTTGCGTGGTAGTGGTCCTTGGTTAAGTCATGAATGCTGAAATTGTAGTGCTCGCTAAGCAAGAAATATAACAATATATCAGGATAAAAAGGGGATTGTATAAAAACGAATCAAGAGATTATTAAAACGGCCGCCTAACCTACAAGTCGTGCGTAGGGCCTTCCCCCAATTTCAAATAGTTCATCGCAACAGCGATAGAGTGAATTCTGTGAACTGACGTAAATTTCATTAGGGCTTATGCTGTAAAATTTTGATATCTTAAAAAAATGTGATTGACGTCTCAACACTTACTACAGCAAGCCAAGTGGCACTTTTTAGTAAAAAGTATTGTGAATTCTAGTTTTAGCGGATAAAGAACTCTACAGCATCATTCTGGCTTTCCTTCTGTTTGGTAGAAAGTCACATTCCATCTTACCCTAACAAGTTCGGCCGGCATACCACCATATAACGCGGCCGTTGATGTAACGGGAAGGTACGGAAACAGTCAACAGCGCAGGCTCTGTTTCGATAAATCCCAGTTCTTGCCCTTGTCTAGGATTTCTGCTTTCGTTTGCCGGACTTTAACAGACCACTCCAAGCAAGGTGTTAGTTTCGGCGAAGAGCTATGTGCGCGTTGCTGCCCAATAAAGCGAGCCTGCAAACTGTACAAAACTATTGTTCTAGTGTTGTACTTAACAACTCACAAACACCCCAAAATGCGACGTGGTTCTCTTGGCAGTTATAGCAAAATCGGTAAGGCCAATCAACAAATTTCTTTAATTGGATAACGGAAACTATGCCCAGAATCTACTGAGATTTTGGTTTCATACATATTCGGGAGTTTTGTCAACTACCAGAATCACAGAGGACGATCTAATGCAAGGGAGGATACTGAGCAACTGAGCATACGAACTGTAAAATCTTTGAGCAATTATAATATGTTATTTTGTTTCTGTACAAAAAAATAATAGGTTAGCTTCGGGAATAACCAAGCGTATACCAATGTGTTGAGTGAAAGCCAACTTAACTCTAATCATAATGATCAGTAGTAAGGTTTGAACGGAGCCCGTTATACTACAGCAGGATAGGTGGTTAACTGATTCGAGCTCCCGGTGCTGTAAGGAATTTTCATCATTCGGAACTATTCCAGCAGGGGAGGAAATAAAATGGAGCACGATTCCTAGTCGCTATATTGTAAATGCGAAATCTCTCTGCAGCGCGTATTGAGTGGTAGCATACGTCAGTACTGAATTTAATTTGTTCCTCGGATGGGAACGTTAAACCTGGCGGCTCCTCTGGTTCTTACGGAAGAGCAAGCCTGAATTAGCCGTTACTTTTGCATCTCCTTTATTCTTCTCTCATCCGCCAATTACATCGTCCCCAAACGTTGCTACCTTATAAAAACACTTATCTTTCATTGAATTTCTAATGAAAGACACAGTACGCTTGCCTTTGGCTTTAAGACATTGCAGTCAAAGTAGCCGAATTAAGTGAGTGGGAGTAGCATTCATTTAGACTCATAATTAAAACTTGGCGATTGCGTCATGCAGTAAGAAGGGCTTACGTCATTCTCGAATTAAAGCTATGGCAGCCGGTCACTAGATCACCACTTGCCTAAGTTCTTTCGCTCAGACATCAGGCACATGTTGATAGCATTCAAAAAGAACAGTAAGAAGGTAGCATACGGTAACGTACAAAGCAACAGAAGGATGTCACCGAGCTATTCACAGGTATGAACACAAGGTAATACTACAATGCCTGGGTACCAGCTGTGACAACTGTGGTGTCTGGCGTCAACACGAAGCCCACCAAACAGGTATTCACAAGTATCGAGTTAATATTGCAGGGTTAGTTCGGTCTTCAAACTTTTTGTTACTGCCACACCCAAAAAACTTAACTTTAATTTGGTGACAGTTACGAAATTTGATAGACTACACAATTTATCAAGTATTCCAACACATTTTTTTTTCATTTTTTTGGTATTGTTTCTTGTTTAGAGCGTTACGTTTAGGTCCTTGGAGCAGGGAGAGGATGGAGGCACGTAACTGGAAGGAATTCGGCCATGACATATAGAAGGAATCAACCCAGCTTTCGTCTCGACTGAATTCGAGAAACTATGGTAAATTGAAATCTGGATGGCCGGACGGGGAAATGAACCCGCGTCATCTCTAATGACGTTACCACGCACCAATCAGGCTCGGTCACAAAACTGAACACAAACGAAGTCCTCTCTTTTTACTACCACTGCAATACCCGAAAAGGATAAATACGTAAAATTTCAAGCTTCTGATCTTGCAACCACTTCTACAATTTGGAAATAAAAACAACTATTTTCGTAATGAATGGTTACGACCCTACCAACCCACCAACTCCCAGTTTCTTCGAGAATTTTATTCATTTTACCGTTGATTAATGGTACTGTTAGATAAACTGCTGAGCCCATTTTAAAACATCAGAGTAGAATATCAAAACCCAGGGCGTCGATAAACTTAGTGAAGAAGTAGCTACCTGCAGAATGTTAAGTTTCCATCCAACCCTCCTTTCCTTTCCCAGTTTCGACATTTTCCCAATGAGGGTCGCTTTCTGTTCATTGTGGCACGTGGGAAGTGGGTCGGTGACGATTCCCACCGTAAACTCGGTCTGTTTCAGTGCCTAGTACATAACAGTTTCGTATGTAAGCAAGCGCCAATGGATAAGTCCACCTCCAGTAAAAACGCAATGCACACGCGTTCGCCTTGGCTCAGAATAGACGCTGATGCGAGCGCAGAAGGTCGCTAAACATAGAAAGTGATGTTTACAAAAAAGTAATCACTTCATTGGTAACTCAAAAATTCAGCTTAATGTTTAAGAACACAAGTTTTAAAGGACGGTGGATTCTATTCCAGACCGCGATACAGCGAATTTCATTGCAAATGAGATAGAATTTCTGCCGATTTTCCATGCAGCAGTATCTGAGGTAGCCGTTACTCAAATGCAGCATGAACCGGAATGACAACTGACATTCTGTGATACAGCGTAAGACAAAAATATTAGTATTTATGTCATTTTCATGAGCCATTTTAATATCATTGATCCATGTAAATAGTTCCATGTGTGACTTACTGTCTGATGCGCACACATTAGGATAGCTCGGAGGTGTCCTTTTCAACTACCACCTCATGTTTGATAGTCCATTTTGTTTTGTCGAAACATTCTGGAAACTTTTTCACAGTGGCGAAACTTGATGCAATGAAAATGATATTCGAGGCGCACGAACAACAAAGTTTCGTTTGAAAGTCCATTGCACAGAACATTTTCTCAAACAGGAAACCGTTCAAAGAAAACCGTCGCTGGGTTAAGTCACTGGTGTCAATTTCTCAAGTCACTTTAGACAAAGCACACCGCTGCCGCTGTTAAGAATAAAATTCCGTGCTAGCCTCAAGGTAGGCATTTGTTTTAATTACATATAGTGTTCGCTGAAGAAATAGTTTGGATCCAAAACCGCACAATACAACTGAGCTGTGCACTATTGTGCGACGGGTAGTTTTCCTTTAAACTTTTGCTTCAGAAACAAAGCCGAGTTCATAATTATTAAAACCTACCAGTTTGTGATAGATCATATGTACCAGTGACAAGCAATTATTTCTCTCTCTTTTTTTTTTTTTAGGTCGTAGGTCAAACTGAATAATGTGCTGCTACTAATTTTACGGTGCTCATGTCAGTGGAATTTTACGTCACCAAGGTAACTTCCGCAAGCAAATATTCTTCACAACCGTTCAGACGTTACTGAACATCGCAGAACATATGGAACTACTTGCTTGAGATTGAATTAATGACGTTAAGCATATGACGACAACGATAGAAAATTTTATGCTGTACGGCGTAATGTTTGTTAGAATTCTGGCCCAGACAGCATAAATGGTGTCATGTGGAACTATTTCTATCCGCATAATGTGATGAAGTCAGCAACATTAATTCGTACCGTCTCTTGTCACTCCGGTTTACGTTGCACTTCAACCAGCGCTAATATTGCTGCTCGAAAATCAAACCTTTCAACGCATTAATACACTCGCTGTATAACTAACTAAAATTGACCCTAAAAGTCTCAGCTATATTACTAGGGACGTGGACGTTACTTTAATGTAGCCCATAGGAATTATTTCGTAGATCATTCAGAGCTGAACAATGATTTTTACTAATGAATTCTTACTTTATATTAAACTTTCATTGATAAGAATAGAACTGTATCACGAAAGGTTTCTTGATAAAAACCGTTGGTTTCAGCATAGGCCGTAATGTCTCAACGGTTCCCAGGAAAATTTCGCTCATTGAAAAACTAATATTTGTAAAGAAGGGAAAATAATTTCAGCAAATAATAAATACGGCAGTTATCAAATGCAGCGAATTTGGCTCCATAAACATCCAGACGATTCTCCTTAGGCATCATATTTCATTACATACAGAGGTCGAAGATAACGATTTTTAATATTAATGTGTTCTCCGAGACAACTCATTCTGTGGCGAGAGTACTGTTTACATATGGAGCAACTTTCACAAAGCTCAAGAAAGGAATTCAGACATTTATAGCTAAATGTGCTTCAAACTGTGTGTTTGTACGACACACTGTTTCACAGCGCCTAATAAATGAATTACTCCGGTTAATTACAAATAGGTGAAGGGCGGCATGGAAATTATATTAACACGTTTAGTAGCACTGCACTATAAGATTGTACCTAATTAAAGAACTGGATTGGCTTTAAGTACAAATAAGGAAATATTCACCTATCTAGATAAGACTGAAAGCGTTTACTTTGATACCAAAAAGGTCCTCGTTTCCAATCCTGGTGCAGAATGGATTTTTAGTATACATTCTTTTTTCCGAGGCGGGAAAGAACAACAAGGAATTTGACAATGGCCTTTTAAAGAACCCGAGATTCGAGTCCGCGTACTCTCCAATGGAATGCTCAGGATTGTGAAAAGGTCCCATCTATTTGCACACAATAAGACTTGAGGAAACAGATATCCCAATTCCCTTGGTTCCATTTATCCAATAAACCAGTAAATTTATCGATATGGCATGCGCGGTAATTTCACTACCCCATAAAACCATGCTCATCTTCACATTCTGAAGTATTTGACTAATCGACAATTCATATAAATTAGAAGCCCACCCAAGTTAAACCTGGTAAGAAGTCTACGAATTTCAGGTACCAGAATTTTATTTATTTATTTTTCTTCTTGTTTCGCCGGCATAGATGTCTTTAGCAAATCTGTTGCCAGCAACAAACACAAAAGCAGGATTTTTTTTAGCGGTTTTACTCCAATCATGCAAACGAAAGAAATATGATATTTGACTGCTTTGCTGTATCAAAAGTCAGTATATATCCAATCATAAAACACCTAATGTCTTTAATTCCACTTCCTGCATATCTAATGAGATGAACTAGTTGTCATCTACAGTACCTGTGACTCGTATAAAATCAGTTTTAAAATTTTGTGTTACTCTATCTAACCGATAGTATTTTATGGGTATCATCTCAACATTCCCCTCAGTAACTTCAGAAAACCGTGAAAAAAACCAACCAGGAGTGACAGAGCGTAGCATATTAGGTTTAGACACTGGCCCAATGCACCTTTCCTTATTCATCAGATTACTCGGTCGAAAAGCTGGGCAACTGCTTTTAGTCAGCCATTAATAAACTGCAACAATTACTGGTCAATTTATGAATGCATATAGTTTACTCGGCTAGGTGAACAACAGGGTCAAAAGCTATTCTAGACGAAGTTCCCCTTACGGATGTTAGCTATGACTACCAGGGCGTTGGAAAACCTTGCAAACTTGAGGCACCTGCTCGATATCAAATGATGGATTCAGGCCATAAAATACTTATCAGCAGGCGTTATGTTTTCAAACAGACATTAAAGGCGAGCGGGTTGCATAATCTCAATGAGCGTAGGAGCACAGCACCACACAAGAAAAACTCAAACTGCACAGTGTTCTGTCTGTTATTGTTGAGACTAATTCATACCTCACTATCATAAATCGCTGGTCCACTGCTATCTGTGTGCTTAAAATAATTGTTTGCACGGAAGCAAAGGCTGAATTCTCGCATCATGCTTAAATTCAACATGTCATTTTTGTAGATGCAAATTTTTCCTACATTATCTTCAAATGTAATGATTTACCGATGTTAAAATTAGAAACTAATCCGTATTCATTTAACCATAATACTCAAATCTAAATTTAAGATGCTGATTCGTAGTAAAACTAACGCAGATTGAAAGTTTATCCTCCAAACTGTAGGGTGTTTGAACAAAACTCTTATCAGAAAATAATTCAAGGTACAAGGATTATCAAACTGGCACTTTTGTGTTTGTAATATGGAATCTGAAGTGTGGTCCTACAAAGTAAATTAAAAATTGCAGACTTATGGAATATCTAGTTACACTCCACCAAATCGCAACAAAAATGTATCGCAAGATCTCAAAATCTAATCATCAGAACAAACGTGATACAAGTGGAAGATAAAAGTTTCATAAAATTATTTACAACTATCCAAGATGCTGAGAGAGAAGTCTAGACAATGACTTGATTATTTTAAGGATAGAGCTGCTGAAAAGTTTGTGTTTAATCAGTACCAAACCGCCTTTAAAAAAAAAAAAGACATCGACACATTTAGTTTGACTACATGAAACAGGGCCCATCCTGTGCACTGAACGGCAATGCAGAGATAACTCATTGGAAATTAGTGACGTAAACTCTTTTCTAACAAAGTAATTTTAACACGTTGCATATAAATGACAAACCATTTTACACGAGGCAGCCTATAATTTGTATTATCATTTCCCATACAAACTACACGGCGTGGATGAAAACATTCAGAGATCGAGGGGTTAATAGAATTAAAAATTTGTAACAGCACATACGTAGTTTGAACTCAGGATAACCACATCAGTGATGGAAGAGCGGAGATAATTTCATTTTTATTACGGCTTAGTGCCAGAACGAGGAACAAGAAGGAAATCTGTCACGGTTTCTAGTCTGGACCGATATAGGAAAACGAGGGAAAGCCGAAAAAACACATTGCCGGACCGGTTATCGAACGCGTGTTCTCCCAAATGCTGGGCCAGAACGTTATTGCTCATCCACCAGATGTCACTTAATTATGCTTGTTGCGAAATGAAATAAATGGATTTTATAAACAGAATGAAGATTGTAAGCTTTTGCAATTTATTTTCTTTTTATTGGCTCTATGTAGAAATCCTTTCATACCAACAACCTTTGACCGTGTCTGTAACAGTCTTAGTTAGATTAAGTTTGTTCCGAAATGTTTGCAGGTTCTTTTCTATTCAAGATCAATTAAATTTTCTATCCGCAAATATTATGTTCGGATTTCTCATTATGCAACTATTAATATTATTATTATTTTAAAACTGAATCCGCTGCTAGATTAATCTGTCTTACTCGTCAGCTCTACGAACAATTATCTTCTGTTGTTCTTTTTCCAGAGATCCTACATATTCAAACACATCGGAGCAAATAATCTTTATTAAACCTTCTATACTTTTTCTTTTCTCCTTAAACTTTTTATTTACAAATATTATGGCACTTTTTTTTTTTGCTGTCATTCTTTCGACTGGTTTGATACAATCCTCCATCCCTTCATATCTTGTGCTAACCTCTTCATGTCTACATATCCCTTACAACCCACGTCCTCAATTATCTGCTTCATATATTCTTCCTCTAGACTGTTCCCTCTACTAACAAATTAACCAATCCAGCACCTTTGTCGGTCTAATATACAATTCTATTTATTTTTTAATGAGCTGCTATGTTACACAGACTCTGAATACCTAGTTAAAAGCGAACGCAGTGTTAAACTATGTACGCATTACAGTCGCTTAGTAATATGAAAGAAGCTAGAAAAAAAACTTAGGACTAACGTCTTTCAAACTTTTCAGTTTTTGTATGTTTTTACAAAATAACTCATATTACATATGTGTCTTAAAATACAAGTTAACCGTATCGCAATAAAATATATGAAGCTCTGCATTTGTTAGACACTCCAGTATTGTTTTCTTACTAGGAAATCCCAGATATTAACTAACTTGCAACATCTTCCAGATGGATGAAGACTTCTATTAACAGAAACCGTATTGGAAATGTTAAAAATGGGTGTAATGACTTCCGAATTCATTTATTTTTACTTCGGGAAAAATCAAGACACGAGCGCAAGCATTTAGTTCAACGCAATACACAAAATTTAAAACAGCTTGCATCATGTATTTTCATCTTTTCTACCATGTAAGCATCCTCAGAGCCAACAGTTACATCCTGTCTCATTAAAGTAACAAATTACTTAAGTAGGCACACACCCGCACAAGCCTTGAAGATGATCTGTGTCTACAGGTTGCGGCCTTTCACGCGTCGGCGCTAACAGCTTGTCGAAATGAGGGACGTACGAATGGCCTCCACGTCCCACAAGAGAGAAACATGTTTGCGTAGAGGAGCACATTTTATGTTAAAAGCTTTTGTTCGATCTCTTCCACTCAGTCAAACGACAATCAACACATAACAAGGAGAGTTCAGCGTTTCAATTTGTCAGTGCATCAACGAATGTGTTTTTTTTTTATGTAACGTACAATGTTTGAGTAGTGTGGAAAACTTACCAACAATCTCCAAGTTGAATACAGCAAAAACTGCCTAAGAATCGTAGCCAAATACGCTGGGAACAGAGCTTGAAATGTGACCTTTTGTACCTTTCTAGGTCCAGCATAAAAATCCATCTGAGTATCGAGCACTCATAATCGCCAAATTAAACTGTTCTATGTATCTTTCGAAACTAACTCACTACATCGTCTAAGTTCAAGTACCTAGCTTCTGAGATCTTTCATAGCCGGACCACAAAAGATAGTACTGACGCAAGGGAATAAAGACAATCGACTCCACCGTGCGAAAAGTCTAAAGTTGCACTCAGGAACTTTCGCCACACGTGAAAATAGACATGCAATAGATCGTGAGGCCCAAAGCGTTTGACCGTGTTACATCTTCGATTAAGCAGAGGAATTTGCTTCGAAGCCCAACTTCCGGAAATTCTCTAGGGACACTTAGCTTGATATAAAATTAGTACCATAGTAAAAGAGTGGCGATGACCTCTCCTAATGCCGCAGGTGTGGAATCGGAATACAGGGCTTTACCACCGCGAGTCCCAACTGCGTGAGCAATTGTAGAAATCAAATTGGCATAAAAATTTTCACGGGTAAAGTGGTAAGTATGTGTCAGGATCGAGAGGTTCCGGTTGGAATCACAGCTACCGTTGAAACTTTGTTACAGGTAAACGTGACCTTAAGGGAGTATAAAAGGTCGATTTAAGTTATGTCAGCTACGTTGTGATCACATCGTGATTCGGGTATGGCAAACAGTAGGTCCTAAGGAAAGAAACTAGTCTTGCTAGCATCAGACAACGGCTTACTCAGTATAGCTTCTTGAGCAAGGATAGATCCAAGAACCTTCGGGTTCTAGACTAAGATTCAGTTTAGTAGGTAACATGGTTTACAGAGGAATTTCTTTAGATACCGTAACACTTTTTCAGACGTATTTAACAGTAGTTTAAAGATGTTTTTTCTTCTACACTCACCTATTGCAATGCGGGTGAATTTTTCAAAGAAGACTGCAACGAAGTTAGGACACCACTGTGGTCATGTGCAATATCTACAGAGTATTTAAGGATCAGAAAACCTGCTCACCTATCTATCAGATCATTTCTTTTTTTAAGGGTGCCACGTAGCGAAACAATGCAGAACGACTGCACTGTTCGCCCGAGGTTAGTGCGAACTTTAAAACTATTAACGACGCTAGCAGGGCATCGTAAACGGGGTTAATCGCTCAAGTCGCAGTTAAAATGCTTTTAATGCCCTCCTTTGATAAAAGCGCACGAGAAAAATTGCGAAAACTGAATACTTCAGGCCGTACTAAAATTGTAGCTGAATAGATCTAAAGCGATCTCTGAATCTCTTCTGCCAATACATTATTAAATGGGCAAAAGACAAGCCTGAAGTTGGAAAAAAAAAACCTCCAGAAAATTGCTTTATTTAAGACGTAAGTAAAGTAGAGAAGAAAGTAATCTGAGGCACAATGAAATAAGCGTGGAAAGTAACTTTCATCACTGAAATAACGGAACCATATGAAGCGTCACTTGAAGGTTGGGCTCTTTATACTTTTCGAATAGGGGAAGAAAAGAGATTTTCAAAGTACAAGCTCAAAAAAAACAGTATTGGGTTATTTCACGTTGACTTATCCACAAATAGTCTTAATTCACGAGTAGAATTTATGAAAAACCCAGGAACTTTTGAAATCTTGTCTGTACGCACTTTAGGCATTGAAAAATTGGAGAACTTTCGGCGGAATGAATATAATGGACCAGTGTAAGCAAATATTCATTGTCCTTATACAACCGTTGGCGTTCAATTGAAATCCACTGTGGAATGTCGGCGATGCAGGGCCGGCGCTAGAAATTTCGGGCCCGGGGTAAAATGGGCGACCTCATTTTTTTTAGCTGTACAAACTAGCCGGGCGACAATGGGTGGACTCTTACTTCGAGGCCTGGGGGCCCCTGCAGCAGGTGATCGGGGCCCCCCATGAACCAGCGGGCCCGGGTACATTTGACCCGCTTACCCTCCCCTAACGCTGGCCCTGCGGCGATGTGTGTTGAGCAATTCGAGCGCGTGTTGCCGAAATAAGAACCCCTGCAAGGTGCCCCAGGCGACTTGCAGGGCAGTGTGTTTCACGCCCCCATGCATTACCCTGCGCAGGTGCTGACGTCATCATGTCAAAACGGGCAACGACAGAAAAATACAGCCGCCCAGAGGTGAAAGCATCCTGGAATCTAAACCCCAGCAATCTGCTTCATCCCTCTGAAATCAGTTGTCACTGCAGAACGGTACGGAAGGACTAACTAGGAAACAGTATCTGGAGCAAAAGGTGGATGGTAAATTAAGGCTAAATAATATCAGAACTATCTGGCACATCCTCTTACTAAGCATTAAAAGCGGACCAACTCAACAGCACTAAAAATCAGAAAATCAGCTCGTTGATTGCTATCTCCAATGAGGTTTCACGAGTGTTAGCCCGAAAATATTAAAACATTTCCCTGAAGACTTTGCGTCTATTCCTTTTTAACCAAACAATATTCAGAAAGTACAGAAACGTTTGGAGATTTTTTTTTTTAAATCTCCAGTTCTCAAACCCTCGTGTCCTTGAAATAACACACTTCAACCGCGAATATTTCAGAATGGCTACTTCTGAAACGCAACAACGCTGGTACGACGTATCTGCTCTTACAAGTTAGACTGAACGAAAGTTAAAAACAGAAATACAATTCAGCGGACGCTACATAAGCATCAGATGCATACGTATTACCAAGTGTGACTTAATATTGGTCACTTTCAGTTTGGAGAAAGAATTTTATGATGGCGAAAATGTTTAGTATCTGTATCCGTATATTCTAAAATTTGGAGCACAACAGAAAATAGTGAGTCATGCCGGAAGAGCAGAGTTCGAGATGAAACACAGGAATGTGTTTGGCGAACAGTGAATCAGATAAAAGTAATGGACGAAAATCATCATTTTGCAACATATAATCCGACATGCGGCAAATACACAACCTCGGATGAATCAACTGTCTTATTTAGACTATACTATGAATGTTTAACAGTTTTGGTTTCAGCAAACAAACAGCTCACGTAATCAGTTGTCTCTTTACGTAAATATCCTACTTTTAACGGCAGTTATGCTATCTGAGCTTTTTCTCTTAATACTTATACGAGTGTTGCTGTCGGCCACACCATGTCACTGGGGCAAGGGCGAGTGGAAGGGACGGCCATTATACCAACGCCGTTGGTCAGGTATAAGCTCACTGAGCCCTTCATCTTTGAGGAATGCGGACAACGATGAACAAACTGCAAGGAAAAACCGGTTTCATCGGGAGGGGTGATATGCCAAGGGCAGCGTAAACGATATGGTTGTAATGGACTGGTTGCATCACATATTCAGAATAAATGTCATTGGCTTGTTCAACTATATACAGTAGTAAGTAAATTTTAGAAGTAAACTGCTCTTAAAATGAATTCAATGTATTATATAAAAGAAATGAAATAGCCTTCTATTTGGTCAGTAGATTCTCTAACAATATTTATATTACATAAGAACGAAGTTTATCTCTGAATTGAGAATTTATGAAATGTTCTCGGGTAACTAGCAGAATTAACGAAATATTGTGTAATAACACTTCGTTAACTCGGCTAGTTACCAGAGAGCATTTTATATATATATATTAAATTGCATCTCATCATATCATAATTATGATCGTATCATTGTATAATGTCATCTTTTATAGCATTTTTTCCACTTTCAAATTCTTTCCAATGTAACTTATTTAAGACCTTTACTACCTTACAAATTTAAAAAACGCAGCTACTTTTTCGCCCAACAACCCATTCACCCCTTCGTCCTTATCACCATACTATGCATTACACACAACCAAAAAACAGTTTACTGCTAAGAACATACGAAAAGCTAGTAATATGATGGATATTTCGTCGGTTATCGAAATCGTGATCTAACCAACACAACAATAGTTTTTTTTTTCTCTTTTTACGTCTTGCCGAAATCATTTGCGACGGAAGAGGATTTGTATCAACGAACTGAAGGAATTCGGCCATGGCTTTTTGAAGTAACCGTTCTGGCATTCGTCTAGAGTATTTCGGGAAACCATTAATAACCGAATGTGTGGTCAGAGCCTTGCTACACACCCACAGGTCTCGGTCAGAGAGATTACTTGCATGGCATGACAGACGTGGTTAGGGATGCTGCTGTTGACGTGACTCACAGCACGGATTCCAGTTTCTCAGAAAAGATGCGGAAGGTTCGCGAACTGCTCGGTGATTCATCTCGGGCTCACTAAAGACAACCGCAAACAGCGGCACATTACTTTTACACCGTCGCGTTCTGAGAACTAACAGATGGGATACGAATCATGCTACGCTCTTCTACAGTTACATTGCGCTACTATTTATATGACAAATCCATGGATGTTAGTCAGCCAGTCTTTGTCAATGTGTTTCTTTCATCTCCCATCTTTGGCATTCATGCAGCAGTATAATTTTATTTACTCTATACCATTCTTTTCTTCATTTTTCTAATTATATCCGAAGACAAAATTAAAAAGTAAACTATTGAAGTTAATTAATGAATTCACAAGTACATTAATTAAAATAAAATTACAGTTTAAAAAACTATAAAATCAAGGTTTTCGGTACAATGCGAACTAAAAAGTTACAAATCTTTTAGGGTGTCCCACAATTCAGTACGAATTAATTTCTTGAATAAGCTTAAAATAAGAATAAAGTCACTGACCAAATAAATTACTTTTACATAAAAAAAAAAGCGTGAGGCTGTTGTCTGCTTTCATAAGCAGACAACAGTCTCATATATCTAGCGATAAAAATTTAAGAATATTTTAGTCAATGACTTTATTGCAATGAAATCTTCACAGGTTTGCTGCCGGATAGCGTTTGTAAACGACGAGCTTTCGGCGACCAACTCCGTCGCCATCTTCGGGTCTGATGTTAGCGCTGCGGCGACCACAGCCGCAGCGCTAACATCAGACCCGAAGATGGCGACGGAGTTGGTCGCCGAAAGCTCGTCGTTTACAAACGCTATCCGGCAGCAAACCTGTGAAGATTTCATTGCATCGACACGCCGGGAAAGTCTTCGTTCGCACAATGACTTTATTCTTATTTTAAGGTTATTAAAGAAATTATGTCATATTGAATTGTGGGATATCCTATGGCTGTTGAACAAAATCTTTAAGGATTTTAAGTTTTTAGTTCCCATTAATGTTTTTTTTAGCTTTTTTAAACTTTTTCTTTCACATTGCTATAAAAGCATGTTTAAGTTTTTAAAACGTTACAGTCAAAGTAAGGAGAATGCTAGGACATAGCTATGAAATTACTGTAATGTCATCGGTATTTAATACGCGAGCAAATTGTCGAACAATTTGGACGTGGCTGAAAATTGAATTAAAAGATTCCTGCAATCATACAGGCCAAGTTAAAATAAAGTGTAAAGCGTCGAGCTTCAAGATAGTTAAAGTTTCCAATGCTATTGCTATTCTATCTACTAAGTGTAAAGAACGGCTGAGGTCATACTGACAACTGAATCATCCGTACCAGACACGTTCGTTCGGTGACTAACCATCAGCGGACCCGAATACTAAGTTAACCTACGATTCACTACCGCCAAGAGCTAAACACTATGCTGCTTAGTTTGCACATATTACTTCACGGGTAAGCCCAGCGGTATCTTTTGAACATTGTAAATGTCGTCAACGTTCAAAGGTAGACAACATTTCTCATCGATAGTTCATTGCTGACCGTTGTTTAACAAGTCTTAGTCTAGTGGCAGAGAAATTTACATAAAACTCAAAATCTTGCAATAATCAACGCAACTGATCCAAAATACGTACACCCATTCAGTTCATTTCTGTACGCGGAATGTTAACAATATTTATACTACAACTTGTATATTAATTACATGAAACTACTCATCTTGATTCAACTGGAATTATCTTCTCTCCATAAATATTACCGTTTATGACTCTCAAAAAATGTGTACAAAGTAAAATTGTTACCGGCCAAAAGAAGCCATTCCACTGAGGGAGGCCATGTGAATTAAGTCCCGTTCAACGGATCATATAAGCATATAATATACATGAATCATCCACAATAACATTGGTAGACGCCGACCTTGTTGATCGGTGCTTGGAACACATCTCCCTTATTCGATCGAACATTCCGAAATTTCGAAAGGAAATCGCGAACTAATCAGAAACAATTTTGAAGATGAATCATTAACTAATAGAAACTATCAAAAAGGCCACATTAAGAGGCAAGGGCACAAAATGTCAAAAGTTTTACAAAACTATGGGTATTCTTATCACACTTAATGGGTCAGAATTATGGGTACCATCACAAGCGAAAGATAGATCTGCGAGTTTCCTTAGATCACCTAAAACGTCGATATCCGGAAGTAACTGTATATGAAAAATATTACGGAAACCATAAATAAGTATAGTAATGAGTGGCACGGTCGAATACTCGAATTCAATCTGAAATAACCTATAGTGTGAAAGACTAGAACAGAAACACCCACAAAAAAGAGAAGAAGAAATGAATGCATTAAATTACTATGCCAATGGCTGAAACATTGCGATTTATGACGAATTATTAAAATCCAACACTACCAAATTGGGGATTTTCACCAATGGTTCGTAAAGAATATCCCGGACAGTGCTAAAAAACTATGCCTGTGCACACCAATAGACGTTTCCTTCATTGAAAGGAGAGCGCGATAAACATCTGTGTTATTCCCTCTGGAAACAGAGTTCTTACCAAATGAGTTGCACACAAAGGTGAAAAATATAATGCTGGGCATAATTTTACGTTACACTCCGAGTACAATAACACCGTGTATACACCGTTGGTAAATCCGCGGCTATTATTCCCATTATGCTAACGAAATTTTAAATCATAACCACACAAATGTTTCTCAGCAGTAATTTCTGGGTTCATACATTTTTAATATTACATCAATATGGTTCAAGGGAGTTATGCAGTAATAATTTAAGGGTAAGGTTGACCAACTTAAAGATATTTCATTATTCTGCTCTTTTAGCACTGCTTTCACAGGTTCCAGAAAGCATTTTTTTTAATAAGGTATGTAAAAGCCCTACCATCAGAAAAATTTGTCAAAGGACTGCTGCGCACTGGATATTTTTCACACTTTAAACATTTTTAGTACAAAATGTTTCTTGGACACAGAAGTCTTTCGTCAATCTACAGGCAGGGACAAATCTCAAGGAATTAGTTGTAAGGAAACAGCACGTTTTAAGTTAGACGGTAGCGTAACGATACACAAAATTTAAACTGCTTTTTATTTCACACGGGACGCCATTTATTCAGACATTATTCACAGAGCTATAAATGACCCAATCTGACCTCATGTATGTATCTATGAATTAAGTTATGGAAACTTATGGATTGAATGGTACACAAAAGACGATGTAGGTGGGACATTTCCACACCCATGCCGGCTTGATGAGTTTGCCAGATTGAGCTGGCTGTATTTTTGGATGTGTATTCCGCCGTATACCGGCCATGAAGTAGGTCAGCAGACAACTGTTAACCGCTCAGACTCGACGCGCTGTTTAGAGATTCCGTAATACATCTTCCCACTTAGTTTTGTTGCTTTTCAGCTTATGAACGAGAAGATGACTAGCCAAAAGTAGAACGCTGATCCACTTTCCTTATTCCAAATTTTCCTAATTAGGACACTGCCCACATTTGACGGCCACCCGCAATACTACGCCATTTAGGTTAGATTGTCATATCGAGAATGTAATCGAAAACCTAATATCAACGATCTTTGACAAATACGATCCACGCTATTCTTATCTCCCCCTTTCCAGAAATTATATCTTTTGGATAAGTTTAAGACAAACTTAGAAGGCACTAAATTTAGGTGGTTTAAAAATGCAAAACTTTTTTTTAAAATCAATAACTGAATCAATGTTTCAGCTATCACAAAGAACTTTCGAACAAGGTAAGCTGTCATTATTACGCAAGAGTCTAACTGGTTCGTAAAACGAGGTTTTACGGTTTGCAACTTGCCCACTGGTAGCACACACGGGGGGTGTTAATTGATTAACTCTAAGACGCCATTCTATAGTAATTCATAGGATGGATCACGAGAGGTTACCGCTTCGAAAAGGTCTGCGGAACAAAAGAATGTAACTATTTGGCCAATATGGTTAACATGAAACTAAGACAGGGATGATTTGAAGTTGTTTCTTTTAATAAAATAAACATTGAGCCTTGTTCGCATTTCTGATATTCCCATTCATAATTTCTTTCTTGCGGACCTTTAATTTTGTCTCCGTTACAAGCCTTCGTAAGTCGTGGCAGGAAGTCGAGTAGGAAGAATAAACTGTCAAAAATACATTACACTAACATGTAAGTAACTGGTCCACCTATACAGCAAATTACCGTAATCCTAAAAGCGATGGAGGGTAACGTGCTCTTCTTCCGTTTTTTAATATACATTAACGGGGAATAAAACTTTAGAAAATATTGCAAAAGTATCACTAATATGAAGAATTTATATTTTATATACAAAAATTCATCCCATACACCGATGCCCCCAGAAAACTTCGGCTGGAAGATGGAAAACAATGGTTGATGTTGGCTGAACGGAACTGGGAGATACGCACTTTTATGCTTAGATAACCCTGTCCCTCTGACCCCAGTATCAATTCAAGTGGTACTGGATGGTGGCCAAAACCTGCTAGGAAAAAAACCTCTTGAGGAGACTAATAAAACACGAACACCATTCATTTCCACTGTACATAACTACTGTGAGCCGTATATAGTTAAAACTGTTTATACAGCCTGCCACTTTCAAAGCTCAAAGTAACAAAGACGACCAAGAGATGGAAGAAAGTTAACGTTTTTCATCTTACGAATATAGGATTTAACTCCTAAGAAGCGGAATCTCCAAAGCAGGACGATCTCTACAGAGAGAATGCTTCCGAATAAGATTTGGAGAATACCAATTATTTAGAGCTTAAAAGTTGAGATTGTTCCGAAATTCAGTGCTTAACGTTGAGGTGAACACTCTAAAATGTACCTGGAAAGTCTGACTGCATAAAATCAGCCAAAAAATATTACAACCATAAAACTTAAACCTAAGCGCAACAAAATAAAAATAAAGCGAGTAGTCTTACAGAACAAAAAACAGACATCCAAATAAAAATAACCAGTTATTGCTTTTTTTGGTTTCCTCTTAACGTTGGGCAGGTACTTAAGAACAATTCAAAGCAATGGATGCAACAAAAAAAAAGAAGAAGTTTATGAGAACTAATCTGCTAGCCAAAGAGAATTCAGCAGTTTTTGAGACATACTATTCTGCTGCAATATCTTTAGAGCTAGCTGTCTTTGACAAAGATAATATTCTAATTCTGCAGGGCATGGAGGAAATTCCTTCCTCCATGCTGCAGGCAGGACAGCTAAAGTCGCAGACATAAAGATAATACACTAATAACCACGCAAGTGCGCAATTAAATTCAGATATCTGTGAATATTGCAATTCCGAAGTAGGTGATACAAACCATATATTTTTCGCTTGTCCAAGATATAAAGCCCACAGTCCTAAATTCTTGAAAGATCTAAACAACTTTGTTATACCCTTTCCAACAAGTATCTCTTGTCTGTTGCATGGCAACAATGTGATTATATATAAATTGTTAGCCGTTTTATAAAAACAACAAAAATTAAGATTTAGGCAAATAAGTCCTTTTTTATAATGTTTTAATTTCTGTATGTGTATACAAATAATCATTTAATGTGTAGATAACAATCTCCTTTATATTTTAATTATGCTGTAATTATTGTTTGTGCACGAAGAGCCTTGTACCTCCCACTGTTGGTACAGAGTACTCTATTTACTTGTTTTCCTAATTCTTGATGTTGTAAACATGTATGTATTTATTTGAGAAATATTCCAGCTGATGTAAAATTCTCGGTTTATGTACAATTATCCAGTAAATTTGTTTATTTGTACAATGCTTTACTCGTTTGTACCAAACCAATTATCTGTATAAATGGCTGATGGCTGTATAGTGCCATTTGGCGCTTCAGGCCAAATAAAATAATAATAATAATTGGGGTTCCGTACTACAATGCATTGTCGGAGTTATGTCAGAAAATGATCGACACGTTTTCAAATTACGGAGTGCAATCCGCTCCACAGCTTCCCAATGCCGCACCACGTTGCTGATCAAACCGCTAATGTAATCTCCGGTTCCAATGAAATTTATTATAGGTATATTAATATGAAATGAATTCTCAAAAGAAATTTTAAATAAAATAGTATTAACAGGTGAAAAACTTTTTTTTATTTTGCTCTAAACGTAGAAACTATCTTTATATATAAAGATGAATGTATGTTTGTTTGTTCTTCATACAAATCCACAGTTTTCATCCGATCTCGATGAAACTTTGCACACTTATCCTTTGAAACAAGGAGAAAAATACTGTCTACATTTGGTTGAAAAATTATCTGTATAAATAACACATGTTGTGTCATAACTTCGAAATACGGCGATAGACAGACACGTTGGATGTGGACGTCTCCAGACCGTGTTTCCGTGTAGTGAACTGGCAGCTCAGTGGCTAAAGAGCTTGCTTGCGAACGTTGTGGTCTCCGGTTCAAGTCTCCGTGGAGGCCAAGATTTTTAAAAATTGTTTTTCATCGTAAGAGTCAGGCCTGGGCCGTAGGTTATTTGGATTGAATGTTAAACTGTAGATATTATAAAGTTAGGGGTGCAATGCGAGGCAAATCGTAGGTAGTCTTGCAATTCTGTAGGTGTACACTTTTTTACGTTATAATGATCCCTCAGGTGTTGTTCGCAGTCAGTGTGCGAGTGTGAACCACAGTAATACTAATATAAATGCGGAAGTAAGTCTCTGTCTTTTTGTTACGTTTTGACGACTATATGGCTATATCGTTGTGATGGAATTTTATAAGGAAAGCTGTATGAAGGGCACAGGATATTTTTTCCAGTATGATTAACAGTTGTAGTCACGAAATTTTGAAATCTTATCTAATAGTGACAGAAATATGTTGGAAATTGATTCTCTTCAAGAGGCAGGTTCGACGGTAGAATGATATAGTGATAGCTTTCCTGTCATATTATGCCGACTCGATATTGTTTGGGACCAATCCTTCGTTACCAACAACTTTTTATATTTAATTCTGGCAAAAAAATTCTTAATCCACTCGTACGAAGTCACGGGTACGAGGCTAGTATCAGATATACGCATTTTCAGTTGTTTATAAACAAGATATGATAAACTTTGGAGACATTTCAGTTTCCTATATAATGCCGTGTTGTTTTAGACATACCCGGTAACTAGTCTAAAATATAAAACTATTTTTAAATAAAAAACTAAAAAATACATTGGTTCTCTACTTAACCTCACCTGTTGGAGTAGCAGAAATATATTTTTGGGCCCTCTTTAACTCCAAGAAAACCCCCAGAACACACTTTAAATATGATATTAGGTTTTTTTTTATCCTATATGCCTTTACGCTTCGTATACGTCGAGACCCTTAGAGGCGGGCAAAAAACGTGATGGAATTAGGCCATAGCCTTTTCAAGTAACCATCCTGGCATTCTCCTGGATCGATTTCAGGAAACCATTGAAAACCCAAACGTGCGTCCTCCCGAATGCGAGGCCAAAACGTTTCCGCTCATCCACCATGCCTGGTGATATTCGGTTTAAGGTAAACGAAACACACTACATGTCAAAATGAGAAATTCTCAGCGTATTCCATTTAACCTGTGACAGACTGATATGTCCACAATAGGGTCCTGTATCCCTTTTGGAACGAAATCCTAAAAATTACACTATTATTGAATAAATACAACTGGAACTGGGATCACATGAAACTTTTAAAAGTAAACATTGCACCTTTTCGATGGTAATAGTTTTTTCCCCTTAAATAATTGGAGGAACTAATGACATGCAGCAAATAAATTGCCTCTCCATGTACGGCGAAGAAAATAGTACAGCCGGTATCGAACTTAAAAAAAGATCTGAGAAATTTAATAAGCAATAATGTAAGAGTCTGTTAGATAAAAATTTAATACCACTTTCTAGACAGTTCTCCACAAAAAACCCAGCATTGCTCTTAAATGCTTCGGAGTGTGCATGCGTTTGATATCCCAGGAACACAGAGTAAAAAGAAGTTACGTCCAAAGTAAAAGGTTTTTTTTTAAAAAAACTGGAGCGAATTAGAATATTCTGCGGATACATAATTAAGTGGTTCAGTTAATGATGGTACGTATATGGGTATGAGCGATTCTTGATTCACACCCCACAATTTAGTTCCGATTGTGAAATGACTGCTTTATATCGCACAATACGATAAAAGCTGCTATTGTAAAAGAAAAAAAGAGAGACCGGAAATTGAGTGGGCGAGACTTGTGGGGCTTCGTTTCCCTCGTACTTCCGCTAGTTCAGTCGGTCAGGCTACCGGTAGAATAACGCAATGGCTAAGTAAAATATTACACTGGGCAACCACACCCCTCACTCAAACCATGTCGCAGCATCGTTCACTTTCGATTAAGCAGAAATTTTCCAGAGTATGGCTCTAGCGCAATCACTGGGACTCATCAAGGAATGTTCTGGTCTGAAAACTGTTGCATATGTTCGTTTGGTGATACTATTTAATATAATTATGTTGCTCTTAGAGCTGTACAATATATAGATACTTCACAAACTTCACTTGAAAAGTGCGGTAACGCTATACCGCGAGCGACTGGGAGAAGCCTTATAGCGAAGTGTAATGATCATGCACACGTTCTTTGAACGATATTACTTGGGAATATGTTGCTATCAAAAGTATAAATACGGAAAAAAATTACACACTAAAACAAAAGAACTTTGAACCGTAAGCGGACGTTTGTTGCCTCATTTACGTACACATATGCGACGTCCAACGATAATAGGTATTACATTGTGAAGAAACGTATCCCGGCGGTATTAGGTCGAAGGAATTTAGTTTTTATAGTCGAAATGCAGCCTGTAGCAAAATGGAGTTTGGTTCTTGTTTTTAAAGTATTATACCCTAGTTAATTTGGAATTATTAAATATTTAAGTTATCATGATTTTCAAGCAGAATCATTAGCGGCGTCTGTGGATAGGTTGGAATGTAGCCTGGACCAAAATGGACAGATGCTTCCTTTTGTAGTTTAACGGACTTAAAATTTTTGTTTTTATAATAAAGTTGGTTTGGTTTTCGTCGTCGTTGGTTACTGATGTATTTCGTTGCACGTAATATTAGTATCGCTGGAAGTCACTTGTGATAAATGGCGTCCTCTCATCGTTCAGTGTGTAATGTTAACAGCAGTTTTTATTATTATTATTTTGCATGAAGTTGGTGCATTGTACACTAACTTGATGGGTGTAATACAAACATAGAAACATATTACGAAATAATATACTCAAAGGAACGATAGCGTCATCATTACACATTGTTGTGTGTCTTCTCCCAGTCACTCGCCGCCTTACGTTATGGCTCTTTTAGAGTGAAGTTTGTGAATATGGATATGTTTTACAGCTCTAAGAGCAACATATATTAGATAATATCACCAAACGAACGTCTGAAACAGTTTTCAGACCAAAACGATCTTTCCTTGACGATTCCCAGCGTAAAAAAAATTGATAATAAAAAAAAGTAAAATATGGAGAGGAAGTACAGCTCTCTCTCTCTCAAAAGTTAACAGTCAGTGAGATCTAAAAGGCAGTAAGCAAAATGTTCGAGTTTCTAATTATGATGTAACTGTCTTTACTGCAGCGCGGTACAAACTGTTGGTATTTATTCCGTAGATCCGAATCGACATTGAGCCGCAGGCGACCTGACAATTACAGGGTTAATATGTAAATTTCGGTAGAATCATGTTTAGAGTATTTACATCTATGAAGTCAATTTTCCTACATGCTAAACATATTATTGGTTATTAATAGTTTTAATGTATGCCTGCATCGTAATGATGTAGTAACTAGTTCAATATCTAGAGAAAATTCTTTCGAAAAGTGTAAGACAGGCGGTTGGCAGCAAACTGACCTTGGTGCGCATCTTGAGGAAGCGCGAGAGTCGCGCGAGTGGTTTCGGTTTGGGCATCTCGTCGTTTCGTGTCCGCTCAGCACATCACCATAAACAATACTGACGAGATGGGCAGCGGGCGCTTACCGGCAACCTCCCTCCCTCCCTCCCTCCCCCTCCCACCACCCCACCACCGACGGAGGCGGCTGCCGCATCCAGGCAGGCGCAGAGCTTTCTCCGAGCCAGCCGGTCACCGACCCACGAGGAAACACGGTCGACCGCCAACGAGAAAGCAAAAGTCTGCCGCACCTCCCCGCACTGCCAACGCCAACACACAATATTCGCACAATCCACCCTCTACTACAGAGGTGGCCAACCCAAATGATCTTGCGGGCCACTTTGGAAACGCATCATAACTCCGCTGGGCGCATATAAAATTATATATCCCCATATTCAATATAGACCCACTATAGACATTTTTTTTGAAGCGAATATAACTTAATTATTCTGCGAACTCATAAATGAAACGGGCAATATCTGTCATATATTCGCAAGGTAATTATTTTTAAATCAAAGTTAATTTTTTCTCATAATTTAGACAGTTAATTTTTGAATATATGGGTGCACTAATAATGTATTTTCGAATCCCCGTCCGGGCATCCAGGACTGGCTTTTCCATGGCTTCCCCAAATCACTTCAGGCGATTGCTGGGATGGTTGCTGCAAAAGACCATGGCCGAATTCCTCCCCGTTCCTTATCCTCAGTCCTCTCTCACCTTTAATTACCTCGACGTCGACAAGGTGAAAGCCAAAATCCGAAGTGTTATATGCATGTATCCAGAGCCGGGCAAATACCGTGAGATTGCTGCCCCTTAAAACATCATTTTGTCGTCCCCTTTATTGCCGCCAAAAGCAATAGTGGAGTTTTTTTTAATAAAGGAAAATGTCGCCGCAACAAATTTGCCGTTCTTCAAACGTTATTTTGCCGCCGGGGGCTAGTGCCCCGGTTTGTCTCCGCCCTCCCCCTCCCAAAGTCAGGCACCGCATACATCCAAGAGGAAGAAAAAAGCAGACAAGTAAATCTTTAAGGCTCTACTGTACAAATTGGAAAGATTTCCTCGTGATGATAAAAAGCGAACAATACAATTGCTACAATCTAACAAGCTACGCTACGGTATTATTTACGTTAACCACCTTCAAAATCCGACAAATGAGTTAATTAATCCCGGATTTCCAAATGCTTTTTTTTTTTTTTTTAAAAGAAAAGGGGGATTTAACCGGGTTTTTTTTATGTACACTTCGGCATCGCATCATTTTACAGTGACAAAGCTGACAACTATGATACAAAAATTGATTTTCTTAGGCTCTGCTACTAGCCCAGTCAATAAAGGTTTTGTGTCGGAACTCTTTCTGGTAAAGCTGATTTTTTCAAGGGTGATAGACCTTGATGAGAGGATTATTTTCTGAAAAGTCCCCGAAAATTCTAATGGAGCTTCCCTCCCTACCCCCCCTTAAAGTTTAAAAATGTAGAGTTTTACGCAATCGCATACAACTTTTTAACCAAACGTTTGTTAAGGTTATATTACTTACAGTTTTATTCCCTGATAAATATTCTACAACTTTTATAATAACATAATTTATGATAAGTGCAGCAGTTTTCCCGTAAATTAACGAAATGTTGTAAAAAAACAATATTTTTTTGCCACCTATCTACGTTTTTGCAAAACCATACTTTTATTCTTCGCCAAATGAAAAAAAGCTTCCAATAAAAGTTGTAGCATATATATTCCTGAGTACATCGGTGTATAAACATATACAGTTATGTGTATTACTCTACTAGTAACATAGAAAACAGTAGCTAGGTTTTGAGCGCGAGAGCACTCGGGAGTCGGCGGGCGTAGGCGAAAGGCGCCTTATCCTCGTATGCCTATTCAATTAGTTAATACTGTAATTATAACATCTATTTTTAACACTTATACTCGTACTAGCCCATAGTGTGTCGACCTTTAATTTGTAATTTAGTAAATATTTGTGTATAATCAAAATAACATTAGAGTGATATGAGAAGTAAAATTTGTTTTTCTGATTGTAACATATTTGAATTATAGATTTTATTTTTATTCATAATTAATTATTGTACACATTTGTATGCCAGTTTTGGTTCGGGGGGATTTAACCTAGCCTTGTTATATCAGGCCATTTCATTATCCACCACCTATGGACCCGCCGTGTCCCGGACTGGCTAAACCGGCAGCTGTTTTAAATTACTTGTGTTTTAAAACAGCATCACGGACCTCCCACCCACCACAGATATTATATACACCGATTTAATATTTACAAGTCATGATTATTGTAACTCATAAAACTTATTTTATGTTTAGAAGCATGTCTCTTTGATAACGGTTACATATTAGTCTGTATGAGGAAATTGATCTTCTTCTTCTGAATACAGGTGTGAATTTAGGCAAGATAAGCCACTACAGTGTTCACACATTGCAGTGCAACTCAGGTTCACTTTTCTACATCCACAGTATTGTCCGCATCCTTGTTTACAAGAACATGACACTAAGTACAGCAGTTCGTTTGGAGCAAATGGCTTCGAGGTAGGAATTGGTTTCAATGTTCTTTTGGTACCTCTCATTTCTTTCACGTTTTCAATTTTCCAACCCCAATTTGTAGCATCAAGAGTATTACCTAACCATTTTTGAAATTGCAAAAATACTCTCAGCGAATGTTCACGACATGCCTCAGACGTTGGAGGTAATGTTGCTAGATGAAAATTTGATCTAAGGGAACTTTTCTTTGTTACTGTCAAGAACTTGTAGTAACGGGCTTCATTCAGATTTGAATATTTCTCTAACCCATAAAAACATAAAACAAATTTCTCATGAGCAATCAAAAGGTCCTCTCTTGTTGTAGAATCATCCAAAAACTTCCTCGCTGTATTCTGCATATCAGGTTTCGATCTGAGCAATTCTATCGCTTTTAATTTGCCCATTCCATACATGTTGGATGTGGTATCACATCCGGTCATAGCGTGACAAAACAGAAGTAACTGACGTTGATCTCCAAACTTTTCTATGAGAGTGGCAATTCTTTAGTACACTGTTAATGGAACTGCACCCCCTATCTCTTTACAGAAGTATATACAAGTACTTTCAGGAGCCAGTGCCGTAAGTAATACTATTAAGTCGGTATCGGTTCCAACGACAAATACCTTACAGTCACTTCTCTGCTGTTGAATTGCTGTCATAACAATGTGCACATCAGCATCATCTTCCGTTGTAACAACTTGTAGTCCTCGTTTTCTGAATTCAGATGCCAAAGCTAGTACCAGTTTTCTCTTGTTACTAGTATTTCCTAAAAACTCCTCTTTTCCAGTAACACAAATTGTGTTTTCATCAAATACTATGTCAGGTGAAGATCTTTTGGCTGCTCTTCTGTTTTGCTCTTCATTTTTCGTTGTTGGCTCGTATGGATAACCATCAAATACTACAATTGAATTAGATCCATATTTATTTACAACATATGTACAGTAAGTTTCTAAGATGACGCCATAGGAACAATTTCTTGGCCACGCTACTTTGTGTAGAAGAAATCCCCCGTCCAAAACATAAGTTGCACCATTTTGGTCCGTTACGTCGATGACACCTTCTTCAAATACCTTCATCAGTGACGATTTTGTTCCTTTTCGTAAGGATACATCATCAAACAAAGCAGGTGGTCGAGGAGACAGTTCGAATTCCAAGTAAGTCTTCAATTTTCCGGGACTGTCGCACACACTTAAAAAGTTGTTGGGAGTTCACACAAACTTCTTTTGATCGTACCAATGCTGACTTCTGCACTGCTTGAGTCTTAACCATATCCTTCCTGTGAAGTTTAATATCATGGAAGTTAGTTCCCTTCATTTTGGCTATGGCTGAGAGACCGACATCATAAGCTTCATCGCAGTTTATTGAGTCATCACACACAAATCCAGATGTCAATGAAACTAATAGTTTTGTAAAAGGATTGTGTGTTTGGAACCATGTTGTAAATGTTTGCAGGTCCGACAAATCTCTTTCTCGTCTAGATACGCGAAGTTCAACATGCTGCTCATTGTACTGAATTGATGTCCCAAAATAAGCTTCGACAGCATCATGAATTTTTAAGAAAAATTGTGTTCGGAGGACCCATTTCTATAGAGTGCTGTCGGTTATGCCTCGTCCATGAGTTAGGCCCCCAACGGATTTCATGGGACGCATCAAACCCTGTTCGATGCACATGTCAGTCCACGTGCCAGACCAGTATTTCCCCGTTCTTATTACAGTGAAATGTTCTTTAAAGAGACCAAATTCTAGTGGAGATAGTTTAGAGCCAAGTTTAGTCATTTCTTGTGCATAAAGATGTGCGGATTTAGCATATGGCAGATGGCCTGCAGCGTGAAAGTATGGGAGCATTTCAATTGTAGTACTTAAATGGAGGTCCCAATTACCGGATCTTTCTGCGTAAATAAACATCATTATGAGGTCAATGCATTTAAGAAGATTTATCCAAAGCTTAGTTGTTCTGCTGAGCGTTTTCACATTATTTAAACCCCCATTAAATTGATTCAATGCTGCCTTTACAGTTGGATCTTCGAGAATTTCAGCTTCATTGCGTTTATTTTCAAGGAGCTGCTTAGAAAATGCCTCAAGATTTTCCTACATTAGCAACTTTCCCTGACACGTTAGATCAAACGAACACTGTTAAATGCATTAAAAATTATTTCTGGAAATTATAGCACCTTTATTCTTCCTCTTACACAACCGGCGCGGCCGGCTCACGCTGCCCGCCGACTCCCGGGCGCTCACGCGCTCAAAACCCAGCTATTGTTTTCTATGTTACTAGTAGAGTAATACACATAACTGTATATGTTTATACACCGATGTACTCAGGAATATATGAGCTACAACTTTCATTCGAAGCATTTTTTCATTTGGTGACGAATAAAAATATGGTTTTGCAAAAACGTAGATAAGTGGCAAAAAAATCATTGTTTTTTACAACATTTCGTTAATTTACGGGAAAACTGCTGCACATATCATAAATTATGTTATTATAAAAGTTGTAGAATATTTATCAGGGAATAAAACTGTAAGTAATATAACCTTAATAAACTTTTGGTTAAAAAGTTATATGCGATTGCCTAAAACTCTACATTTTAAACTTAAAGGGGGGGTAGGGGGGGAAGCTCCATTGGAATTTTCGGGGACTTTTGAAAAAAATGTCTCTCTAATAGTGATCTACTACTGGGAGAAAATTCAGCTTTACCAGAGAAAGTTCCGACATTCACTGTTTTTGGCCCTTTATTGACTGGGCTATACGACGAGGTAATTAGATGTGGGACAGGACTGTGAGTAAGCAACTGGAAGGAAACCAACTGGCCATTGATTTTATACAGGAGTGCCAGCCGACGGCTGCAGTGATTTCGGAAACAAATAAACAAAATCTGGATGGTTGAATTCGAACTCGCGCCCATCTGAGTGCCGTGCCCAGTAGCTAATGGAAATTATGCATATGAAAGAATATCAGTTTCACGGATTTTAGTTAAAAGGAAATCTGAAAGGCTTGTGGTAGGATGACCGAAATGGATCACCTAAACAACATTAATGCATTTAAAAATACTACCAATTGTGAGTGTCTACAAAATATTCGCGTGTGAAAAATATCGAGACGCAGCTCACTGGACGAGTGGGAGGAGTTCAGTTGACGTAACGGTGTCCTATACCTGCCTATACCACATACAAGGCAGGCCTCTCCCGAATAACAAGGGTGAGGGCTCCGCTGGCCCCAGCGACATTGTACTCCCCGGAGAATTATAATTTAGGGATTGCGAGATCTACAGATAAACAAAATGCCAGCCTCGCCTTTTTGACTTTGAACGGCTCAGTAGTTTTTAAATCGGGGAAGCCGAGATATACCGACCTTTCCCGAGGACGATATGCAGCTCTATCCAATAAAGATTTCCTGGTGATGGGGGTATCTCTATGCGAGCCAATAAACGACACTAAAAATGTCATACAATTAAAAAATTTGTGAATTTTGTTTCCCATGTCAGAGTGCTGCTAAGGTGAAGATGGAGGGAGGAAGGTGGAAAAGCTGCAAGAATGACGTTTTGGAAACGGGGTCTCAATGTGCGTTCCCACGGCGCGTGGTTTTCGAGGCCGCGCCACATCAGCCCAAGTGTACGGATCAGCACGCGACACTTGTAATAGCCCTCGCTGCCTCCCCACCACCTTGGTAGTGTCGTTTCAGCTACCCGGGCCTTTGATCTCTACCGACTGGCTCTTATTGCATAATTATCGCCTTCGTCGGTGCAAATCATCTCATCATGAAATGGTAACGCATTTCTAGTTAAAAAGAGTGTGTGCACTTTCGGCTCATTGAGTTCATACCCTTCAACGGCCTTGGCAAGGAAACTTGCATGATTAAGAGCCTCTCCTCCGAACATTAACTAAGCTAACATTTTAAAGCAGAGAGCATTAACGGTGTTGAAAGACGGACCATGTCCTATACGACTTTCAATCACTTTACTTTGTGAATGTAAACTTTGAAGCGTTCTGGCGAATTTTATTTCAAGCTTGTTTTATCAGTGTAAGTAACGTCATTTTGTGATGATCATTCTCTGTTTGTAACAAGTTAATCTGATCGATCACTTCAAGGAATAGTTGAAATCATCTGTAATATTTCCAGTACATTTTTTCTTGTCGTGTTGTTTTAGATATTTTACTCATTCGCTGGTTTAATGTAAGACGATGCTTTGTTGAATTTTTAATAATTTTTATACTCATATTAGCTGTAAATACGTCCCAGTCTTAAGCCTAATGAGTAACCAATAAATGTCAACTTCTGACAGTTTCGTTAGTAAAAAGTAATTTTAGCTTTTCACCCTTTTTCCTCGGATATAATAACCTAACAATTCATATGAAATATGCAAATTACAATTTATTAATTAATTTCGTAATCAATAATGGTACAAATGGGAATCAAATTTGTGAAATTCTTAATGAATAGCTATAAAAATAAAGAACCCAGGATCAGCCAGTTACAGGCTGAAACGACTGTTAAGTTGTATGGTTCTGTACATGATTTCAGATAGCCTATGCTGAGCCGTTTATGCTCTGCGGTTGCATCAGTCAGCGAATGGTATACTACAATTCGAAATGCACTGGAGTCTGTATGGAAACAAATCAAAGCCAAGTCTGCGACGGCCCATATAATGAGGGGACTAGTGTCTAGCCTCATATACCGAAAATTAATTACGTGCTGCGTTTGTTCTGTGTTGTCTTTACTATGCAATGATGAAAAGTCAAAATTGCTGAAAATATACAAACTGAATGGCAGCATGGCTGAAAAGCCCAATTTTTAAAATAAAAAAGGTCACATTCGCAAAAGTAAGGCTTTCCGTGAGCGCAACACTTTTGGACCTCACTCTGCTTGACGTAAATCAAAATTCAGACTGCAAGAGGCTTGAGAACTTAACTACATGCGTCGATTCGCACCAGTACGGTACTTCAGGCCGTACTGTCTCGAGAAAGCTTACTTTCACTGAAGTCCGCTACATGCTTCCCTCATCGCATTACGGTAACGCATATTCCACCTACCGTCAATAATTATGGAGCCTGCGTTCTAAAATATGCGAACCACTAAAAACGCTAGTAAACTTTCTTCGCGCAGCGAGAGTCGTATACCGTTTCTTACCACTTAGTTATCAGCCAATTTAACACCAACTGATATGTTTATGTTTTCTTCACCGAGATTTTACGACTTCCCGACGACAGGATCATTACAGCCTGGAACAGATTTATGGGCATGGAACGAAAGAGAAATCAGCTGTGGCCTTTATGAAGAAACCATGCGGGCATTCTTCTATGTCAATTTAGGAGAAATATCCATATGAACGTACCGATAATCAAACCTCGGTTATCCCATAAGCCATGCCCGAACGTTAACGGCTCACCTAAGAGGCTCGGTGATGCATAAAAAAGTCTTGTGCTAAAAACCGTACATGTAAATGACAATTTTTTTTAGAGCAGTACAATTTTCTTTCAGTTTACTTCTCCGACTTCTTTAAAAATAAAAAAAATGCCCAAAGATCATACAGAAATTATTGGTCGATAAAGCATAAGAATGGTTTTATTAATGTGGATAAACCAAATGCACGTCCTTAATCTACAAACTTTACTGCTCAGTCTCCATTTCTTAAACACACACAATCCCACACCGTACTGCGAGCTTCAAAATTTCCTCGCCGCACCACTCCGTGGTGCGTTCTGTATGTCCGCCATCGGTTCAGTGCTGTTGACATCGTTTCTGTTCCTTCACAAAATCTAAAAGATCGTAACCTGAAAAAAGCACAGTTTCGGTACAGCATGAAAGATAGGGAAAAACTTCTCGCTCCATTTTCTCGGCGGTTTTCGGTCAACTGTCGTAGGACCCAGAGATAACAATCCTTTCGTTTCACTCTACTCTACTGCAAATTTTGATGTACAGCAGAACTCCAATTATCCGGACTCCAACTATCCGAATAGCTTTTTTAATTACGACGAAAAGGGAAGAGACATGATAAGATGGGAATGACCTGTCACTTGAATTCAGAAACATTCTTTTAAAAATTTCTGCATGTTCAGAAGTTAGTGGGGAATATATAGGAGAGTGGGTGATGTGTGATTCGTCAGACCTCAAATATGAAATTCTAAATGACGATAAACTTATTGAAAGTGTGCGAGAAGATAGAGTCGAGGAAGAAGAAGACCTTAATGTCGAAGTTGAAGCAGACACGGGAACATCAGCTAGTCAAGCATTGACACTGCATTGAAGTGGATGGATCGTCAGCCCGGGTGTGCCCACATGCAACTTCTCATTGTCAAGCGGATGAATACAGTCAAACAGCTTACTCTGACCGAGCAATGAATTATTTATAGTACGGTACGTAAATACTGTACTAATGTACAGCACTTGTAAGTACGCTTAACATGTAAAAGTGTTGCATCTTTATTTATTTAATTAATTAAAAGCTCTTTTCTTTAAAAATAGTTTTTCTCCAATTTTCAACTTACATACAGTAATTAATTAAAATAGACCCTTTTTTGGAAAAAATCAAATTATTCGAATTTTTCATTATTCGAATGGGGTCCGGTCCCAATTGATTCGGATAATCTAAGTTCTACTGTACATAACTCCATTTGTACGCTAAAGTATTTACTGAATTTGCACTTAAATCTGAAATTCAATGACAACACGCTGACAAACAAAAAATCAGTCTCTGACATTTTGTATCTACTGCCAATGGTCAGGTGGAGACAAGTGTTTTAACAAGAAGTCAGCGCGTGGTGCGAAGTCTATAGCTTTGAAGTGATGGAAACGGTTTTTATAAACTGGTGACTGTAAAAAATTGATGCTCATTATTTCAATGTAACCCTTACATTATGGCAGTCGTTCGGAATCAAATTATAATTTATTAACTATTCAAAACTAAATACAAATTAAGATATTTACATACGTGTGAGTTTTATTAATTTCTTAAAGTATTCCTTGCTCCCAATTCACTGGCGAAAACCATTTCAGCAGCTTACGTAGTTCTTCGGAAGGAAAGTGGGGGGAGGAATCTTTTCACGGCAGACGTTTTCGAAAGATACTGTATAATTGTAGAAAAATTAGTTTTGCTTGACAATGGTTTCCTCGCCGAAGTGTCCTGAGGCTTTCGAAATTTTCGGATAATTTTGCTATTGTTGAGTGACACATGGATGCAATAATAATTCACATACAGGGAATATACCAGCTCTTGCATCCGATTCTTATATTATTTTCTGAACTGAAAGTTTAAAATAAATTTCAGACAGGACTTCGTATTCATGTACCTCCTGCACTTATCTCCGTCCTGTGCACTACTTTGTTTTAGAAAGTACTGAAGTAGTAGGAAGTATACTTAGCTTTACACCACGTGAAACTAATGGCTTAAATTATTCAAACTGAAGTCTTTGCAGTGATAAAATAACGAGCTTCTATTAAAGAGCAAACAAACTAAATTACCTCATCAATTGCGAGAGCTTGATGATGCCCCCGTGAAAGCACTAATCTCTCACGGTGGGAATTTCGTTGCTAACGACAAAATGTGCAGTTACGTCAGATCTGAGGAGATGTAGCCCAGCTTGGCGGGGACGAGAGATACTGTTACTACATCAGCTATCAGCTTATATCTGTTTCAGCTCTGGTTTTCAAAAGCTCCTGCGGAGGGACATAATTTTCATTTATCATCGTTTCGTTCTATCATATCAGATAAAGTTCCTTAGTTAATTTCTCAGACCGAGCGTGGTGGAAGAGCGGTAACGTTCCGGCCTCGCATTGGGGAGGACGCGGGTTCAGGTCTACGTCTGGCCATCCAGACTTGTGATTTGGAGAAACCATGGAAAACCCACCAGGCGAATGCTGGGATGGTTACCTAAAAAGACTATGGCCGAATTCCTTCATGTTCGTTGAAGCCAGTCTTTTTCAGCCTCTAATGACCTCGACTTCGACGAGGCGGAAAGCAGTAATAAAAAAAAGGGCTTCTCAGAGACCATTTCTTTTTTTTTTTTGAAATAGCTAAAGACTGGCAAACTTGCATAAAAACAAGGATGACAGCAGAACATTTTCTCCAAATGAGGTGAGGATTGCCACATTGAATTAACATCGAAACGCCATGTATTAGAGGTAGCCAATGCACACAGCTCAAATGCGTAAACATAGTTAAATATCTACAAGTGAACAAAAGGCCGTGGAATGGAGGTTCCCAATCATGGGTACGTGAGGTTTCTTCAAGAGATACGCGTAGCAATCTCTTGCTTAGGTAATCACTACGATAAATGAGGGGAAAAAATTATTACGCAAACATTACTATCGTTAAAATATATTTTAAGACAAACTGCGTGTGTGTGAATTATATTACTGTAATGCTGTGGTTGTGCGATGAACGCATTATATTTCAGATTGAGCTCTTACTTGAAGTGGTACTAGCGAAAAACAAATTGCGAACCTCTGCCGCAGAACCATATGAATCAGGGTACATAACCTCACTTCCCCGTCGTTAGGTTTGACTGGACAGTGGGACTTTCATTGCAATGAATTAACAGTAGAATCGTAAGCGTTCAAAAGAATAACATGCTCTTTAAATTTATTTGCAATCTTTCAGATTTCTGACAATGCAGTCATTTAACGCAGTTCGAAATATATACACCAACGAAATTCAGTTAAACTATCGAAAGATCACATTTCTTGTATAGTATGGACAGCACTACATTCATCCTCTCCTAAGTAATCAAGTGATAGAAATAAGTTTTTCAGATACCTAAAAATATTTAGTTTCTGAAGTGCAATCGGGGAATTCACAGAAAGCTGAGAAACAGACTTCGAAAAGCTAGTGTTGTTTAAATTTAAATTTCACAATACAGACCGAAGTGGTTGTATATATGTCCGAGACCAGAGTGGAAAAGACGTCACAGACACGGAAACTACAAGGCCGACTGGTTAATCAGTTTCTCGCACTGGAGGCTAAGCGAAGATGGATATCTTCGTCGTCAGAGTATTTTAATTTTTAAGTACTACAAAGATTGTCAAAATAGAAGTCTTTAGAGCCATGAAAGGAGTGCGGGAAAGGGAATTAGCCATAGCATATATGAAGGAATCAGCCCTCATTCATCTGAAGTGATTTCGGGATACTATTGTAAACCGAAACCAAGATAGATGGTCGGAAGGTCGAACCTAGATCCTACCCAACGCCAGGCCCGTACTTTTCTACTCAACCGCCAAGCTCTAACTAGCATTAAACGATATTTTATACTAATACATTTCATCAGCACTCAATGAGAGGTTCCAAAATTATTGCTTGTATTTATAGAACAAAGGTAACGGATTAATGCCGGAGTTAAGGACAAAATTTAGAAATGCATAACAGAACTATGTAACAGTTATCTGTGATAAGTAGAAACGTTTACTTGCCTTGTGCTAAAAAAAAGCAAGGCCACCCACACGCTAACAGCTGGTGGATGCTAAGCATTTCGGCTGACTCAGGCCTTGGGTTTCATCGCGGAAGCAACTCGGGGAAGACTATCCGCTTCTGCGGAACTAAACAGTTGTGAAATATTCAATTATTTCAGCTAAAAGTATTTTCCTCAAAGTTATGTAAACATCTCGTTCTGATCCTCGTTCATCTTGTAAGAAAAGCCAGACATTTCATTCAATACCTTCCTGCTACTTACAATTCATATACAGAATATTCATAACTCCTGGGCTAACCGATTACACATTCCGAATAACTGTTCATTTGTAAACTCAGGTCCTGCAGTACTGCGCGAAGCCACGTTGGCTCGAGACATCCTCGAAATGAATGATCTTGTTGACTGTTACTAAATAACGCCAATGTAACAGTTTCTTTTTCTGGGTGTTTAAGAAGCCTACTGGAAATGTCTGGCAGCACTGAATCGATGCAATGTAGTAGTAGACTACTTTCCCCGCAGTTGCTTAAACTAATGCAACTGTTAATAAATAAAGCCAATCCAACTTCTTCAATAACCTGGTTACGAAGAGGGAAAATTTGCTCGCCAACCTAACATTCGAGAGGACGGGTGTCACATCCCGTCCGGCCATCCTGACTACGGTTTTCCATGATATTCCGCAGTCACCTCAGGCGAATGCCGGGATGGTTCCCTTCAAAGGCCACGGCCCCCCCCCCTCTCCTTTAGATTAAGTCGGTTGAAAAGCGTCCTGGTGACCCTCCAGTAGCCCGCCTCCCAGGCTTTATCTGGGAGAAATAAAAAAATTACTCCAACAGCGTTATCTAGTAGCAAATAAGTCTATCTAAAGCCGCGTTCCCACGACGTCTTGTAAAGAAAGCGGGACGGGACGGGACCTCATTAGTAGAAGTATAGGGACGAGCGCGCGCCGCAGGTTAGCACTCGCTTACCTCGCCGCCACCTCCCCACCACCACGTTGCCTAGTGTCGTTTGGCACAGAGCACTTTACAGCAACAGAAGGGGTGCGCACGGCTGCTGCAAACCGATGGCAACAGCGCTCCACTGCGCACGCCTGTGACGTTTACCGACACAGAGTGGGTAGCTGCGTCTCGTCCCCGCTAGCAGAGGCGGCCCTGTTCCCATGGCGTGTTGTTGAGTATTCGTCCCGTCCCGCCTTAGTTACAAGACGTCGTGGGAACGCGGCTCAAGAAGTGTGTCCAAAACGTGTCTATAGAAAGCTTTAAACTTCTTGTTTAGTTCAATGTAACGTTAAAGTATGTGCCATACGCCAAATAGATAACGCTGCGAGGAATTGTCAGCTATAACATTGTACTGAACCTGACGAATGTCGGGATGTTTCCCTAAGAAATCTTATGGACGCTTCCTGTCGCATACATACATATACACTATCTGATCAAAGTATCCGTACACCCCTATGTAATGCCGAATTGAACGCTAGATGTCAGGACAGGCGAAACCATCAGTAAAAAAGGAGGCGTGGAGTATTGTGTTGTCAATAGAGAAGCAGTAACAGCAGAACGAGTCTATCAGAACATCTCAGTGACTAAGAATGTGGACCAGTAATTGGAAGTCACCCGAGTGTAAAATCCATAAAGGCCACTTCAAACCTTTTAAAGTTGCCCAAGTCGACTTTTGATGACAAAATTGTGAAATGGAAAAGCAAATAAAGGAACAGTCACAACTAAATCAAGACCAGACAGACCTTCAACAACAGATACGAGTCGTCGAACATTGCGGAAGATAGTTGAAAAAAAAAAACACAGTAAATCAGCGGAAGGCACCATTAATTAGTTCCTAATTGCTTTCAGCTGTACGTTGGGAGTTGAAAAGAATGGGTTACAAAGATCCAGATGCTGCTGAGAAGCCAAACATTTCTGTAGCCAATGGTAAGCGATGTTTAATGCTGTGTAAAGGGAGACTCCAATGGACGACTGGAAACGAGTCATTTGCAGTAATAAATCACTTTATACCTTGGTACCTTATGGCAATCCAATGGCTTATGACTGGAGAACGTTAACTGCCATCTTGAGCAAAGCAAACAGTGATGTACGGAGGAGATGGTGTTAAGGTATGGGGGTGTTTTCTTGGGCTAGGGTGTTGTCCGCTTATTGCATAAGGACATGAAAATATTTGAAACCATTATGTGCTGTGTACGGTACAGGATCAGTTCGTAGACGATGAGCGATTGTATCAATATAACATTGCACTATGTCATACAGCTGCATCTGTGAAGCAATGGTTTTTGGATAACAACATTCCTGAAATGGTCTGGCCTGCCCAAAGTCTCAACCTGAACCCAATGGAACACTTCTAGGATGAGTTAGAACATAGACTTCGTTCCAGAATCCAGATCGCTACCTTCTCTGGTTTGAGCTCTTTAGGAAGAATGAGCTGCCATACCTCCACAGACATTCAGACACTTCATTGAAAGTTTCCCCAGCAGAGTTAAAGCCATCATAAAGAAAAATAGTGGACCACCCCCTATATTAATGTCCAATAATAGGAAACTCGACATACGTAAAGTCTAGAAGCAGTTTCAGATAGTGCATTAGGATAGGTGAAACGCACCCTCCGACATCCATTTTGCAGTGAATCGTGGAGTAACAACAGTAATAGTATGTTCATTCTTTTCCACTCTCACCGAGGGATAACTACACTAAGAGAAAGCACTGGTCCAATTTTTATATTTGTCAGCAAACATGTAGAAGGAAATGTTATCCCGTTTGTAAAACTTGCCGTTTTAAAGGCGGAAAGAGGGAACCATTCCATCATCTGTCTACGTAACAGCGGAAAACGGGCTAATAAGCATACTCATCAAGGCCGGCAAAGTGATAGCTAGGTTTCAACCCGGATCCTACGTACGTCCCCTGATATATCAATCATCTGTAACTATACACCGAAATCGTGGAATTCAATCTTTAAGCAATTCACAAAAGAAAATTTAGAAAGGCCGGTATTTTTTTTTCTTTCAAAAATTACGTTAGAATATGAAAGAGCAAAAAAATATGAGAATTCCTATTTTTTCTGCACGGCGTGATCAACCGACGAATATTAACTGTTTTTGCCGGTACAGATGTTCGGAAAACTGTTGATCAGCAACAATTATTGGGCTTAGTGGTAATGAATGCTACAAATTTACAAAACTATAGTTGAACAAAACCGTTCGGATGATGCCACGCTGGACGGTGGAGACTTGAAGTTGTACACCAATATGTCAAGTTTCAATTTGTCTGTTGAACTCCAGTGATTGCACCGCGAGTCACCTGTTATCAATAACTCTGAATTACATATTTTCCAATTCACCGAAACAGGCAAATGGTATCAAGATTGGTGAAATTCTTACAAATGTAAGAGATTCTCGATTAAATTTTACAATGCTTTAATAAATGTTTTTCGTTATAAATTTTTTGTTATTTGCACATTTTACATCGGAGCTTAAAATTACTTTGTGCATAAATCAAGCAGGCCACGGTAAGGTGCAATATCATTAAGGTCAATTACAATTAAACTTTGAATGATAATTAGTTCTTTCACAAAATATATTACAAAATTATAAATCTTGCGGGTATGTATATTATGAAAAAAGCTAATGGTACTATAATGATTCCATTAGCACTTTAAATAATAAAAATGAAAGTCACAAGATTTTTAAATTGTAAGCAGATTGTCACAAATTACTGTCTTACCACCCGATTGTTACTGGTACAGGTGGTTCATTCATTTTATATATGATAAAAACAGTTACCAGTATGGAAGTCCCTACCAATATACAAGAAATAATAGCTATGGGAATATGGTAAAATAAATATTACTACCAGAGGACATATACTTTCATAGACTTTTAGTTATATTGTTCATGGCAGTTTTTTTAAAAGTGTCTTAATGAAAAGAGTGAAGATTTTAAAATGTGAAGACAGGTCCGAATAGAACCTAACACAATTGAAATTTAATAAATCTAAAGTTGACTATTAAACTTATAGCTTTAGTGATCACCATTTCAAAAGTATCACAGGCGAGGATGTGGAAAATCGTGAAAACGATTAACAGAAGCTGAAAATAATAGATGGAATTTAAATCCGAACGTTAGAGGAATTGCTTGCTTTGTTTGTATATCCAAATTTCGATTCCACCTTAAAAAGTGTAGAGCAAAACCAACCAGAAAACGCGGCAAAGAGAGTCATTTATGTGTCCGGACACTTCAAAGGGATCCTCCAGCCAATAGTACCATAAGCCTATTCATATATTTATTTACTACACGAAAAAAAAGGTGCTTCTTCTACCCATGAAGAAAACCGCAGAATGTCGGTCGAAACGTCGGCACTACAAATCACGAGAGTCACCCGGACAGCCAAGAGACATGAAAAAACATTGTGGCATACTCACATGTTACAGATGTCAAATAATTATTTTCATCTGCATCATTCAGGCAAACGGAAACACATCTGAGAGACTACTTCTACCCAGAATGGTTAGTAGATTAGATATATTCTGTTTGATCCAATGTGGGGACAGTTTCGGTAAGTTTAACAGTACATATAATTATTAACAAACCAATAATATTACCGACTACCGATTACCGGTTAGTTAATTAGCGTCCCATTAGTATATTTAATTTCCAATGTTAACTGCAAACAAATAATATTCGATGTCAATTACTATGTTACTCTAATTTCCAGAGACTCTTATTAATTGCTACATATGTAAACAGTTAGAATAAGTAAAAAAAAAAAAAAAAATCGTACACAATTTTAGTGAGTGTGAATAACTTTGTTATCTTCCCTTTCATATCCAAATATTTTGCCAAAATCTAAGAAGAAAATTGTATCGTAGAGTAAAATGTGTTCTGAAGGAGAAATTTTTTAAGTCTGGATTTAATGCTATTTTTCTCTATGGATTTACGCCTCTTCGACATAGTGGTTATTAGAGGAGGGTTAGGAGCCGTTAGGTTTACGCAGAAATTATTTCATTATCACATCACGTAGGGAAAAGGGGGTAGGGGGGGGGGAGAAACCTTAAGCTTTTGGATATAAGATGTTCTTCGGGATCATTGAAGTAATTGCACCCAAATCTTCATTAAAACAATTCAGGAAGTCTTCAAAATGGTATAGTTCATTTAATACCTTGTATTATTACAGAGAAGTTACTGAATGGCATGAACAAAATACTGAAGGAAGATTTTGGACTGAATATAAATCAAAGCAAGACAAAAGTGATGAAATGTAGCAGAAATGATACCAATACTAGTAGATTAAATATAAAAATAGGATCGGATACAATAGGAGAAGTAAGTGAATTCTGTTACTTGGGAAGCAAAATTACAACCGTTGGCCGAAGCAGGAATGATGTTAAAAGCAGAATAACACCAACAAAAAGGGCCTCATGAAAAAGAGAAATCTTTTAGTTTCAAATATTGATCTAGGAAGTAGAAATATCTTTTTTAACTCTATGTGTAGAGCACAGCACTCTTTGCGGTACCGAAACATGGACTTTAGGAATACCGGAAGAAAAGAAAATTGAAGCATTTGAAATGTGGTGCTCCAGAAGAATGTTGAAAATTAACTGGACAGACAAAGTAAGAAATGAAAGAGTTTTGGAAATGATGGGTGAGGGAAGAAGTTTGTGGAAGAAGCTTACAGAAAGAAGAGAGAGGCTGGTAGGTCATATTTTGAGACATGCTGGATTGGTTAATTTGCTGGTGCAGGGAACAGTCGAAGGTAAGAACTGAAGAGGAAGACAATTAGAATATATGAAGCAGATAATTGAAGACGCGGGTTTTAAGGGATAAGTAGAGATGAAGAGGTTAGCACAAGATACGAAGGGATGGAGGATTACATCAAGCCAGTCGAAAGACTGATGAAAAAAAAAATTATCACAGCACAATAATTTCCAGAATATTTTTTAAGAAATGTGCTCATTGAACGGATAATAGAATCGACTGTGAGGAAACGATACAACCTGTATTTACACAAACACTACTTCTTGGGTCAAGATCAATCAAATCATGTATATACTATTCTGACTTGAAAATTGAAATTATCAGATATGAAAAATTACCATTATAAAACAACAGGAAACAATTCTGCAAAGTAATATGAATTTAACTGAAGTCTGTATAAATACAGCAATCAAGCAGAGCATATGGTCTACTGAGATGTCCATGCCATTCTTGCTTGGGCAGTGATGCCCACATGTGTAACAAATTTCTTTGGTTTCTTTAGCGGAATTATCGTTGGTAAACTGCCCGAGGTGCTGGACAACTGGTATGGATTCTGTATCGACAACATAGTATTATGCAAAGGGAAGAGTATGAAACAGACAGACATTTTTTGAGTTGTTGAATCTTCTGAATATGCTAAACGTCAAACAGATTATTTGACAGTATTCGTGAAGGGAATATACTGCTACGCCTGTGTCGAGCAGTGACCTCCAACTGGTTTGCCCTGTTTTGACGGCCCCACTTGACAGTGACGGACGTTCTGAATGACCTTCAAACTACAGAAGGGAGATTATGTTTGGAAGCAGAGCCTGAGCCGATGACGTTCGGAAGTTTCGTTGGTGCAATCCGCGTCAGCTTTCTAGCAGGAAACTATCGGGCTTCTGAAATGTCCAATAAAAGTGGGGATGCTTAATACTGTACAAACGGGATGTACGTATTTGTGTTATCTACAATGGTATCAAAAAAATGAGTCAAAATTCATTTGCCTTTTGGTTGCAGAATTTAAACAACTTTCATAATTGAGATTTTTCCAAATCTTCTGGCTTTACTACACATTATTTCAACTAAATAAAAAAAGCATTACGCTAGCTACGAATGCACCGCTGTCTTCACTTCATCTGAAGTGAACCTTTTTTTATATATATATATCAAGGGCTACGTACATCGCTTGCTACATAACAACGCTGTTCGGTAGTACTCCTCTGTCCTTAAATCGAGGTTGAACATTTCTGCCGATGATGTTTCAACACTGTCCTGAGAATCCCAGCCAACAGCAAATTCAGTTATCTAGCTGTTGCGGAGCTATTGAAATTTTGCTTGGTCGATAGCTCACGTTCCCCATTGTATTATCTGCCTATGTGACGTCACCAGTTAAGACTGCTTATGAATCTTTCTCCTACCTTCGACTCTCAATCAGATTTTTTGTTATTATTATTATGGCTTTAAGCCTCGTCGACAACGAGATCATTATCGGCAGGAAAGGACTGGGACCAAGGAAAGTGAAGGAATTTGGCCATGGCTTATTTTAAGGAAGTATCTCGGCATTGGAGTGATTTTGGGAAAAACATGGAAAACCCAAGTCTGGATGCCCGGACGGGGATTCGAACGTGCGTACTCCCGAATGCGAGGCCAGAGCATTACAGCTCACCTTCCACGCTCGGTCTCTATCCGAACATAATCATAACACGGAAACAACCGAAATTTTAATATGACGGAAGAACAGTTAATTTGTGACTCGCCTTCTACAAACCATAGAGAATACAAGAATAGTAACATATCGACTATGTGGTCTGACAAGTTCTTATCCTCACCAAATATGGCAAAGTTTATACAATTTGTTTATGCAGATTGGTAGGCCTACAATATTTATTAACATCCGCCAAACTGTTAGCCTTCTACCATGAAGTTCCTTTAAATCTTGAAATTTGAGAAGAACACTTGTGACAGAGATACCAACCACGGAAAAAAGAATGCCGACACCATCGACACTACGCTCGGTCTCTAAGAATTTTCAGATTAGTCTCGTGTTTGGCGATTGGCAAGGTCTAACTAATGCAGGGGGCAGATTTTTTCCCTATAGGGCTTTACCTATCAATAGTTGACGCCAAGATTATTAGAGGCGGGAGAAGATTGGTGGGAATGAATACAGCTACACCCTTTCAAGCAATCACCGCGGCATTCGGCAGGATTGATTTCTGACAACCAACGAAAATCGAAATCTGGGTGGTCTGACTGGGATTTGAAGCAATGTTTTCCAGAACGCCAGGCCAGTAATTTAAGCGCCAACCCACTACGCTCAGAAAATCAATCCACCTGGGTCTTCCACGATTCAACCACTGCCCGCCGAATTAACCTAATTTGGAATGTCATTCGCAAAAGCAAATATGGGAAAGAAACATACCTAGAATGTGCCATTTACATTTAATATGTTTGTGCTAAGCACCTTAACAATAAGCAAGTGCGACTTCCTCAACAGCCGAAGGAAAAAAAACTCTTCAGACTCGAGTCTTTCTCCATCGTTGTTAAGTGGAGGAGCAGTCAGCAGGAGAGGACTGTTTCCCGTATCCTGTAACCCCTGTCGAGTGATGACGCACCCAAGATCTCCCGACTCGTTGCGTAAAGCGAAAGACGTGCGGGTTGTCACGCATAGTTTATCTGCCAAAAAGTACCACTGTAAGAGACATGGGGAGAAACGACGGGCCCGTGATCAAATTTTGTCAGTCCCAACAATATGGCAAATCGGATATCCTGACTACGGTTTTAGGCAGTTTCACAGTCACCCAATGCTCATATGCTCCCTCATTTATATCTCAAAAACAAAGTTAACCAAAGAGATGACCATAATATCTTAGGTTAGACGATTCTTCTCCGAAAATCAATTCAACGTATGGTATTGTTGGCCGGGAGATACCGAAGTTTTGTTCAGCCGCCAAATAACAAAGATTTTGATTTGCAGCGTGATGCGCCTTTTGTCGTGGCTAAATGACCTAACCAGGTAATTCTACCAGGTACGACGGACCTACAGTTAAACGGGGAATTCCAACCACGGAAGCGCTCAGGCGTACTTCAAATTACACAGAAAACTGTGCCAGAGGTGAAGGTCGGGTTAAGGGCCTTTGAAAATCCCGGCCGACACCGGGATTCGAATCTAGGACTTTACGGACTCAAGTCAAATGTCTTAACCACTGAGCTACCAGACCGCTCGTTCTTCGAGTAACATATAACAACAAATAGACCGAATGGCGACGATAAGAAACTTGGCAACGTAGTCAGAACTGTCCTGACATATTAGCGGCCTTAAAAGTGGATTTCATTTCTTGTTCCGTTAGTACAACGGGAGAGCACAACTTTTAACACCATTCCCCTCAAACTTCCACAAGGAACCTAGCTTGACGTATTCTATCTTCCGGCACATTTGTCGTGGGAACTGTTTCCAGTAGCGTTCCAAAATCACCGTTAGGAATTGCGACATTATGAAAAAATCACTAAGGGAGAGTCCATAAACCACGTAGCTCCACTATGGTCTTCTGAGAAACCCTATGTAGCCCGACGTGGCTTTTGCCCCTACCCTCCCCTCCTTTCACGTGGCACGTAGTTTCCCCTCCCCCCCTCCTTTTGATTCCAGAAGACGTTCTGTACCGTTTTCTCTTGTCACGCTGTCGTAAATTACATATGGAGATAATTAAATGACGGAAATAAATATTCAAATGCTGTTGTGTTTTCTGTACCTTATTTTAACTCGCCATTAATATGAATGAAAAGCTGCGAGGCTTGACTCGGAAACCCCCCTCCCCCCCCCACGTATCCCATCGTAACTTACCAGCCAATCCTTCCCCCCCCCCCCCTAGACCACACCACGTAGTTTATGGACGCTGCCTAATTAAACATCCGTTTCGGTAACTAATATGTGGTACTAGGTACATCTAAGCTTCCAAATCTCACCATGATTAATAGAATTGTTAAAACAGTATGTTCCCCATTAGTCGAAACTTTTTTGTATTAATGATGGGAACAGTACAGAAATAATTAAATGAAAGTTTTCCCAACAGCTTTTCGGACACGTCAAAGAATCCACTATTGTCTTATCTTAGCGGCTGTCCGCTAGAATGACTGGGCTCATACAGGCAAGGAACGCTACCGACGACTTATAAGAGAACCTTAGAAATCGCGTAGTGGATCATATTTTGAGTTTCACAGGAATGTTTAATTTTTTAAAAGAGCGTGCAGTGGGAGGACAGAACTGCAGAGGTAGACACACAATGGAGAATACGTAATTCAGATAATCAGTATAGGCAAGGTCCTGGGTTAAGTGGACATTATATCTAAGTTTATGGTCAGACAAAAGCAGTCATAATGCCGCCAATTGTAGATCCAGGTCAGTTAAATTGCTGAAACGTATTTAAGAAAGCAATTAAGCAAATAAGTCTTGGAGATGAATAGATACCAGGTGCCAATAGCTTCAACAGTTGATAAAGCGAATTTTAAATAAATATGCCTAGATTTAACGTTACTTGTTTATTTAGCAAGATGAGTTAAGATCCCATGAATTTTTAACTAATCTTTTACAATAAGCACTATCTTTAAGAAAAACATATGACATACATTATTAGGTACTTTCCACAAGAACAACGAGGGGCCATTTCCCCGATCGACGTTTACGCGCCTGTTGTACTCCAAAGGAAACCAAAGTCGAAAATTGTTCAAAGCGGAGATCGTCAGTCGTAGATGTTAACAAGTGCACCAACGATTCACAAGACAGTGTAAGCGATAATAAAGACGTGGTAGGACATACGGAGCATTATCTATAACGAAAGGTAATTTTTTTCCTCCCTGGACTATACGAGTTGTGGACGTCGACGTCATTAAAGCCAAAAGACTGTTGTAGGAGCCGGAAGAAATTCATCCAAAGACTTCCGAATGAACCATTCCCGCATTCGCCTATAGCATTCTTTGTCAACCTATGGTGTGCTGACATATCGTTATTAATCTGATTAATAAGTGTTAATAGTTGTTCAATACGTAATTCACTTTAAATGGTTCACCTGATATGTCCCAGACGTTAATAATAAGTACAGAGGTAAAAAATTAGTAGCATACAAGTCAGTGGTTCGCAAAAAAAGGAATGGATTATCCCAACTCAGTGCGTTATCCCCTATTTTATTTAATATCTATACAAATGACCAACCCAACTCTAAACACTTCCTATACGCTGAGGACTTGGAAATCGCTGTACAGGACCCCGTGTTCCAACGAGTAGAAGAACAGTTACAACAAGCCCTGTCAACCATGTCCACTTCCTACAAAAGCAACTCTTTGAAACCAAACGCATCCAAAACCCAGATCTGAGCATTCCATCTGCGTTCATGACAGGCAAAACTGAAACTAAATGTTGCCTGGGAAGGCCATTCGTTGAAACATACAGACCAGCCAAAATATTTAGGAATCACTATAGACAGAAGTCTTACTTATAAGAAGTACAGCTATATAACTGCAGATAAAGTACACACGAGAAACAATATCCTAAAAAAAGTTATGCTGCAGTGAATGGGGAGTGAATCCGGCGGTCTTGCGCACATCTGCTAAGGCACTCTGCTTTTCTGCTGCAGAATATTTCGAGCCAATACATATTCAAAGAAAGTAGATATAGCCTTGAATGAAACTTGTCGGATAGTGACTGCCTGCATGAAACCAACCCCAATTCACCCACTGTACAAAGCAGCTAGATTTGCTGAACCAAAAATACGCCGTAATACACGAGTACACAGAGCGATTCAAACAAACGTTCGATGAGAGGCACGTGATGTTTGCGATTCCAAGCCTTCCACCTAGAACGCTAATCTCTAGGACTCCTTTTCTAAATCGCACAAATATCGACCCTCCAAACTGGTATCCAATCTCTGAGGAATAAAACTGGACTGGGTAAAATGGAGAACCCTCAACCATATAAGAACACGAGTGGCTCCAGTAAGAGCTAACATGTATAGGAGGGGTCTGACAACAGACGATCGATGTAAATGTGGAGAACAGAAGACCATAGATCATCTCTTTGCTTGCAAGCAATACCAATTTTCAATAACACTTGAAAACCTATGGAAAGGAAGAGAGACTGACAACTTTTCCATTACTGGGCAAAATCTGGGATGAAATCTGGACACGAAAAAATAAGTAAGTAAGTAATTGGTCCGCAGCATTATTTTTGACAATTTACTGGTCCTCAGGTTGAAACATGTTCAGAAACGTTGGCCTAGAGCGATGTGGGGAAACCACGAAAATCTATATAGCCGGACGGTAGATAGAATAATCGTCCTTACGAATATCAGAAGAATACCTAGTATAAGACTTGAATTTTAAATGTACACAGGCGGACACTATGTCTTGAAAAACAGTGTAAGAAATTTTAAACAACGAATACTGTGAAAAGTTGTCGACTCCGACTATTAACCATACGAAAGTTACTGATTATTGCAATTATTCATGTCTAATTTATAAAATTCCCCAGAAAATTGTTGAGAGAGTGACGATAACGATATTTTCTTGCAACTCCACTTTTCACCGTTTGTCGCTACCGTCTTTGTGATCGAGGTGGAAGTCTTTTCGGACAGGATGCTATATACATCCGACTGACGTTGACAGACGTCAGCCCGTTGATACGTGCTTACTGCAGTTGGATACTAACTTCGAACGACTGCGCAATACGCTGCCCAAACTGGACTGGGACATCCCGCAACTCACATTTAAAGCTCTCTTTTAAGACGCCTTTATTACATGTCCTTCGTGTAGCGGTTACTAATTATGAAACCTGCTGAAGACAAAAGCAAAGTTAGAATTCTGCAAGGTAGGATTTATTTTTCCTTATAACTTCATGTCTCACCGACATCAATGACATTAGGAGGTGGGAGGGTAATGGGGCAGGAACGGGAAGGAATTTTGTCATGGCCTTTTGTACGAACCATCCCGGTAATCGCCCGGAGTGATTTGGGTAAACCATGGAAAACCTAAATTTCGATGGCCTGGCTACGATTTGAACGAGCGTTACCCTTCACCCAACAATCTGGGTACAAGGTACAAAATGACATAACAGCCAGAAATGTGTTTAAATATTATCCATGTACAAACAGAGTAAATCAAAATAAATAGCATTACCTCATCCGGCCGACAGGAAAGAAAAGGAACTTTTTACGAACATTGTTTATTTTTCTAGAACTAATTTCTAGAACTAAATAAATTTGCAACAATAATGCACGGCCGATTCGTATGACTAATCATGACAGATGTGGGAAGAACTAAATAATAATCTTTATGTATCGGTCAAGTGGCAATCAAAAACACGTGACATTCATTTTCACCATCTGCTCATGATAGTACAAACAAGCAAGACTGCAACTAATCGAAGCCTATATGAATGTATTATCTAGAAGTGATGTTAAACAGACGACCCGGAATAGGTAGGAGGAATGAAAAATTTAGACGGTGGACGTAATGAATGGTTCTTTGGGCAAGGAACTGCACAATTTCCGGTATAACATCAAGCGTAGAAATTATTCCTAAAGCAACAAACTGACGTCCGAATCTAGTGGTGTGGTTCAGAAATGTTTAGTTTCCGGTATGACATAACGTTATGGTCTGAAAAGATCCTAGACTACGGATCTCTCTATACCGGCGACCTCGATTCGAGGCCAGGCCGCTGAACTCAACACCTCACTGCCTCTCCAAATGAAAGCCGCTTCGCTTGTTCATACAGACACGGGCCCAACACAGTCTGCAGTCAAAGGAATTTTATAACAGCTGATGCTAATTACTGCCTCATAAGAAAAGAAATGTTAGTAGCACTACCAGTACGGAACATGTATTACCGTAATTTAGTTGTTCGTCAACCAGCGTATGATAGCATTTCGAGAATTAGATTTCTAGCAAAGCGTATAAGTTTTTTGCAAAATGAAACTTGCAAACCCTTAAATTAGTGAAAATAGACGAAATATTGTCAGGTATTTAAGCATCTAAATAAATATTTCAATGATGTTCGAGGATAAACAGCATTCTCGACATCCTAACACGTTACCGCCATTTTTTTCAGGGTTACATAAGGTACCGGAAAGAAAATGTTAGTGAATTGGGAATAGAGAACACTATACGGAAAAATAAATGTAAATTATTTGTTTGATGACAAATTTATTATTTAACGAAACCAGCATATACACTAGGAGCAGCACGCTAGCGGCTGAGGGTAGAGATGCTCAACTACCATTTTTTTTTGCTTATGGCTTTACGCATATTTAAAGTCGAGATCATTAGAGGAATTCGGCCATGGTCTTTTGAAAGAAGCATCCCGGCATTCGAGAAACCACGTAAAATCCAAATCTGGATGCCCAGACGGGGATTCGAAACCGCATGCTCCCGAATGCGAGGCCTTAGCGTTTACCGCTCACCCACCACGCTCAGTCCAGCTACCACAGACAGAAATCTAATTGCAAGTGCACTATTGTACCTATATATAAACTTTTTTTTAATAACATTAGAGCAAAACGGTCCGTAAAAAAATTATAAAATGCAAACATTTTCAAGAAACACTGAATCACTGAAGTTATCTCGCCGTGAAACGCAACACGTCCATAAAGGAAAATAAAAAAAGTTTGGCATGGGATTTTTACCCTTAAATAATAACTTATTTTAGCAAGTAACTGCGAAATAAATTTTCTACAATAATTACTTATTATTTGTTTAATGTTGCTTTTCGGATAAATGAACTATAAACTGGAACGCGCGTCGCAGATCTATTACGTATACTCTAATCAGATGTCAAAACGTAGCAAATCATAAATTTACATTCTGCAACTGTAGTTTTAGTTTTAATTAGTAACTAGGATGAATTCCAAGCATGATCCGCCAGAAAAAAAAATCTAAACTTAATGAACATAGCGTCCTAATTAAACAATTTTTTCAAAATTGTCAGGTGCCCCCAGCGGTGTTTTGCCATATCCTTCAATGCAAAACGAAAATTAATTGTAAGCCGTTAGTGGTTACCTGAAATTACATGAAATTAGGAGCAACAATAAATGTATCTCGCAATGTGGCAGCATAGAGATAAAATAAATTAATCACATTTCCCGGCTTTAATAGAGCCAAACATTACAATAGGAGACCTTTTTTTCGGACAGACACTAAGAATAGTTTTAACTTGCGAAGAAGTGATTCGTTGCGGTTGTCACTGACCACGGCGATTTCTCAAGCTGCAATACCCACGTCAGTGAACTCGCGAGAGAACCAGCATTGCTGTATGCACAGCCGGAGCAGGCCCGCTTTCGAGTTAAAGGGAAAGCGCCGCTGGCTACGAGCCAAGGACAGACTGTCAGGCGGAGACGATGATCGTTCACAGACTGCCCCATTATACAGCAGCCAACCTCCCAGCACACCCGTAGGTATCACACGTGTAACCTGGTCTACACAGACCTGAACTCAAACTTAAGTCCACCTGCCTTCACATATTTACGGCAACAATACTTAGAACTTTTTTAAAAAAAAAGAGGGGTATTATAACGATTCTTAGCAACGAGAAGCGAGATGGAGCTTTATCGACTTTTATGTCGATAAAGCTTTTTGTAAAGATTATGGAATCTTTACAAAACTGAAACTGCTATTATAAAAATTGGAATTAAACAAGAGGAAGCAGCAATACGTAAAGGAGTCAGACAAGGCTGTGCCCTGTCTCCCTTAACTTTCAATGCCTATATTCAAGACTCACTGGATAAGATCAGGGACGAAATTGATATTGGGATAAAGATACAGGGAAAACTAATAAATATGATTCGATTCGCAGATGACGTTGTGATAGTAACAGAAAGTGAAGAGGATCTTAAGAAAATTTTGGAAACAATGGGGAAGGAGTACAATATGAAAATTAATAAAGCGAAGACGAAAGTCGTGGTATGTGGGAAAGATAAAAACTCGAAAATTAAAATTAATGGAGAAGCATTGGAGGATGTGCTAGAATTCTGGTACCTAGGAAACAAAATCACATGTTATAAAATGCAGGATAGCTCAAGAAAAAATAGCGTTCAACAGAGAAAAACGAATTTTTACAACAAATATTATCAGCTGGACAACGAAGAAAAGACTATTAAAGGCTTATGTGTGGAGCATTGCCCTGTATGGATGTGAAACCTGGACAGTTGGTACAGAAGAGAAAAGAAGATTAATTTCGTTTGAACAATGGTGCTACAGGCGAATGTTAAAAATTAGCTGGAGGGACAAGATTACTAATGAGGAAATTTCTGAGAAGGCGGGAGTGTATAACTCTTGATGGAAGAGTATAAAAACGCGGAGGACAGTATTAATTGGACATATCTTAAGATATGAGAGCTTATTAAAAACAATACTGGAGGGAATGGTAGAAGGAAAGAGATATCGAGGAAGACCACGTTACATCCAGCAGATAATGGAAGATGTTGGCTGCAGGAGATATGTAGATATGAAGAGGAGGGCAGAGAGTAAAGCTGAATGGAAGACTGCCGCTGACCAATCCCAGGATTAACTACCGGAAAAAAAGGAGAAGATGTATTAAAGAGAGAATTGAAAAGAAACGGTACGTAAATCCACATCGGTAATGAAGAATATAAAGGAATCGTCCCATCATTTGCCTGGAATAATTTCAGAAAACTATTCAAAATTGTAATTTATAAAGCCGGATCGCCAATCCAGCCACTATTATCTCGAATGACAGGTCTGAGCTTTGTCGGCTCACCCACCAGCGACTAGTGAATGAGCCTAATATTTATCTGCGTCAGTTGGTATACTACTACTTTCTCGGCCATTATAAACTTGGAACAAGCTATTGCTACATCAAATCGCTCACCGGCTACCTACCAAAGACTGACGTACAAGGCTTACTCGACAGAATTCAGGTGCACGCTCGAGGGTTTCCCAGTGGTGCCACTTGTCAGTTCATAGCTGGAAAAGGGGGGGGGGGGTATAACGACCAATTCTTTTATAACAGAATTCATTAGCACTATCCGGACGTAGTTCAGACTGGAAGTGCTGAATATTAGTGAATGGTTCGAATGGTTGTCTGGACACCAAGATATGCGCAGAGGTATGAAACTTGAGAAGGGACAGTCCAATATATGTTAAATACAGTAGTTTTGAAAATGGGGATAAGGTGTTTACACATTTTAGATTTTTACTGTTCTTATAGTTTTATTAGTCACTATTTATTTTTGTAATTTTGATTTCAAGTAAAGTCGTTTCTGGCGGCTTAGTTTAGACTATGTGCTTTTACATTTTGACACAGCATAATCTCACACATAAACGAACACAGAGTTTGAACCACTAAACTGTTTCTGGCAGATTTTCTTTTTGGGCGCTCCTTTTTCATACACTTTACTTGACTAGTCGCGAGTCGATCGTTCTAGTAGATAGTTTGCAAAGCAGTTATTTTTTCCTCTAAAAAGGAATTAGTTATCTTTATAATTTAGGGTGGAATTCAATACCCTACAGTCAAAAATCTTGTTATGTAATTGCTTCTTCTCATCGACCATTTACAACGTGATGTTTAAACGTTATCATGCTGAAACCTGTTACTCTAGTTTATTGCATGATAATACCACATTTTGATTTTCCATAGTTTCTCGAAATCACTCTAGGCGAATGCAGGAACGGTTCCTACAAAATGCCTTTGCCAAATTTCTTGCCCCCTCTCCCACCCAAATCTCTCCCGCCTTCAATGAGCTTGTAGAAAGTTTTGTTTTAAAGTGATTTTTCCAAAGGATTAATTTAAACTGTACTTTCGTAGGGTTTTTATTTATTTTAATGATAGTAGACATCGTTCAGGGCACCCTCTTGCCCTTGGGGTTGGAAACGGCCCCTAAAGGCGGATCAGAAATGATCAACGGCATGGGGATGCAGAAGGCAACGGGAAACCACTGCATTAAAGACCCAAAGGGTATCCCGAGGACATGTAATCCTCTCAAATTACATATATCTTGATGGCTTCTTCCTGGGTAAAATATTCCAGAGGTAAAATAGTCCCCCAATCGGATCTCCGAGTGGGGACTGCTCAGGGAGGAGTCATCAGAATGGATAGAAACATTCTACGAGTCGGAGCGTGGAATGTTAGAAGTCTGAATAGGGCAGGTAGGTTAGAAAACTTAGAAAGGGAGATGGAACAACTTAAGTTAGATGTTGTTGGGATTAGTGAGATTAAATGGAAGGACGCACAGGATTTCTGGTCTGGGGAACACAGGATAATTAGCACACAAGCTGTCAATGGAGTCACTGGTATAGGATTTGTAATGAACAAGAAAGTAGGGAAACGGGTTAGTTATTACGAACAATTTAGTGACAGGATTATTTTGATGAGGTTAGAAACTAAGCCCGTCCCAACCACATTAGTAAAAGTATATATGCCAACGTCACAGGAAGATGACGAAGAAATAGAAAAAATATACGCTGAAATTGAAGAATTAATCCAATATGTAAAAGGGGAGGAAAATCTAATAATCATGGGTGATTGGAATGCAATAGTGGGAGAAGGAAAAGAGGGGAATACTGTAGGAAGTTTTGGTCTAGGACAGTGATTCCCAACCTTTTTTGGGTCATGTCACACTTTTAATTTTTAATTTTTTTGCCCCCCCCCCCACCTAATTCTTAATTAAAAAAATATTTTGCTATCACCAAACGAAACTATGCCTAGTAATTATTTACAGCACTGTTATAAGAATTTGCTTTTTTGCTATATTTTGTACCTATATCTAGCATTGCATTTAAATAAACCGAAGAGAAAGCGGTATAGTCGTATCAAGTCAATTTCTAAATTGCCCCCCTAAAAAAACCAAATTGCCCCCCTGTGGGGCGTGGGCCCCACGTTGGGAAACACTGGTCTAGGAGCAAGAAATGAGCGAGGAAGCAGGCTGCTAGAATTTTGTGAAAGATATAAGCTAGTAGTGGCGAACACACTGTTTAAGAACCATGCAAGAAGAATATACACCTGGAAACGTCCTGGGGATACAGGTAGATATCAGCTTGATTATATCATGGTCAAACAGAGATTCAGGAATCAAGTTCTAGACTGTAAAGCGTACCCAGGAGCAGACATAGACTCGGACCATAATTTGATAGTAATGAAGTGCAGGCTGAAATTCAAGCGAATAAGGAAGCAGTATAAGCAGAACAGACTGGAAGTGAATAAACAAACAATCTAGCACAAGAGAAAAATTTCAGAAATGGTAGACTTAGGTCTAAGAATTAACTGTGAAAGGAGCTCAACCGAGGACGAATGGAATGCATTAAAGACCGAAATAATGAAAGCTGCCAAAGAAACCTTAGGCTTTAGGGAACAAGCTGAAAGAAAACCTTGGATCACAGAAGAAATTTTGCAGCTGATCGATCAGAGGAGAAGGTACAAAAATGCTCAGGATGAAGCAGGAAAAGAGCAGTACAGGCAATTTAGAAATCAAATAAATAGGAAATGCAAAATAGCAAAAGAAAAATGGCTACAAGAAAAGTGTGAAGAAGTAGAAAAAAAAATGGTTGCAGGAAAAGTAGATGTTGCATATAGAAAGATCAAAGAGAATTTTGGAGAAATGAAGAAAAGAGGTATGAACATTAAAGCTGCCGATGGGAAACCTCTTTTAAGGTCAGAAGATAGAGCTAACAGATGGAAGGAATACATTGAGAAACTGTATGTTGGGGACGACTTGAACAATAGTGTATTGGAAAAGGAAGGCGATGGATGACTTAGGAGATCCTGTTTTGAAGACAGAATTTAATAAAGCTCTGAATGACTTGAAAGCAAATAAGGCAGTTGGAGTTGATGAGATCCCTGCAGAACTTCTTAAATCTCTAGGAGAGGAAGGAATCGAAAGATTATTCAAGCCGATATCAAAAAGTTATGAAACAGGAGAAATTCCAACTGATTTTAATAAAAATATCATCTTCACACTTCCAAAGAAAGCACAAGCTGACAAATGTGAGAATTATCGCACAATTAGTCTAACATCACATGCTTCAAAATTACTGACCAGAATAATATACAGAAGGATGGAAAGGGTAGTAGAAGAGATAGTAGGTGAAGATCAGTTTGGGTTTAGGAAAAATCGCGGTACAAGGGAAGCAATTCTGTCTTTAAGATTAATACTTGAAGGGCGGATCAAGAAAAACAAAGATACTTTTATGGCATTTGTTGATTTAGAAAAAGCTTTTGATAATGTTAGGTGGGACAAGATGTTCAAAATTTTAAAGAAGTCAGGTCTAAAGTATCGAGATAGAAAAATCCTCTATAAACTATATAAGAATCAAGTGGTTGTGATAAAAGTAGAGAATCACGAGAGACATGCATCAGTTAAAAAGGGTGTGAGACAAGGTTGTAGTCTATCCCCGTTAATATTCAACTTGTATGTAGAAGAAGCAATGAAGAAAGTCAAAGAAAAATTTCCATGTGGCATAAGTTTTCAGGGAGAAAAAATCAGTATGCTACGATTTGCTGATGACATTGTCTTATTAGCAGAGAGGGCTGAAGATATTGAGAAGTTATTGAATGGCATGAACAAAATACTGAAGGAAGATTTTGGACTAAATATAAATCAAAGTAAAACAAAAGTGATGAAATGTAGCAGAAATGACACCAATACTAGCAGATTAAATATAAAAATAGCATCTGATGCAATAGGAGAAGTGAGTGAGTTCTGTTACTTGGGAAGCAAAATTACAACCGATGGCCGAAGCAGGAATGATGTTAAAAGCAGAATAGCACTAGCAAAAAGAGCCTTCATGAAAAGGAGAAACCTTTTAGTTTCAAATATTGATCTAGGAATTAGAAAGAACTTCTTAAAACTCTATGTGTGGAGCACAGCACTTTACGGTAGCGAAACATGGACTTTAGGAATACCGGAAAGAAAGAAACTTGAAGCATTTGAAATGTGGTGCTACAGAAGAATGCTGAAAATTAGGTGGACAGACAAAGTAAGAAATGAACGAGTTTTAGAAATGATGGGTGAGAAAAGAAGTTTATGGAAGAAGCTTACAGGAAGAAGAGACAGGCTGGTAGGTCATATTTTGAGACATGCTGGGTTGGTTAATTTGTTAGTGGAGGGAACAGTTGAAGGTAAGAACTGTAGAGGTAGACAGAGATTAGAATATATGAAGCAGATAATTGAGGACGTGGATTGTAAGGGGTATGTAGAAATGAAGAGGTTAGCACAGGATAGGAAGGGATGGAGGATTGCATCAAACCAGTCTAAAGACTGACGACAGCAAAAAAAAAAAAAATAGACATTGCATATCACATACTTCTCTCATCTTTAAGAAGAACCTACACCTACAAATACAATCGGCGTAAGTTGGAAAGCTTGTTTGACGTGCCTTTATTAATAAGTGCAGGAATGGAACTAATTAGGCACACAATAAATTATGCCGTTTTGTTAAAATTGTACATCATAAACACAGAATGTCACAGACTAAACACGAAAGGTCCTGCTCCCTCTTATTCGAAATACGCCTGGTAACTCCCCTGGCATTCGGTTATGGACAAGTGAGGAACTGAACAAACTTCTATAAAGTATGTCTTTAGTAATTACCGATTACAACTTTACTGGGCGGCGAAAGGCTTAATCGCTAACCGTGGAAAGGCATGCTTTTCAAGTGACTGGTATGTGGAAAGGAAGTGAGTAATCTGACAGCCATCGTTAGATGGTTTCGTTAGCTGCTATGAAGGATTTCATATAACCAGCTTTGTTTTTTTTTTGGTCACGCCATCAAATCAATATGTATCATTAAACTCTGCTAACATTAATACAACTCCAATCCTATCCAGGATTCCCAAATTTTTGAATTGCTAAAAGCAATCATCCAGCCCCAAAAGTACTCAAGTTTGTACCTCAAATTTTTATGACTTCATATGCGATAGGATAAAGTATTCACATTTTACATACTGTCACTAAAACTTGAAGATTTCAGATTAAGATCATTTAGACACGATTTCTCTGCAAATGTGTCGCGACTTTATTGTTCACATTTGACTGGCTTCAAGTTCTGCAATTTTTAATTATATGTTGCAACTCCCATTTTTATCTGAAATCATTTGGAGGAAACAAGACAACTGGATTTCTTTAAGTGGTGAGAGCCGTAACGGCCTGTTTCGATTATTACACTCCACTTGGCAACTTTTACCACAACGCTCGTCATTGTGACGGTATTGATGTTCAGCTGACGTACGAAAGAACAAGGAAAAGGTGATTCCCGAAGCATGAGTAACGCAGCTTGCCCGAGGCCACGCCATTCCTGAACGCAAAGTCTGCAATCTGGTAACCGGCAGAAGACCATTCTGACGAAATATCTGGGACTAGCGGCGAAATAGGCAGAAACGAAAACGGTGCGGTACGTACGAGGAATGACGTCCAATTGGAAATCCGAAGTTTCCGAACATAGCACACAAAAGGGAGTTATTAGACCGCCTGAAGTATTCTGCAATTTCATTTTCGTAATTGTCCTGTGGATTCTTTATTGCATTTATTGTGCAGTACACACGTCATATCAGTAACTTACCATTAATGCCTGATGCCGGACTGGAACCGGTTAGCCTTGACACAACCTGGGAATCCCAGTATACGATTTTTTTTTTTCTGTACGCAAAAGTAGAAACGCTAGCGGGAAAAATTCTGGGTTCCTGCTTTCGATTAATTATCGTTTAGGATCGGCCTGAAGATGTTTTGATTAAACATCGCTTGGTGTGCTCCTGTATAAAACATATGTATACATTTCAGTACTACGTAACTATCAATTTCATATTTCTCCCCACAGCTGTGTACTCCAGGTCGGACCAAAAAATGGGTATCGGTGTTTATATTACAAAACTAGCAGAGATCCCGTCGTTGCCTAGTATGATCCAGGTTGATTTGCTCACACAGTAAATACTGAAGTTCATAAAAGAAGTTAGTTTTCTGCACTTATTAATCAAATTTCATGTCAGTCACTCTATTTTCTATACTTATTTAAACGGCTAACCCCCGGTGAAGCAGAAAAGAGATGGGAGTTGATTAATTCCTGCAATATGTTTTGCCATCCTATCAGGAACATGAGTACCAAGTTTCACATCCACAGCAAAAGAAGCAATGAATTTTATTTTCTGTAAATGTGATAAGGGGACGTCCATTAATTAAGTGGGGTGAAATAGGGGGAGGGTGAGTTCCGGAGAAATCTCACGAAACCTCACCAAGAGGGGGATGAAGGGTTCAACGGAAAAACGGAAATCTCACGTGAGGTTTTGAAATTCAAGGATGGTAGAGCTTAAAAAAAAAAAAAAAATCTACAAATAACGCGAAAGTGGACTTTAGGGTGGGTCTCAGTCACAATCTCACGTCATTTTAGAGGGGGGGGGTCAGGAATTCCGTAAAAACTCGCGTAATTAATGGACACTCCCTAAAGACAGAATCGTTCAACAGTAAATTCCAAAAATAAAGGAAATGCCAACACTAAAGGTTTTAAACAGTTCACTTTCATGTTCAAACCCATCAGATATGCATTGCTTACTATGACAACGAATATAATTTCAATTCCAAACATCAGAGGTTGTAGCTGTGCGATAGTAACTTCAAAAGGAAGAAGCAGAGAAGAAATCTAAAGGTTTTTCATTATATTATTAAAATTAATTTTCATATTTGCCACTTTAAGTAGTTTCCCCTAAGTATTCCGTATGGCCATCCAAAATTTAAGGAAGGAAACATTACAAGCGATAAAATGGCTATAATTTTTACGAAATATGACGTATGCATCTAATTGGTATTTCATCTTTGGTATTTCACTTACTGCTCCAGTGTTATGTTACGTCGAAGCATAAAACATTCCTAACAATTCAGTTGAGATTATAATATTTTAATATGGCGAAAACCTAATCGAAATCAGCGCGTTAATTTTTGAGCTTTTCGTTTTATAGATATAAATGATCTTCTCGCGAACATTTCTTCTGGAATTTTTTCATTAAATAATGTACATTGCTTATGAACACCTTTCAGCAATGCCTCCAACGAATGTAATAACCTTTTCACAGCTGATGCCGTTTCTCGCTTTTTCCATAGTGAATCTCGTCTGTCTTGCTGATCTTTCAATAGCAGAACCCGATTTCTACAGGTTTCTTTGAGAAAATCGTAAAACTTGGCTGTAGATTTCAGAGCTTTGTTTTTGCCACTATGGTTCAGTCTTTGAGATACTAAATACAGTTATTATTTTGACTAGTTTCATTTAACTCTGATCCTTATTAAAATAATATAGCAAGTTTCATTTTCGTTATTTAAAACAAAAAAATTATAGAAATTTTATCTTTCATAGTATCAAAAGAATAGTTAAATTGAAAAAGTGGGGAATAGTTCACTGTACACTCCCTGTTAGAAAAAAATCAAGCAATGAGACCTTAAAGATCCAGATGACTTAAAATTAAAGAAATAATACCCAAAAGCAGGTCTTTCTATGAAGATGAGCAATTATGAATACTTATTGCTTGGTGAAGATGAGAAACTAACGTATAAAAGTTGTTCTCTAAGGAAAACACCCAGGAATAGTTCTTAATAACAAAGGTATTAGTAAGGCTGAAATACAATAAAAACGTTTAAGAGAAGATAATAACTCTAGCGCTAATTCAATATTGTTGGAGAAAAACTACAAAGAGTAGAAGACACAGTAACAATAGTTTGTTAAAAGTTTAATACTGATTAAAGAAGAAACCTGCCACCTAAGCAAAATAAATGGCTGCATCCTTTCTGATGTCAAAGAGTGAGGAAAGAAGTTATCAAAGTATACAACGTGATGCAACTCGGCAGTGTATGTTGCCACACATTAGATCGCGGTGGTACAACGCACCGGCCAACGCGTACCGACCGTCCGGACAGTGGTTTTTAGGTGGTTTTCCGAAGCAATCATCGCGAATGCCGTGATGGTCTGCATTCTCTGCCTCAAAGACTACATATTTCAAAAACAAAAATACACTTATGACGCCAGCAAGGGCATGCAGCCGTAAAAACCAAAGCTTCAAATTTGGTCATGCTCACCATCTGTAAAACTCGTCAAAGGCAAGCGACGCCAAAACGTTTGGAGAAGAAGATACGGCGTGGACACAATGACACTTGAGACGAAGGAAGGCTCTGTTTTTCATATAATGAAGCCCTTGTTATATTCTCAATGTGTATGTACTATGAAAATATCAATTTGAAACTGATAACCAGCGAGGTCAAAAAATGACTGGTTTATACAACTTACTATCTGAGCATGTTACATCACCCCTGGAATTAACTTCTAAATCCACTTCTCTTAGCCGGAAGCATCGATCAACCATAGCGAACGTAATGAACGGCGGAATTGCGTAACACATCTCGGACATGGGCACGCCCAGGCTCCAGGTACCAGGTACCAGCTAGGTGTTCCAGTCTTGAATAATGTGACCTTCAAATGCACAGCGCATCAATATCTCTCACAGAACACGTGTTGGCATACAAGTCTACTGCAGATGGGGCAATAATCAAATTTCATACAGACTTTCAAGATTATCAATCCTGGATGCCAATCACTTATTTCCAATGAAGCTTTACAGGTCGTCGAATACATGATCATCAAAGCGGAGACAACGTTGGGCAAGCAATGAGATGGAAAGACATGATATTTCAAAGATTTTTTTTTTTACTTCTTGCTATACGCCTCGTCGACGGCTAAGGTCATCAGAGGCGGTGATTGGGGGGCAAGGAACGGGAGGAATTCGGCCACGGCCTTTTGAAGGAAGCATCCCGGCATTCGCCTGGAATGATTTGGGGAAATCATGGAAAACCCAAATCAGGATGCCCGGACGGGGATTCGAACCCGCGTCCTCCCGAATGCGAGGCCAGAACGTTAACCGTTCACCCACCACGCTCCGTGGTATTTTAAAGAGATTCGCCTCGTTTGATTTCGAAAAAACAATCGTAAACATATCTATATCTATACTCTGCAATTCACAATTACTGTGAGTGCCAGAGGGTGCTAAGCACCAGTCCTATTTCAGTGCATTCCAATCCCGAACAGAACGAGGAAAGAAAGAATACATAAATGTATCAGTACGGCATCTTATTTCTCAAATCTTATCCCTCCTGTCATTGCGACCTAAATAGGTTGGCGGAAGAAGTATTTCGTTCCGCTCATAAAGTAAAGATTTTCGCATATTCTCCAACAAATTCAAACGAAAACGACGTCGTCTGTCCGCCAAACAATCCTAGCTCAACCCACGTATCAGCTCTGTGACACTTACATAAGGAAATATATGGTTAACAGGATAAGTCCATCCCAACATTACTGCTCATCCACCAGACACTGTTTGCAACCGAATTTACATATCAGCATGTAGACACTGATAACACATTACGTGGAACTATTTTAGAGAAAATCTAATCAAATCATAGTATGGCATTGCTGGCCAGGAGATCTCGAAGGATTGTCCGGCCGCCAGATGACAGGATTTCCGATTTGCCACGCAATACGTTCTTTGTTGTCGCTAAATAACCTAACCAGGTACAGGGGACCCACATCTTAACGTGGGATCTGATCCATTGAAGCGTTCTGGCGTACTGCACATTATACAGTAAGCTGTGTCAGAAATGAAGGTCGGGTTAAAGGCCTTTGAAAATAAGCCGAAATTGGGATTAGACTGGGGTCATTTCGATCTCCAGTCAGATGCCTTAGAAGGCTTCCACTAATTACGTGTGGTGAGTTGGGGGGGGGGGTGTCCGGCAAAATCTCACGAAGGGGGAGGGGGTTCGACGGAAACCTCACGTGAGGTTCTGAAATTCATAAAGGATAGTAAAGTTTATATATATATATTTATATAAATAAAGTTCCCAAACGACCGGCTTGGCGACCGTCCTCTAAAGCAGGAGAGCTACCAAAAACACCCTAACAATAAACTACGAGGATTGCCTCTTAACTAGAAATATGTTGGTGACAGTAGCGCATTGGTTAGCAAGCCGGTTTTCCGTGTCAAGGGTTACTGGTTCGAGTCTCGGCTAGGAAAAGAGCGTTTAAGTGTTGTGTTTGTTCTGTGCTGCCTTTCACTTTCAGAATCAAATATACTTTCATAACGATGAAATACTCAAATTTCAATACGAATAAAAGCATTGGAGCTGCCCATGTAGTTGATCGGCCGAATACTGTACAAAACTAGAAATATTTCAGAATATTCTATTCACGACGACAACATTTAAAATATTTAAGAAAGTCGTCAGACGGTAACACTCCACGGCATAATTAATAAGAGGGTACGTTTAATGTTAACAGGTATAAACCTACAGGTATGACAAAATTCATTAAATTAACCCCAAATAATTAAATGACGTTACGTCCTCGAGAAACCGCGACCGATTATTTTTTTACACCTTTCCCTAAATACGATTGATGACATAAAGAAGAAATTTTTTATTTTAATTCGAATAGAAATTTCAAGTCTGGTAATGTAAACGAAGCATTATTCAAGATGCAGCATTTTATCTGATCTAACCCGCTAGCATCAATATTAGCCTCTGCATACCTGTTCATATAATTTCATTTATATCAATCTCTACTTCTCGACTTTCAACTGCGTTTGAATAATAAAATAGCCAACATTGACACATTCTATGTTCGCCAATTCCAACCAGGTTTTAATCCAGTTAGTGAAGCAGTAAGATTAAAGTAATACATTAAACTAAGATCGAAAGTAAAAAAGAAACAGGAGAAGTACCCATCCCAACACCACACTTCAAATTTCACTTGCAGCTTGAAACAATTATAAATTTTTACAGCTAGTACAAAATTAAATACATGAACCTGTGCATTTTAAAATAATGTCTGCAAAGAGTTTAATAGGCCTGTTCACTCAATGAAACTGCATAATGGAAATAGAACTTTGTAGAAACTGCAAAAACTACGATGGTTCAGTAACAAACTCTTAAAACAGATCAGGGAATCCATGGAAATAGATTGATTGGTAATGAGTTTTTATGACGCATCAAATTTAAGTCTTAACAACAAATAATTAATCATAGGTTTGCATGGCAGAAAAGACGGTAAACCTGACATGAAGTCTTCATAATCTGTGCTTGCTATCTGTTTACAACCAGTCATTTGAAATTCGGCTGCTAACTTTCACCCTGGTTTGATGTTACACAGTGGGAAAAACCAGGCAGCAAGAACAGAATTTTCCACCACATAACTGGTAACATTTACCTAATCGATAACATACTACACACGATAGCACAAGGCTGCGAACGCATCAGACAGCAGTAGGAGACATGAAAAATCTCTAAAAAGAGCTTACAATCGCCCATTTTCTAACTGTTGCTTATCATATGGCGAAACAAGAAATTGAGGTGGTGATGTGATAGCAATAAGAAAATGTATTACGACACATATTCGAATTTAAATTATAATTTGCATTTACAATCTAAGAAGGTAAAAAAACTGCTGAAGTTGAAAATATTAATTTACGCGTGGGAAAAAGTACTAACCTATTTCATTCAATGAACAACCAACATACAGCATTACTGGTTTGAGAGGTGTAAGTGAACTTGTAACGTTCGTTAGTGCTGGATCATCATTAAATTTCTTACGTAAGGAGACGCTGATGCATCATAAATATATGAAAAGTTATAGCACAAACCTCGTTAGAATTAAGTGTTTAAAAATGGAGTGGTGTAATGTGGGTGTCAAACAAAGGCATTGAAGGGGTGCAAAGGAGGGAAGCTAAATTTGTATAAATAATCAGTGAGAAACAGATTCAGTAACTGATATGATAAAGTAGCTGGGACCGGAAGTCAGTAGAATACAGGAGGTGGAAAGAGAGATTTCTGGAGGGGGTTAGGCATACATGAGAGATGAGACTGGATGGATATGAAGAGGAATTAGTAGTAGTAGTGGGAGTTAAGAGAGGCCATGATCATAAACTATCACTCGAGTTCATACATATGAGAGTGGAGAAATTTTTCATTTCTGGTAAGGTCGTCAGAGATCAAGTCCCCGCAAAGTTTATAGTAAACGAAGGAAAAAAATTCTTGCACAAGAGGTTGTCACAGTGTGATTGGACAAAACCACTTCTCCCTCCTGTCTGCAGTCACGTATGTTTTAATGATGTACTTTGCTGACGATATTTTAACGTCGAGTCGTATTTCCTTATTTAGCGCAGCTGTAGCAATGAAGCGGTAGACTAAGTATAAACAAAGCAACCGTTAAGGAATGCGGAAGAGCGTGTTGTTTATTTTGGCTTACGGCTTTACGCTGCGGCGACGTCGAGGTCATTAGAAGCGGAAAAAGATTGGTGGCAAGTAATGGGAAGGAATTTGTCCATGGCCTTTTGAAGGAACCATTCCGGCATTCACCTGGAGTAGTTTGGGGAAACCATCAAAAACCCTAATTTTGATGGCCGGATGGGATTCAAACCCTCGTCCTCCCGAATACAAGGCCAGAGCTTAACCACTCATCCACCACGGTCGGTAGGATGCGAAAGAGAGAGATTCAGTTCAACCGGCGGCAAGTGAGGACAGAATTTTGTTGATAGTACATTACACAGGTCCAGCAGAGCGCAAGGCAACGAGCCATAGCGAGCAACCGTTATGAATTCCTAACACGCTCCACAAAGAGGGCGAACCACAACAGTTACGAGGTAGAAGATTCGTAGTGCAAACAACGAACGCAAATTCTGAGTCAGTATCTTACTCGGAGCACAGAGGGAAATGCTAAAACAGAGTCACGCCACAGGAAAATCCGCTACAAAATGCACGATCATCGCTGTATTCACTACCATCGTTGGTCGGGAAGGTAGGATATTTTTATACACTGACGACTGCATTAGAGACACGAATTGCAAGCCTCTTCAAACGGAAAGGTGATATTAGAATAACTGCCACAGTAATGAGTGTTTTTCGTTGTCCAAATCATTAGAGCAGGGAAAAGATTACGGGCAGGGAAAAGATTACGGGCAGGGAAAGGATGAAATTCGGCAACGATCATTTGCAGGAACCATCCCGGCACTGGTGAAGCTTATGCTATATGCCAAATACAAAAATTCGTTAACTATTCTGTTATTTCATTAATAACAATCTTCAAGTTCCTGTTCCTTGAGGAGATTATCAAATTATAATCGTTTGATATTTTCATTAAGTATATCCCTCGCTGAAAGTCATCTTCTGTCCTAGCTAAAATCACAGGGTCGTCAGTAAAAAACATTATTTGTAATACAGTATCACTAACTTTAAAATGGTTAGTACGCATTTAAGCCTTTTCATAATGATATCGTCTACATAAAGATTAAAAAATCACAGGTGATAGGAGGCAATCTTGTCTCACTACTCGCGTTGTTTCAGCCTGATCGCAGTCTTGTGATATTTCAATACACCTGTTGCAATACAAAATCTGTATTACACTTACTATTTACTGGAGATAGCCTTAAGGGGGTAGATACAGCTAATATACAAATATTTGTAGAAATTGAAATTTCATTTTCTCCAAATCTATTTCGATTTGAGGGCTAAAATATCGTAGCTCCATAGTTATATATAAAAATTGATTTTTTAAAATAAAAATATTAGTTAACAATATGTCGATGTACCATCCAAATTGACGGTTAGAAATATGTCGTCATTAAGGTCTTTAATGATAGAAGGCACAACATTTGAAATTTTGCAGAAATAGAGGCAATTAGTTAAACACATTTTTATATTTGTTGTTAATAAACAAAAATTTCAAGAAATTAAAATTCTTAATTTTTTGTTTAAACATATAGGCATATTTTTCATTTGTGAAAAGTTGCATAAACAGTAATGGTAGGTACTGTATGTAGAACATGTCTGCAAATTTGAAAAAGATCTATGCATGTGGAAAAAAAGTTATCTTAAAAATCAATTGATGAACTGCTGTTTTGAGATATTTAACGTTAAAGATTTGCATTACCTTCAAGTGCAATAAGACTTAAATGGTTGTCAATCGTGCAGGACTTTGCTTAATCATACACAATTCCCACACTGTCAAAGATATTTAAATAATTTTTTTTTTTTCACCAGCATGAAGTCAAAAGTAAAAACTATTTTTGTGAATCGAAATAAACAAATCATTTTTTTGAAACGTGATAACTGTACCTACCCCTTTAAAGAATCTGAAACAATTCACCGTACCATAAGCTTTTCCATAATCCATTGAATTCTCGACGTTTTTCTATCAAAACCGTCTCTAAAGACCTAGTTGTTATAGGAGACGTTAAGCAGTTACAAAAAAAAAAATTCTATCAAAAGTATAATAACAATTATATTCAATCATCTTTCATTAGGTTTCGTCACCTTTTTCAGTGGTTCACATTTTTCTGAAACCAATAGACCTGTTCAGAAGTTTCTGGTACGCTTCTATACTAACAAAATCGAATGAAATGGAAAGAACAAGACTATCATATGCTACCATCCATCAACTTACTGACGTTGCCGACTCGATAAAATGGCATCCCATTAAATCAATAGAAAAATAACACTTGCAAGTGACTGAACGGCTCAAATTAACACCACAGCAGTCATACTCCGAAAATAGAAGACTTCAAACATTCTCTAAAAATTTAATTTCTGCAATAAATATACAGATAAGGAAGCGTCCATAAACTACGTAGCTCTATTTTGGCCTGCTATGAACCTCCCCCCTTAGCACATAGCCTTCCCCCCCCATTGATTCCATGACATTTTGTGCCGTTTTCTTTTGTCAGACTATCTTAAATTACATACGGAGATAATTAAATGACTGATATAAATATTCACATGCTGTTACGTGTTCTGTATCTTATTTTAATTCTGACAAATAAAATGAATATAAAGCTACGTGTCTTGGCTCGGAACACACCCTATAATGAGGCACGTAGTTTATGGACGCTCCCTAACCAGCGATTATATTAAATTGACTTATAGAAAGTTAAAACAGAGGTAAAATTTGTCAATAGAAGGTGTAAACTTCCGTAGACCACAGCTCAGAAAGACCGCCAGCCATGGTGACCTGCGACAGCTGTCGTAACGAGGCACCCAACTTTCCATTCTGGTTCCGGCATTGCGTGAACATGGAGCGGAATTAGCAACAGAAATGACAAAGCAAATGCAGGGGAGGGCCAGCTTTCTCTCACCCGCACCAAGCGATAACCAGCTCAGAGAAAACGAAGGTATAAGACATTATCTTAATCAGGTCCACAGACGGCACTCGTCAATTCCAAGTTACACTCCCTTCAAAACTCTCCCCAACCAAATAACAGGAGTCAGGGCCAAGCCAATTGGTTAAAGCAATGCTCTAGGAACAATTCTAACAAATACGGAGATTTTACTAATCTATATCACACCGTAATAGAATTGTCTCGGTACCAGAAACTGGATCGACTACAGACCTACTGTCTACATCTGTGCAACAGAATATGGGTAAAGGTCTGTATTCACCTAAATAACTAAACTTTCAGTTACTGCTCTTTTGTATTAGACTTCATTCCACAATATAATTTTATCAGATCAGGTTTCATGTCACGTAATTCAGAACCGCTAATTCCAAGAACATAAACTGCTAGCCACGCGCGAGGTTTAACTACGAAAGAACGTGTAGTTCCACAAAAGAAGAAAAGTATGTTATTATTATTTACAATGTACCCTATCGGATCAAGCAAAGGCTTTATTATTTCCACCACGGCCTATAATTAAGAACTGCCTGGAGCAATGGCAGGAGCTTAAGTGTTTGCTATCTGTCTGCGAGTCTGGTAACTTATTTTTTCCATGGTACATGTATTTATTTGTGAAATGTGTAGCTTATAAGGCGGAGTCTGCGGAGATCCCAGCATTCGCTTAGGTGATTGGGAAAACCGCCTAAAAACCGCAATATGGACGGTCGGAATAAAAAGGGGGGGGAGGCGGCAGGACTCTAACCTGGTTCCGTTGTACGTCCCCGATCCAGGGAGGTAACACCTTAACACCAGGCAGGTTAAAGTATCATGTATACATATTGCCGTTCTGCCTATTAAGATTTCAGCGTTCCTCTAACTTCTCAATCAGAGAATGGCCAGTGTATGTAATTCAAGTTTATGACTAGGAAATGATTAGATTAGGATACCAGTGAAATGCTCTTTACGGTCGGACTAAAATGCTATTATTCATTAAACTTGGTTAAACTGATAGAAGCTGCTCATAACGTAAGCCATTAAACCTGTAAACGCAAATCTCTATACGACGGTATTCAGAATGTGATTTATTGACGTAGAAATTTGTTGAGTAACAGAAAAGATTGTCGCCGAACTTATCAGATGCCTCGTAGGTTTACTAGGATTTGAGCTTTCTAGCAACCTCTAGAGCCCCTCTGACAAAGTGTAACTAGAGAAGTAATTACCTACAATCGTGTGAAATTACTAAAAATATTTCATTTAGTAATTAATTTTTATTTTCCTACTTTGTTCTTGGAATAACGATTTAATATATTTTTAACAACAGAGTCTTTCTTTATTAAATTATGTGCCATGGTAACATTTTATTTGGCAGGCAATTATGATTTTTTTTTTGTTAGCAGCAGTACACAATAATATCTGTACTGTGTATTCGCATAAGTCTATGAGACTATATCCTCAAACTGTCGAGTATCATATTGACGCAGAACGAAGATAGCAATCAAATGATGTTGACAGACAACAAAATGGTATTATAGATGCTACAACAACAGCGCATTCCACTAGTTTTAATTGGACCATATATCTGCCCGTGATTGCCTCAATAACTCGTTAGCCTGACAAAGGCGTATACAAAACAAATTTTACTGTATATATGGGGTAAAGCAAAGTATGAAATGTTTTTCGAAATTCATTTATCATATCGAATCTTTTTTTAATGCTTATTGAAAATCTTAACTTAAAAACAAAAATATGTGAAGAATTAATGTGTGTACCTCTGACGCAGCTTAACATTACACAGACTAATCGAAACAAAAAGATTTATTGCAACAGAAGAAAATAAACCTATGCGAAAAAGACCATTAACATTCTACCAACTGTTTTCACAAAGAAACCTGAAATCACCAATAGTAATGAAAGTTTTCCTGTATCTGCAGCAATAATTACTGAACGGAATGAATCAATTCACAGGACAAGAAATGTAACCAAACTAAAGCAACATAGATGTCTTCAAACATATCAAAAATAATAGTGATAGCAGATTAAATACAAAAACAGGGTCAGGAAATTCAGTAGCAAGGAAATTCTGTCATTGGTGAAGTAAAATTATATCCAAAGGCCGAAGCGAGAACGATCCCAAAATTAAAATAGCACAAGCAAAAAGAGCCTTCTTCAAAAATAGAAATAATTTATTTTCAGACATTAACAGGTGCATAGCTACCATAGGGCTTGGCGGTGCAGTGCATCGGGGCCCTCACGCTCAGGGGGCCCCCGAGCGCAGCTGAGGGGCCCCCAAGCGCATCCCAGGGGCAGAGCAAATGGGCGACCTAAATAAAAGTCGCCCATCTGGCCTGAGGGCCCAAAATAATTTTATTTGGCACCGGGGCCCTTGTTGACCTAGCTACGCCACTGGATATTAACCTAGGAATCTGAAGTTTCGAGAACTGAAAGTTTGGAGCAAAATACCTAATGGACAAAAGCTCATGTTAAGAATTACCGGAAAGAAGGAAATTTGAAAACGTGATACTATAGAAGATTGTTGAAAAATAGACAAACTACGAAACTGACCTCTCTTGAGAATGATGGACGAGGAAATAAGTTAGAGAGTCTCGCACACAAAGAAGAGCAGTGAGACGGACATGTGTCACTGGTTAATTTGTTTGTAAAGGTAGGAACTGTAGGAGTAGAATAAGAATGGAATAAGCAGCTAAATGACTACCTAAGTTGTAATGGGTATGCTGAGATGAAGAGACGAATTTTTGAAGGGTGATAACAGAAAAAAAAATTTAGAAATATTAGTATCGCCAGAATAAAGCATACCGCTGCCACATTTATCCTTAACTTTTTCATCCTTTCCCCTTACTCCCAACAAGATCAATGGTCCTTCAGTCAGTTTGAAGGTGTCTTTAAAGAAATAATAACAGTGTAATAACCGTCACTATCCAGTTATGCTCCACAAAGACGAAACGTGGCTTGACGCAAATTACTAGAGCAGTTGTTTTTGACAGGGATAATATCAAATCTCGGACATATGTTCTCAAATCATCCAAGTGTTTTTAAAATAATTTAACGTTCCTTGAAGTGTCTACTTGTTTGGTTGACTGCACCTAGTGATAGAGCGCAAACTAAAACAAACGGAAATCTTGTTTCGCACCTAGGGAGCGACCATAAAACACGTAGCTCCATTTTGTCCTCCTGTGAACCCACCCTCCCCCCTTTCCTTCACGAAGCCCTTAGTGGCTTTTTTCCCCCCCCCCCTGTTGATTCCAGAAGATTCCATTTTGTACTGTTTTCTCCTGTCAGACTATTGTAAATTACATACGGAGATAATTAACTGAGGAAAATAAATATTCACATGCTGTTGTGTGTTCTGTTCCTCATTTTAACTGTCAAAAATGTAATGAAAAGAAAGCTACGTGACCTGGCTCGGAAACCCCCCCCTGCCCCTCCCCTCAGGCAGCTCAGCGAAGCATTCCAGCCAACCCCCCCCCCCCCCCTTTTGGACCGAACCACGTAGTTTGCGCACGCTCCCCTAGCTGTAACCATCGTTGAGTGTGACTAGCCACGCCTGTACCAGAGGCGACGTGCCAAGCACGCAGAATCCCTTGTTGAGACCGGATACGCCGGCTCAGGTTGTGACTCACACCCACCTGTAAGCATCCCACGTCTACTGCGTGCATCGCGACGGCTATACATATTGTTTCCAACTTAGTGGATTTCCCACTGAAACTGGTTATTTCTACACCCCGCTCCCTTTCCAGTGGAGAAATATTGCTTTTAGTGGCAAGTGGTTTTTCTGGTGGTTCAGCAGAATTCAGTATCAATTAGTGAAAAGATGAATACTCAACCACTAAGCCACTTACCCGTTTCGAAAAAGATTTCTAGCTCATTTCAGGAGTATTTACTTTTACTGTGTAGGAAACACTGAAGTTGACTTTTTTTTATAAATCGTTTCACATTTAAAGGGAACAATGACAGCTGTCACTTTATTGGTACGGAACTTTCATATTGCTTAATTGATCTGATTATTATCGATTAAGATTACTAAGAAATTGAACAATCACTTAGTCACAACATAGAAAATCTAATTGACATAATGGTTCAGTTCAATAGAAGTGCATAATTCATATCAACAGTCGATGATCATACTCGTAAATGAAAGCAGGCATATATATAGCGTTTGAAAGATGCTCAGGGAGAACCTAGATTACCGGAATTAGGGACTTTTGCAATTACTCGCATTCAAATGCCGATATCGAAAGACATTTAGTACTATGAATGTAACAGAAAAGAAAACAAGCAGAGGAATAGAATGAACTTGAATCTTTTAAATACAATATTAACAGTGCGCTGCGGTTTGAGGTTGGCAGCAAAATGTTGCAATGACTTTAAAATACTGATAAATGTTATAAAACAAATTGCTACCAAAGAACCGTATCAATCTGAAAGTGATGGTGCTAACAAAAAATGCTTTATCTGAAGAAGACGATTTAATATAGAATAGCAGTTGATTAAATAATTTGTTGATTTACTAATTGCAAGTTGATTTTCTGATTATGTATACAGAGATGTAATGTGTAATTTGTAATAATAAAGGTAACTGTTTTACCAATATATGTGTTATTTCCTTCCATAGCAAAAACAAACGTTTAGTGGAAATTTAGTGATTATGAGAATAACGCCGCTTTCTGGTGGTTTTAGAAGTTGAATCTGCTGGAGAGCTAGTTTAACTGTTGGAAACACTATGCAGAACTTCTCTGTAACGTCTGTCCTCATCTACCTTAGTAATGCCCAACTCCGCACAGCACGTCCATCTGATCAACTGCTACAACTATTCGAGTCTTCGGGACGTCGAATGCTACCACCATTCTATTTATAATGTAGATCATCTCGTTCCCCCCCCCCCCCTCTCTCATTAGCAGAATACCCGACGTTTCCCGGTGTGACTGAGGTTGATTTGCCCATACAGTCGCACAATTAGAAACATGTGTGTCGAATTCTTCTCAGTCTTTCCGAAAAAGTAACAAGACTTATTGGAAAGTTCGATAGGTGGTAGGAGGCAGTTGTCATTTTCAAGGTTAGTTCAGAGAAGAATTATACAATTTTTAACCCCAATTTTTTCATAAACAAAAATCTAAAGTGACGAAAACCATTAGGACGAAAAACGTGAAGCGTCATAGTATTCCCAAAGCCCTCTTCGAAGAAATCTCATTGTGATCTTACTGAAATGAGTGGCCGAAATGGTAGGTGAGCGGTATCGTTCTGGCCTCGCATTCGGGAGGACGAGGTTTCGAATCCCCGTCAGACTAACCATATTTGCGTTTTCCATGGTTTCCCAAATCACTCCAGACAAATACCAGAATGCTTATTTAGAAAATGCCATGGTCGAATTCCGTCCCATTCCTTTCCCCCAGTCCTTTTCCGCCTGTTGTGACCTCGACGTCAACGAGGCGTACCAAAACACAAATAGAAAGAAATAAGTGAAACATGACATTAAAGGAATTTGAGATAAATATTTTCATTTCTTGCTCCGGCGGAAGTTCACGTAGCATCGCAAGACATACGGAAGATTCTAATTCAGCTTTTCAAATTTCGAGTCAATCCCTCCACCTGCTATATGTATTAAGACCTAATATCCGATGTAGAGAAAAGTCTTGGGGTTAATTTATTTCCACAATATTTTTAGCCACCCAATCTGGAACCTATGTAACAATTTTCTTCAAAATAACCACAGCCATTCGTTCATTAATAGAAACTGTGGATTTTTTCGGGAAATGTGGAAAACATAGATTCGTTCAACAAAAAATTATACAAATATCGGAAATGGATTACTGACTAACATAATTAATTATAAAATGAATAAATGAACTATTACAGGAGAAACTGACACGGATATAATGCAGTATGTGTCACAATCTGTATTACTATGAAAAAACCTCCGGTTGAATAACAAGTATCCGGAATTATTTTCCTAAATTGTTTTTAATGCAAACATTCAAGGTTTTAAACAGTTCACTTTAATGTTAAAATCCTTCAGAATCAATTACTTACAAAAAGCTAATATAATTTCACTTCTAAACACCACATTGTTGCTGTGTGGCCCGAGATCGTAGCTTCAAGAGGCAAAGAAGCTCTCTAAATTTTTTTCCATGATATTATTAAAGTTATTTAATTTCCTCGTGTTCCATTCGCGTTCAATACGGCTGCCTATGGAGTTTGAAGACTGATAAACCAGAATCACAGTAATGTATCCCATGCGATACAGTGATACAGCTTTTTTTTTTTACAGAGTATGTCGTACAACATCTAGTTGGTATAGCATCTTTGGTATTTCACACTATACTTCAGATTTTCACTTACTGCTTCTACGCAATGTAACGTTGAAGCGTAACACATACCAAACGATTCAATTCAAAATCTAAGCTTCATAACGGTGAAAAACCCATGCAGTAGTTTTTGAGTTTTTGTGGAACAATACATAGAATAAGCCGGTTGAGTATTGCATTCGTTTTATTTTTTTCCCCTTCATCTGCACATTACTTTAATGCTTGTGAGAGATGATCTTGCAATTATATACCACATTTTTTCAACACGGCATGTGAACAATTCCTTGTTATTATAAAAATGTTAATCATAATAAAATTAGTATATATTCAATACAAAGACTAAGTTCGGCTACAAAACCTTTACGTTACTACGACCGATACACGATCTTTTATTTTTCGAATAGAATTGCCTCGATTTATTCGAACCTAACATTTCAGTCATCGTGCTGTGGCTATCGACAAACAACACTAGCTCAAACAGGGTTCGAAGAAAAATCTACGCTGGTAAACCACGAAAATACTGACGACAGTGAAAGCTTAGCGCAATCGAGAGAGAAAAATATTTCAGACCTGCGACGCTTCTTGTCCGATCCGATACCACTAATATGTTACATTAGGAGACGACGTAGCTTCCGCCAGTGGAATCTTCCACGTTCAAATCACGTGAAACAGAAAATGTTTCCATTGACGGGAATAACAGCGAAAGCATAACCCATGTGCAGTAATATTCCGTTCGCCCCTCCGAATCGTAAATAAGAATCAGTCCCAAAACGCCCGGAGACTAAAAACGGACGCAACAGCCGCAGGAGGCTAAACAGTGGAACGGGGCACAGGGCCAAAACCAGTAAACAAAGCACCCGAGAATAGACGGGCGCAGGTCTCTGCGCAACTTCGAAGAAAACAGAGCACGCAAAAATTTACTATTACTGCTAGACGTCTGTAAAATATGCGGCAGCAGATAAATTTTACGTCAATGAAGCCATTTTGTCACTTTTTTCTTTTATCTGCCTTGCTCTATAGTTCTTAACTGTTCCCTGCATGGAGTTTTCGCCCCTGTCAGGAAACTTTTAACTAGTGACTAATTTACATTATCCCGAAACCAAACACTGGATTTATTAAACAAACGGTCGAACATGGCTTCCACTGGTAAATAACGTATAAAAATTTGCGAAAGGCTTGAGACTTCTCCATTGGCAAAAGGCTAATGAACAATTGGCACAAAGAAAAATATTAGATGAAAGGCTGTTGACCACTGCCCCCAACCCCCCCCCCCCTCCCACACTAAAAATAAAATTAAAAAAATGACAAATCAACATTACTCCTATTAAGAGACAATTTCCTTGTTATAGCAGTTTTCCTTCTACACGGCTTCCCTTGCTGCAAAACGTTGAGGTGACTCGAGCCTGTAGAAGTAAGAGAAAGGAAGGAAATACGTGGTTCCCTTTATTGAAGAACGAACCGCACATTCGCCTAGTGTTTTTGAGAAACCGTATTGCGAAATCTAAATGGCCGCTGTCACGCGTAACAGCCCACCCGCCAAACAGATCTAGCAGCATAGCACACATAATTGTGAAGACTGAAGCACTGTTATTATCCAGGATGCTGTCAGATTGCAAAGTTGCCTCCAAGTTGCCGGTGGCACTCCTGTTGCAACGCAAGGTAACGGGCAGCCCGCTCAGACAACAACACGCGTCGCATCTAACAGACCAATAAACTTGTTTACAGCAGAATCCTCAAATGGCGGCTGCGACAGTGCAGCCTCAAATTGCTGCAGCCTTGACCCATTTTGTGTCCCGTAGCCGCAGTAAACGCCATACCCAAAAGGCGGTGATTTCAAACATTCTCGGTGATACGCTCAACTGCTCCATGGATTACTAAGATTGCTCCTGCATTGGACAAGCAGGTCCTTGGTCTGTCTAGCACTTTTGTATTCTCTCAACACTATTCCCTGTTCACTCTAAGCTGGCGGCTCAAGGTCATTTCCTGTGGCCCCATTCCTGACTACACCCCCCCCCCCTCCCTTCCTTCCAAACTCTCCGAGCTGACTGCTGTATCCAAGTAAGTGTGTGGTAACTTTCTCCTTGGCAAGCAGGGGTGGGGATAGAGCAGAACGACCTTCAGCCGCCTCTGTTAACTGAACAGGCAACAGTTTATGGATGGGAAGTCATCAATGACACGCTCGGGGAGCGAATATTTGACGGTGCTCGAATGACCGTTGTCCAGTTAAGCAATCTGTCGTGCGACGAATTTTCCGTATGCCCATTTGCCAATATAAAGGAATTAATTATTCCAGCATCGCGGAACAAGTGCCAACATTCATCATTCGCGTCTCAGTAAGAAAAAAAAGGTAGAACAGTAAATATTTAACATTATAATAATCGATACAGTTTCAGTTTATCTCAGTATGAGCAACTATTGAAGACATGTTAAGAATATATTTTCGAAGCTTCTGAATACACTATTTAATAACTTGCATTCGAAAGTTGTTTTCTGAATCCTGAATATCTATGCCACTATAGATAACAGCTGTTTGTAAACTTTTTGAGCAAACATGAGAATTTTTTTTCTTCTCGTTTAAAATACGAATGCATGGGCTTATTTGTTCATCATGATTACATTTAACTATTAGTTAATGTAAGTCTACTTTCTACTAAACGTGAATATGTTAAGTATTTACAGCTATGGTGCAAACGCACTACAAAAACTGTTCACCATGGACAGGCGAGACCTTCACCGAACACGTGGAACAGATTGACGAGTAAACCTGACAATGGAGATGGTTATAAAGTTTTATGTATCGTCATATTTCCTTAAATTCGTATTTGATATATTTTCATGTCGATTAGAAGCACACTGTCGATGATAGCCGCAGTAACTTTTTCGCCTAAATTTTCAAGTCAAAATTATTACGACTAGTATCACTGAATAGAGTATCTTGTACCAAATCCAAAGATATCCCAAACATTCGGCCGACAGGAATGCGTAATAAGAAGTTATAAGAATGTGGTTAAGACATTGCCCCAACGAATATCTTTATTCTTTGTTGAAGCGAAAACAACTTTTAGAAGTAAAAGATAATGTTGCATTCCCATATAAGGATTCTTTTGCTTCCCACGGGCACTGAAGTATGTACTGGCCGTAATCTGTATCGTTAAGAAGCCGGTAACCCCTCACTTGGCTGCGAAGCCATTAAAATTGTCGTCCGCTTATTAATATCTACTGTAGTATACTTCAATACACTACTGTATAAAACAGAAAACTCTGTTGATTTAAATAGCTTCCATACACATAACGAATGTTTACAACGGGACTTTTAGTTTTTTTGTTTACTTATGGCTTTGCGCCTCATCGAAGTCACAACGGGGCTATAAGATATTTTTTTTTTATTATTTATGGCTTTACACCTCGTCGACGTCGAGGTCATTAGAGACGAGATGGGACTGGGGACAAGGAACGGAAGGAATTCGGTCATGTCTTTTTGAAGGAAGCATCCCGGCATTCGCCTCGAGTGATTTGGAGAAACCATGGAGATCCAAAATCTGGATGTCCGGACGGGGATTCGAATCGGCGTCCTCCCGAATGCGAGGCCAGAGCGTTAACCGCGAAGGTTATCACTAGAATCAATGAGGAGACGAACGCGCAAGGAAATAACATCGGCGCCTATTAGTCCGTTTCAGATTTTCCACAACTGTTTTAAGATAACATGGGTTTTACTGAAAACATCGTAAATAAGATGGAAGGACGATACTCTATTTTACAATCATATGATGAATAGGCGCGACTAGCAATATTCTTCATTGACTGAAAACAAAGTGCTACAATTATATTCCACAAAGCCATTTAATTCCGTCACTGTACTAATCATTCAGCATCGCTCAAACGTTAAAGTGGTCGACAAACTGAAATTATAGGCAACAGGAAGGAATTCTGAGAAGGCCACTTTTAAGTGGCGGTGCGACAGTGAGAATCAAATAGTTGTTTCATTCTAAACTTGGCCATCACGAGAATTATCACATTCGCTGCCAAGAGTCCTAGTTAGAGGCTGTGCTGTTTCTCTTCAACAAGACAGCTGAAGTCTCAATGCCAACCCACCAAAAGGTCCTGGTATCTTCACGCAACCTTCACCAGCAACATTAGACAGCTGACGCTTACTTAAAAGCCCTCAATAATGGTAGTATCAAAGACGATCATTGTTGTTTAATGTTAAAAACTCTCGCTAGAAAGACATTTCCTTCACACGAGATCATAAGATGGAGATTGTAAAATAAAATCGGGACTCAATTACTCTCAACTGAAAACAAAGGTAAAATTGATTCTCGAACGAACTGAACTGAGGACATACAATTCAAGCCAAAAGTTTAATATAAAGGAGCTCTTTGCAATCATCAGGCTACACTACATCAATGATGTTTGAATTCCTCCATTCATTAATGCAAGCGCTAACAGAATCCCGTCTGCAAAACAGTGGCGTAGCTAGGTCAACAAGGGCCCCGGTGCAAAAAATTTATTTTGGGCCCTCAGGCCAGACGGACGACCTTTTTTTTGCTTTGTGTGATGGTAGGGGCCCCCTGAACTGAGGATGGGGGCCCTTGAATTGTTCTTTAGGGGCCCCTGAGCAGTGGTTGGGGTCCCCCTGAGCAGCGAGGGCCCTTAGTGAGGGGCTCCTGTGTTCTCAGGGGCCCCTTAGACGACGGTATAACTAAAAAAAAAAAAAAAAGTCGCCAGTTTGCCGTGAAGGCTTGTGGGCCCTCTAAACTGCGCTTGAGGGTCCCTAGAGGTGCGCTTAGGGGCCCCTTGAGGTATGCTTGGGGGCCCCCTGAGCGTGAGGGCCCCGGTGCACTGCACTAGACTTGCGCATTACAGTTCGCGAAGGGGAGCGCTCAGTTTAGTTCGCAGCTCCCTCGCGAACTAGTTCGCTCTTTTAGTTCGTTAGTTCGCGTCTCGAATTCAGAGAAACAGATCGTTCGATAAACCAATGTGCTCATTGTCCTTTACACAAATGGGTAAATTGAATAATTGTGCTGTTTTTACTATTTACTTTACATGCATTCGTAAAATATTAATTTTTTAAATGGAATTGTTTATTAGTTCATGGAAGAAACATTATTTATAAAAGGCGCTAATGATCCTACCGTCGACGCGCCCTTAAACCCCAACAACAACAACAACAACAACAACAACACAACATTACTTATAAAATATTATAAACGCGTTTATTTTGATGAATTAAAATACCCGTTTATAAATAATCGGCTTTTTTATATAAATAAAGTTTTGGAAATCATGGACAAAATATAATTCTACTATTGGCTACAACTTAAGTACTATATGACAGAAATAGTATTACCTATATTATTAAGAAAAATAACATTAATCCTTCCAATGTGATACCTAATAATTAGACTTAAAAAAATAACAGTGACCCTGGAATGAGAAAGTGGTAGCAATAACGGAAGTGCGTAAATTTCCAGTGAATTGGAAGTCATTGAGCTATTATTTTATTAGTGAAGGGGAGAATAATCCAACACACATTCACAATTTTTTGGCGACGAATGAAACCGATGAAGACACAAAAGTTAAAATCTTTTTTGAATTTCGCGACTTTCATCACTTTCACAAAGCTGTTAACCAACAGACTGAGATAAGTATTATATTATGTCAGCTTTAAAATCAGCGCTAGAAAAATGTAAAAGATACGGTTTCTTTGGTTAAGAAAACAAGAAGAAGCCTTTAGAAACCAAATTCTGCACAGAAAGTAATAATATAAAAAAATAATGCTCTAGTATTCGTTGATAAATGTCTGGAGTATCTTAGTAAATAGTTAGATTTTAATGAAAGCAATTGGCTATACAAAATCCAAAAATTAAATTCAAATCACAGGGTTTCATTTGATGACTGAGAGACTATATTAGAGGTTATAAATTTGCGAGAAAAAATGAATATCAAAGTGAACAAACTTTACTCTGAAATAACAATATTATACGAAATCCAGGTAAAAGTAAGAGAAGTATTTCATGAATAAAAAATGAGCTTTTTCTCGAAATTAATTTGACAACTGAAAGCGATAAAGCATATGACAATTTTACTGTAGACAAAAAAGAAAGATGAAAGAAGTGCAAAAAATATAGCTTAAAAAATGAAACAGTAAAAACATACCTTTTATCATTTTCTACTCTTTCGTAAAATATTATATTTTTGAAGTGTAGCATATTTTTATAGGTTATTCTTTTAAAAAAATTTCTACCATCAACCGAAAAAATATTGGAAACCCTAGCGGCGAATGGTGCTAGTTCGCGAACGGTAGGGCTCAATTTAGTTCGCGAACGGTACCGCTCTCTTTAGTTCGCGACCGGGAGCGCTCTGTTTAGTTCGCGAACTAGGTCCTCCAAGACAGCTCGCTCGCTCGCCTTGCTAGCGCTACTGCTCGCGCTCTCTTGTTTGTTATGGTAGTTGTGGTTATCGATGGTTGTCTTTTGATTGTTAATGGGATCAAAGTGTATTTTATTTTCACATTCCACGTTAAATTTCCGTTGCGACTTCTGCAATAATTATTAATGTTGAACAATTTATTTTTATTTTATTTTTATATCTGTGTCTTCAGTGAAATGTGTCCACAAGGAACTGTGTTTCCTTTTAGATAATAAACTAAAACAAAAGTTGGTCTTCGGGAAAGGATCGAACGAACTAAGGAGCGAGAGATCTGGGAACTAGTTCGCGTAGTTCGCCTGTGGGAGCGCTTTTCCGAACTAGTTCGTTCGCGAACTACACAAGACTACACTGCACCGCCTAGCTCCATAGTAGCTACGCCCCTGCTGAAAAACACAGAAACAGATGTTCAGTCTTGTAATTAGTAACACCTACGGCCTAATCTACACATATCAGCAAACTGCCAGTGAAACTTCCAACACATATCAATAATGTTCTGAATAGTCTCCAGACCTGTTCCGTTGACAAGGTAATTCTTTGAACACACTGTCCACTTGGAATCAGTTTTGCAGATGTTGAACTCGGGAAAAGGAGGAGTGTTAACAGAAAATATTTTAAAAAAATGTTATCAACAGATGTGTAAAGTTAAAATCTAGTCAATTTTTCGCCTGGAATGCAAAGACGTGCACCTGTTTCTCGTATTTAGGGAACGTGCACAAACTACGTGGCTCGCCCTACGGGGAAGAGGGGTTGGCTGGAAAGCCACGCTGGGCTACGTGGGCGGGGGGGGGGGGGGTTTCGAGCCGGGCCACGTAGCTTTTCTTTCATATTATTTGTCACAATTAAAATGAGATATAGAACACACAGAAGCATGTAAATATTTATTTCCGTCTTTTAATTATCCCCGTGTGTAATTTACGATTGTCTGACAAAAGAAAACGGTACAAAATGTGTTCTGGAATCAATATGGAAAAAAGCTACGTGCTACGTGAGGGGGGGGGGGGGGGAGAGAAGCAAAAGCCACGCAGGGCTACGTGGGGGGGGGGGTTTACACAATACCAAAATGGAGCTACGTGGTTTATGCACGCTCCCTTAACATGAATTAACGTTTGCGATCATACATTAATCCAGGGGTGGCCAACCTGCGGCCCACCTTGAACATTTTTCTGGCCTGCGAGATTCATCGCGCTTTTGCAAAATATTTTTTATATTTCATTTTTAGTGTTATACAGTTCTTTACAACGTGGGTTTAGTATCATTATTACTATATTATCTATGTTTACATGTAAGTATAATAGTAAACACTCATGTTTCACCCCAAAAAAAGTCTCTAGTGGGGACATGTAATTTTATATGCGGCCCGCGGAGTTATGAAGCACTTCCAAAGAGGCCCGCGATATCATTTGGGTTGGCCACCCCTGCGATTAACCGATTTAATTTATTAGTTCCATGGCAATATGTATCTTATCATAAATGTCAGAGTTTTGAAAACAAATGATGTAACCAGTTCATAACATAGTATGTCATTTTAAATACGCTATCGTTAAACTACCAAGTAAACAACCAGGTCTTCTTTTTTTCCCCTCGTATTCCTGCCGTAATGAAAGATCAAGCTTCGTTGGATGATGATCACGTGTTAAGATTTGTTTAATATAACTAATGAGCAACGAGCCGGAAATTTTGCCTCTTGGATCTATTTACTCTGACTGTTGTCTTGAGCCGTTATCTACAAATCCATCTTAATTAAATTACATTGGATGAGTAATGACCGAAACTCATCTGCATTCAAATAAGAAGCGCAGTATTGTTACTCTAGAGGCAAACCAAAAGCTCTTCGAATCTGGAAAGTAGAATACTGCGAACACTGACAGTTTGACTTCGTAATTGCTCATGATCGACTGTCACGACTCCTAGACTGCAACGTAAAACAGGAGGCCAATATAAGAGTTATTATGAGAAAACGAGTTTATGGTCGTTAATAAAATATTTGCGGAACCACTATTGGTTCGGAATTGTCATCGAACCAAAGCAACCACTTCCAAATATTGCCCAACTTTTCAGCATCTATGCGACGTAGCTTTCTTGTCAAGTGGCCCACCGGCACATTTGATTTTGCCCGCCAACAGCTGCGGTCTAGAATAAACTTCTGCAAAGTTCTCATTGATGTTTTTAACTTTTTAATTATAATTATAAAAAAACTTTGCAAAGGTCTCATCGATCGTTTTTAATTTTTGATTGTAATTAAACTGTGTTACTTATGTCTTTGTTACACTTAAATATCTATTTTTAACAAAATGCAAGTATTATGTGCAGTGTCGTAGCTATTGGAGGGCTAGGCGGCGCCGTGCACCAGGACCCCCAAGTTCAGGGGGCTCACAAGCTTAGCTCAGGGGGCCCCGAAGCTCAGTTCAGATGGCCCCAAGCTCAGCTCACGGGGTCCCTAAACTTTAGGGAGCCTCTGCCAGCAATTTGGTATTTGGTAGAGCTTAAAAAAAAAGCCCATCTGGCCTGAGGGCCCAAATAATTTATTTTTTTGCACCCGGGCCCTTGTTAACCTAGCTACGCCACTGATTATGTGGTCCGCAGGCCAAGTTAGAATAGAAATTGTTGACCATCTCCAAACTTGGTTGGGCATCCTTGCTCTACAACAATAAGCTTTTTGCCTCCACTGACAAATTGTTACTTCTGTCTCCGATGCAATGGAAGCTTCACGCTACGAATTTCCCAGATATTAAGATCAAGCACTACTCGGAATTCTTGCCTTTTAATTAAAAAAAAAAAAAATGGACAGGAAAAGACAAAACATTGACTACGGCCAAACAAACATCAAACTACAACTATCATAAATATTTATGAACTAGCAGTTACCCACGACTTTATCCACTTGAAAGTGTTTTATAGTAATAAGAGCATTCTTTAATAATAATGTCATTTTAAAACGAGACGGATTTTTTATTATTAAGTACTTCATTTCCTCTTTGGATACTGGGTTTGTTTTGTCAATGTGTCGATTTGATCAATTAATTTCGCTTTGAAATTGAAATTTGCGTTAAAATAAATAACTGTTTCTTCATTATGATCTTTGGTGATAATTAGGGGTTCGGCTGTATATCACCAAAAATAGAGAAATATGCAGGCAAATATCTCGTTAAAAATGGGTAAATATGACCTAAAAATGACAAAATATGACCAAACATTTAAATGTACTATACATCAAAACATGTTCAATTATAAATCATTTATTTTATCTAGTAGTATCGCTTACAGCATAATTTTCATCCGTTCACTAGCTGCATCATTTGGAAATTTTCGAAACCCCGTCCGGGCATCCAGATTTGGGTTTTCCTTGGTTTCCCAAATCACTCCAGGCAAATACCGGGATGCTTCCTTCAAAAGGCCATTGCCGAATTCTTTCACATTCCTTGCCCCCCCCCCTTTCCTTTCCCGTCTCTAAAGAACTCGCTGTTAGGAGACTCTAAGCAGTTAAAAAAAATTGGAAATTAAATTTTAAATAGTTTTGTTGAAGTCACTTTAATTTCAGATAATTAACAGAATAGAACTCTTTACTCTATACTAAAATACTCCTCTCTAAATTCCCTTACGTAAATTCGCATTTTAATTGAGATATTGATTGATGCGGATCGACACAAGCATGCTTCTGTTGCATTGTCGAGATTAAAAAGCAGGCGGAACATTACGTTTAGAGAGTGACAATGTATAACTAATTTTTGACTGGTGAATTCTGACAATTAGTGAAAATTAGTTTTTGTTCTCCACCTGTACAGAAGTAGTACAGTTCTGTGAATAATTATATTAATTTCTTCTGATATATAGCTAGTGAATTCGCGGTACTATTAAAAAACTACCAGATTTTTTCTCAAAATATGACCATACATATTATTGAAATATATCCAAAACTAGGAAAATGGTCTGAATATGCATTTGTATGCTATATAAAATACATTTAAATACAATCAGAAACGTTGAATCATTGCTTAATTCGGCATTACAGCTCAAAAAGACAGGAAAAAAATATGACTTGTCCTAAAGATCCGAACCCTAGTAATGACATTATTATAAGTTTCTTTAAGTTTCTTTTAATTTCTCAGTCTGTCAAAAGAAATGAATATCTGTGGGCCAGTTCACTTATTTAGGTTTGGGTTGATTTATTTAAACATTTGCAAAGGTATTAAATGATTTGGATAAGGAGTCAACATTCAATGTTTCAACGAACCGAAAAACTACATAAAAGAATAGAAAGCAGAAATTTTATCATAGTTTAATTAAAAACAACCACCAATTTCTTCTACTTTAACATGTAAAATCACGTTATCAATATTTTTAGTACTTCAATCTGTCAACTGATGCCGTTAGGGGGCGTACATTAATTACGTAATCACGAGTGGGTGAGGGACGGTTGTGCCCAGTAGGTATCTCACCAAGGGGAAGGGGAAGGGGAAGGGTAAGTTCCAGATTTTCGAAAAAAACTGAAAAATTAAAAACTGCCCACGTAATTAAAGGACGCCGTCTTTATATACATATATTTATTGAAGCCTGTAATGTTAGGAGAGGTTGTGAAAACATAAATATAATCTTTTATTTCACCTTTGAAATCTGCCAACAGAATTGTAATATGTCAGGGTACAAATTACCAGAAACTAAGTACTTACAGTTTTAAAAAATTTTAATGTTAAGAACTGATTTATATTTTATGTTCCCTAACCATTAGTTTATCAAGGGCATCCATTTTCGCACTTTAAAACTGAAACCGTTGAATAACTCCTAACGTTCTTTCTTTGCACTTAAAAGCACGCGATTTACATAAGAAGTAAATAGTAAATGTGACAGTACCTTCTGCTATTCTGCATTATTACCCAGACTATATATTAACAAATTTCTTTTAAATCTTAAGGCGTAATTAACGCAAATAATTCAAACATACATCCATCCAAACTTTCTCATTTATAATATTGTAGGCTATTATAAAGATTACGGTACACCTTACGCGTTCTGGGAAAAATTTGCAGAAATCTCTAACAAGTAAGATGAAGACGCAAAGCCAGTCTCAGCTGACAGTGAGACTTCATTTGCAGATGCGGCCTGGTGTGAACACTAATCTGATAGAGACAGCTTTTTAAAAACGCCTGGTTTTATTTTGAGGCGTAATGCGGAGACCTTGTTAACATTTGCTTACGCTACTACTAAAAGAAAAAGAAAGAAAAATAAAATCTGTTTGCCGTACTCTGACTGGCACCGGGCCCATTTTACCACCTCGTGTCCAGTATGGCGGCCATCCAACTGGTCAGAATATTTAACCGCAAGCAGCACAGATGTTTTAGAAGAGAAGACCATTTCGACAGGGTGTAATATGAGTATAGGAGGCACGGCAGCCGGAATGTGACCCGCCTGACAGCACCGTAATAAATTTCTGTGCTATAACAAGCTGGACACATCTTCTGCGTCACGGGCAGTGGCTGCTGTTGTGTTGCGGCCAGCTTCCGTTTGAGGCCAAGGCCGAACAGCCGACAACCACGCAGCACGGAAACGTAAACAAACGAAACAGGTGCGAGTCTTTGGAGGCGCGGTAACCGACTGTTGCCAAAAACAAAGTTAACGTTTTTTTTCTTCACCTGAAGGGAAAATAAGCCCTATTATCCTCGCTCCATTGTCCGTCCGTAAATGAAGTAAGTTGCATATTTCAAATACACACTGTTTATGTATTTCGGCAAACCAAAACCGAATATAATATTCAAAATTTTATTCTAGGACGATTCCATCCAAATAAGGCGTATCGAAAAAAAAATTCCCTTCCCCCGCAGTGTGAGTATTCGTTTTAGACCGCGTCCAGGAGAGAACGATTTTTTCAATTTTTCATCGAAAGCATCGATTTTTCGTGAAATGCCGTTTGAGCTACCGAATCCGTATCTCTCAAGCTTTACGATGCCCGACTCAGAATTGGCTAGTTTTTATAAACTGCTGCCACTGCTAGGCAAACTTCGAGGCAATGTCTTATACAATTGATTTCTGTGTTTCAGCGCCTTAAAAATAATGAACTTAGTCTACGACCAGAAGGTTAATTGCCTCTTCCAGAAAGAGGTACACCAACCTACAGTTATTCAGTTAAGACAGTTCATATCCCGGGGGCCTGAAGTTTGACAACGAAATGGTCACAATACACTTCACAAATACAAACAATTTTTTGCTTAAAGCAGTTTTTAAAGGGCCTGAAAAATTCCGATCATATCGGCGATTTGAACTAGGCACCTTTCAAACAAGTGCATTAGAGACAGTTATACCGAAAGTATTTTCAGATTACTCTTAAAACTCGTTGAAGTGGCTACTTTGTAATCCTGCACCTATACTAACGCTGAATCTAAACCTGTAGCGGTAACGAAATAATTGGAGTATATAAAATAAATCTGTTAACCAAGGAAGATGCAGTTGCTGTTTATTTATTAAAATTTAAGAACAGAAATTCAGATATTTTCAGGTTAAAATTAAATAATACGTTAATTCCACAGAACTTAATTTCTTCTCGGAAAACTGTAAAGCTCTGAAGATGCTGAAGTCAAAGACCGATTTCAGGTTCACGAAATCCCATTTAAACAGAAATAACACTTATTTGGGGATTAGTAGTAAGAAATTTATGGTGTATTACATGCAGTATATGAACTTTAGCTCTTGGACGCAAAGATCTAACCTAATTAGAATTTGTCTGCGGAACATAAGTTTTTATATGTCAAATTATAGTTTGAGGTTGTGGGCACTTTTTTAATCATATTTTGCAACTCATTTTTTTAATAAGAGAATAGTTTTATTTAGTCCTTTCTACTTTCAAATTTTCTCTTTGAAAATAAAGGCGTTCTATTTTTGTCCACAACCATGGTCATCTCGAATGACATACTGATCAGTTTCTCAATCGACTACACAGCAACCACACGAAAGAGGCAGCAGATCTCTGATGGCATCACTTACCATTAAATTGAAGGCTAAAGAAACACGATAAACATAAACTTTATTTAATTTTATTTTGACCATCGTATTCAGGCCTCGCTCCACAAAGCTAAGACTAATTAATGCTTAACTACAACTATCATTCATCGCATTCGAGGACAAAAGATTGCTAAAGGCACGTCGCTTTAAGCGTTTTACCTGACATGCGCGCACATGTTATCCCAAACTGTGCTTACTTTGATTATGAGGATTTTTTTTTTTTAATGCACGAATATATTGCATTAGCGAAAATATTAATTTTAACCCAATTCTGGTGTCTCGTTTGGTGGCAACGGTTCGCGTGAGTGGAGATTAACAGTTCGAATCCCGGTCTAGACAAAAAAAAAAAATTGCAGATCTTAAAACTGGCCTTGATCTCTGGTAAAACTTTGCTTTGTTGATGTGGAGATGCTAGGAAGCTCCGTGGTTAGGAATCCAAATTAAACAGTATGCCTCCCTTACCTATAGTAGGATTACCAGGATAGGTTAGGTGGCTACGATTCGGGCACAGCCGGAAAGAAACAATATGGGCAAATAGCCGATTTTTATTGTACCTATAATATTTGACCTGGGTTCGAACACATCTCCAATGTAAGAACAAAATGAGTTGACAAAGTACCACGAGGAGCTTTGAACTTGCTTCAACTACCGGTTTCATCTGCCAAATTTTCAGAAATCCCGAGTGCGACGGCAAACGAATATGTTAAAAGGACCGCTTTGCATACGTACTACTGCTGAATAGATGTTGCATGCCACAATCGAAATACGGATGCCATATGATTACATTTTGTCTTTACAACTTTAGATAGTGTATCCTCGCAATCTAAAAAAAAAATACACCAGCTGTCGTCCTCATACCATAAAAATAAGCTACAATAGCTAATAGTCGGATATATATGAAACGCCATAAACTGGCGATGTTCGCAGAGCACAGTATAGACGTCTTTCGGAAGCAAAACTTAGAGCGATTAATCTTAACAATGTTTTAACTATTCAACGAAAAAATGTTGTTACCAATTTTGCTACCTAACTGAAACTTAGCTACGTTATGCAGAAATAGCAAACACTATGTGGTGCAACTCTCCATACTAAAGATTTTAAAGCAGTGTTATCTTCGAAAATGAAAGAAACTTATGAAAAATTAGAAATGATAAGCATTTACAACGATACGATACCTAGAGAAAATACTAGAGAAGAAACATTAACCACTAAAATTTCTCAACAATGACACTCGAAACATTAACCACTAATAAAAGTATATACAAACTGCATATAGGCCTAAACACTCTCTAAGATGTAGGGAAACAAGTCTCAAAAAATTATTAAAACGGAAAAATGAAGGTAATACGTTTTATTCACCACAGCAAACAGCGCACATTAACAAATCCCAGAGAAGGAAAAGGCCCTTGCAGATACGACACACGTGTTTTACACCCTTCTGTTCTCGTATCAAACACCAATTTTGCTAGCGAGTGCATTTCCAGCCCGAGGTAAATAGAATTTCTTACCGTACAAAAAATCATTTAACATCCATTTAGATTACATTAAAAACAGTATTGTGCTGTAGTATGAAATTGCCAGAAATGTTTCCCGCTGTCAAAGTATAACAGTTTATTACATTTTTTTAAGCAACACATGCAGCAGAATGTTGACGATCTTGAATTTCATAGAGTGGCAAGCGGCTGATATCGTGAGAAATAATTGTCAAATTTTAGGACCCCGTTCCTACAGAAGTGGGAACATTCCGGGAGCTGTGGAATGTACAGCTTGACTGCAGTTTCCCACCATTCGACATTGTACTTTGGCGTCACGTATTTTGAAAGCCGTCTATTGAACTTCAGCTCCGACCTGAACTACATCGAATTGGATTCGGAAACTCTCAAAACGCGGAGCGGGACGAGTTATTCAGTGTGACTAGGTTTATTAACATCGAGCCGATTTCACTGGGGCAGCTTAATTAGTTCTTATCAGCCTTAGATTGTGATTCACCACACATGTATTATGATGATGCGTCCAAAGTTGAGAATTTTGCTAAGATTTATCGTAACATTAAATATTTATCTTTTAAAAGTTTTGGCGGATGGAGAGTTTACAAGAATGAAGTCTACGAAACATAAATTGTAAAAAAACGAAACTTTTTTTATTTTATGCTCCAGATTGAAATTTCGATTTTAATGTCTTCCATTTCATGCTGTTTAAAGCGTAACATTTGAGACGACAGAGATACATGCACAACAGTCTAATCCATTAAATTTACAACAATCAATTAGTGACTATTTTTTTCTTAAATAAAAATTTCCTCCCTTTCTGAGCAAATTCGAAGAACTGACTACATCAGAGCACACTACATTCAATAGTGATTAGTCCGTCACAAGAAGATATTAAGCTTTGCGGTCAGTTTAATTTCTTTCGAAGAGTAGATCACCTTCACCTTCTTAATCTCTTATTTCCAGAAAACAAAAACACTATACTAAAAAAACACACACACAGTCATTCACACCTACAACAACACATACAAAAACAGACTGGAAAAGGCTATGGGAAACTAACCCAGTTCATCTTCCCAAGAGTATTCCCATGGAGGGGATATATTCCTCCATGGAGGGGATTTATGCTCCTTGATAACCACCTAAGCCCGGAATCAGGTATGGACACACAAGAAGAATAAAAATTTCTGGAGTTTTGTTTTATCTTTAAAAACTGAACACTAAATGTGGATTTTAAACTAATTCCTGTACTATAAGAGTGCCAAGTGCAATGACTTAACCGTTGAAACACTTCATTCTGTGACAATTCTTGTGCTAAAGATAAGTGCGCAAGGCATTTTAGCCGGGAGTCGCCTAGAGAAATAATTTAGATTTACTGCAAAGTTCGCTTTTGTTTTTTGGCTGGACCTACAGTTTAACATACAATGCGAGCCACGGAGAGTCCTGGCATCTCATATGATGTAAGCAAATCCCGTAAACATTTTCGGCCCCATTTGGACTTGAACCCGTGACCCTGAGATTTGTAGTAAAGTGCCCTTATAAGAGCGCTAGCTTTCTTTTCTATGCAAGACTCTCTCAGAATGATTCACACCTTGCCATAATTTATGTTAGGATGATAAATGAATGCTTCGTTCATTATCAATCTTAACTATTCACACTTTTTTAGAATATAGCGGCACAAACAATATAAACATAAAAATTGTTCAATGTTTTATTACAACCAGACGGCACTGCTTTTCTTAATATTATGGAGACATTAAGCTTGCAACTAAGTCGGTATGACCTGAAACTAAACCATAACTTCCTGTAGACCGAGAGTAAGCTTTATAAATTTGCCTATATACGTCAATGTGCAGTTATTTTTTAAAGGTAAAAATCTGGTCATGGCACTTAGCACTAAATTTTTGGATCCTCATGTTTTATCCTTTCAACCCTATCTGACATTTCAATAGCATTTCGGGAAATATACAGAAATGCGGTGACGTTGTTCTTCCTTTCACGTGTGGCAGTTTCCCCGCAATGGGTGAAACTTTCCAGCTCTGAAATCCCATCATAGTTCGTCGTCGCAAACAGAGAAAAGAGAAACGTTTGTTTACATTCTATCTCAGACGAGCGTTTAGAAACTGACCAGTTTATACACAATCGTCCAGACTCTTCCACGACAAATTACGTCTGAATAGCTCTATGGTAATATTTTCCTCTTAATAGCCTGACGAGCTGAAAATTTCGAGAAATAGCTTGGCAGTGCCGAAAGAGAAGCGTATACAGACGCCAGAATTCATGACTCTGCAGTTACTGTACCTACGAATAGCAGACGAACATTTTTCTTACTCTGCCTGTTCGACGAGATTATTAGGACCGCGAAAGTGTAGTGGGCAAAAACACTAGAAGAAAATCGACCATGGCCTTTTTGAAGGAACCGCCCATTTTTCACCTGGAGGGGTTTCGGAAAACAATTCAAAACCGAAATTCGATTCGCCAGATTGGAAATGGAAACCAACTGCTCCCGATTACCCGACTCGTGGGTTAATCTTGATAACAGACGAACAAAGCAAAGATTCTACTCGGAAAGTGTGTTGGCCCATGGCTCGAACCAGAGAGTTCAAAAACACAAAAAAGTTTCTAATTTTTCTTTTAAGGTTTAAAACCGCAGTGGCAAGGTAGAAAACCATATCTTGTTTTCATCTGGCTTTCCGCAGAGTTTTTTTTAAAGTTGTTTACGAAATCAAATTACTCTGCACCGTCGCAAGTACTATGTCTCCTTCGCCGCCTCTTATAGTTGACAATCTTTATTCTAACATCACATACTTAATGAGTTTCCTGTAACATATTATTAGTACAGAAAAGAAAACATTTGCCTTATTAATAAAATTGTGACGGCGGAATAGGGCGTGGTAAAAATTCTTTTGACAGAAGGGCGCGTGGCAAGAAAAAAAAATTGGGAACCCTAACAGTCAAGTGTAACACCATTACCTGCCTTTTACAGTTTGTCAGTGTCTTTGGTGGTTTAATTAATATATTAATTAATTAAGTAGTCCACCATAAAGTTCAGTTTAACATTTTTGTTTATTTTCAAAACAACGTCAGCGATATTGCTTACATGCAAAGATACAATCCAGAGATACTACTGACGCAATCTTTAGCAGTTCCAAAGTGAATCTGTATAAACTTACTCACTGTCCTTCTGCTGATTTCTTTATATAGACTCTATCGAAATTTCCCGAACACTTCAAAAGCTTCCGCGAGATATTTCTCGAACATTAACAATTACTCAAACAATTAAACATATTAAAAACAATCGAAAAAGTACTTAATCATTTAACATCTTTACAAAACGGTCAGAAATGGAAATTAAAGATACTTAAACACAAAATTATTTACAGAAATCATTTTAAACTGTAGAAAATTGTCCTGTAGACATCGTAACTTGCATTAATACTTGGAATTACAAACATTTAGGCCATTATCTTGTACAATTCGGTTCTTAAACATATTAAATGGCCTTTAAATAATTTATTTTCATAAAATAAAGTCTATATACACTGATTTACAATAAATTGCAAAACGAACATACCAGATCATATACAAGCAAACTTTAGCTCACTACAAATACTTTATAAAATACAATTCTATGTAAAGTTCAGGTATGAGGGCTGTTACAAGTTGAAAGAAAAACAAAAGAAACTTCACGTCACTGTAACAAAAGTCTGTGTGTGGGTGTTTTTTTTTTATGCATTCTACTGCATCCTCATTCCGCAAGCATGAGTACATTTTTTCAGAAGGCATTTGGTAGTTAGAATCCTCATTTTCATAAGGTTAAATCCTTGTTCGTAAAACAGTTGACGAGGAGCCAGTGTTTTCAAGCTGCCGCTCTCTATGCTGTTGTATAAACGAGATATCGCAGGATCACATGGGAACTGCGTGCTATATCCCCGGGCAACGCGAGGTAGATCGATACAGGCGGGTATCGTGACCGACTTATCTGCAACCCCACTAAACACACACGGCGCGGGTAATTTATTAACTCTACTCGGCCAACACATGCCCTCCTTCACTCGTCACATCTGCTACGCTACTTCGTAAATTAATCAAAACTAAAACGGTATTCACCTCAACTTGATAAGTTCCTAAATAATGAAATTCTACATACAGCCATTACTTCACACCAAAGCAGTGGTTACAAATACTTCTTGATTACAGCTACCTTTTTTTAATTTTTTTTTTTTTTACTTATTGCTTTACGCCTCGTCGACGGCTAAGGTCATTAGAGGTGGGATGGGATTGCGGACAAGGAACGGGAAGGAATTCAGCCATGGCCTTTTTGAAGGAAGCATCCCGGAATTTGCCTGGAGTGATTTGGGGAAACCATGGAAAACCAAAATCTGAATGCACAGACGGGGATTCGAACCCGCTTCTTCCCGAATGCGAGGCCAGAACGTTAACCGTTCACCCACCACGCTCGGTACAGCTACCTTAAACGTTACCAGAAGTTGAACAGTTTATTCGTTTAACGAGCTGAGTCACAATGCCCGTAGGATGTGAAACATAAATAGTCAGATAAATCAAACGGTACTTTCCTTCAGTAAACGTAGACCCCACATAAAATATTAGTCTGCCGATAAGGAAAATAAGATAAAACAAACCCAACATATGGACAACAAAGACAACGCCTGGAAGTCTAGAAACTTGCTACGGGACAATGTTACGAACAGCACGAGAAAAGGAGTGCTTAAGAAAAGGCGAACTGAGGAAAGGAAAGCAGGAGAAATACATGCCTGTGGAACAACATTGCCAAAGGCCTGATACAACTAACTGGACATTCACCAAGTCTACATAAAACAGTAATTGAAGAAAAGTTGACAGAAAAAAAAATTCAGAGGGAGAGTACCCCAACATTACATTGATAAATTCCCCATTCTGGATGGACAACGATTGAAGAAAGCAAAGGGAAATGGTGAAGTACCAATCGCGAAGTCTGTGCTATCTCACAGCGAGATTCTTCCCTCCACAGCATAAATGTGACATGGATTCGATTGAGGCTTGTGGAGAGCGTTTCTGTCGTTATTATAACTTTCTGCTGTACCCTATTTTTGCAGTAGATGTCTAGACAACCATTTGAATAATACGAAATGATACTTATTTCCGTTTCCAAACAATAAGTTCCACGAAGACAATCGTAGAAATCAGGTTCCAAATGATCAAGCTTCAGTTCTTATTACTATTCGTAAATGGAGATTTCGTTAAACTCATCGGGAAAGATGCCTAAATAATTCACGTTTTAGTTCCATTATAAAACAGATGATTCTGAATTTCAAATTTCCGACACAGAGGACATAAGAACCCAGGTTATATCCTGGAGTGAAAATTTTTTGGCGAAAGAGCCTAGGTTCCGTTCACATTCGTTCCGTAAACTACGTGACGACATGATAGACTTCTGATCATCCTAGGGAAGAAGATAAAAATGTTTCTCACTCTAGCGAAATAGTCGAGTAACTTTGTCTTCCAATGCAATGGAGCATGAGATGATTAACTCCGACTCTTAATTGAGCCATGAAGTTATCTGAAGCAGAAATCTCGCACCGACTGTTTAATACAGTGCCGCCAACTGATCCAGGCATCAAGGAACAAGGAATTTGAAAAGGCACAGGTTAACCATTTCCAAAGAAATAACAAAAAAAAAAAACAAAAAAATCACGCAATACTTGTATATGATCGACCAGTAACGATGAAGAATAGTGGGCAAAATAATTTTACTCTTCTGAGCGATACGTCGATCTCTTTGGAAGCGGAACGACTGTCTAAAGCATTGTCTCACTGTTTTAAGTTTCATTTCTAATTATAATATAAAATTCTCAATGCAGGAAGAATATTTGAAAACCAACCCTACTGGTAGTGTTTGTATGATGTGCAATATCTGTTATTGTGGGTTATATAAAATCGAAAAACTTGATTCACTACTATGGATTATATTTGTAAGCTTTATGAAGTAATTAGTAACTCCAAACCAGATTTCTTTTCACAACTGCAAAGAAGAATATTTGTACTCAACAATTCGACTTATAAGTGCTAACCCCTGGAACTTGGGCTCAAAATTTTTAAATGTTTTTGCTGGACTAAAATTTGTGTGAATTTGTTTTTTACAATTAAACCAGACACAGCCTTTCTATTTTATGAAATAGTTTCCCCAGCGATTTAGTCTCAAAAGTATCTTAATACATCCTTTATTGAATTTTTCAAGAAAAAATTGATAGAAATTCAAATATCACTTACAATGGTAAAATATCCTGTAAAACTATCATAAAAATATAGAGAATAAAGAACATCGTAATGAAAGGACAAAATTTTATCCTAAATAACAGCAAAATCGAAAGGAAAAAATCGTTAAAAGATTTCTCAACATAGAAATTTCTTTCACGAAAATAATTCGGTACGTTGTTTGAAGGATCAACCTGAAATTTCGGTTCAATTTTTAAGTCCTATTCTTCATTTTTTTTTAAATCTTGTTTTGTATCAGTATACAGTATAGCATTAAAAATATTATCTGATGCAACAAATAAAGGCGAATGCTCACTACAGATAAGAAACTGTTGTGATGCACGAGTTAGACGATGAAAAACGAAAGGAGAGCGAATGTTTTATAGGCTAACGGAATTCTTCCGCTGAAGTTTCACGGTAATTTGTTCTTACGTTACTTGTTTCACAGTTTTATGTCGGTTAGCAGATAATGAATAACTATGTACATTCGTACTTCTCAAGTTCCGAAAAAAGAGCTATCAAAAACTGAGATCTTCGAATGTACGGTTTGAAAGTGAATTCAAATAGCAAGAAATGTCATGTTTTTGCATACTACGTACCTCGCGATGTTTAAAAAAAAAAAACAGATCTAAAATGCAATTAATTTTATCAGAATTCCGTTAACTTTTAAAACAACGAATTTGAAATTAGCCCTTTTGATCAAGCTTGCCAAGAAGGTGTACCGCGTACACTTTACTGGTGAAATGTAAGCTCCACAATATTTACGAATTAAAAAGCTTGCAACAACTGCAATAGAATGACCTTGTGGTTATGTTCCCCCTCCCACTTTTGATAACGTTAAGGAGAAATTTCTGCTGCTGAAAGGACAAGGTTGAACTATATAATTTGTTACCGTACTTTTCGCAGCAAGAAACTTCAAAATAAATTGATTTAATCAAAGTTATCGATGAACATTCACTTATACAAACAAATACAGCTAATTTTCCCACTTTCATAACTCTTAATCGTTACTCTTATAATAATAGGTATATATGGAAGTAAAGTCAAAATTACAAATTCGGTAGTTAAGTACAGTTCTTATTTTAAGCCACATGATTTATCAAATGATTACACAAATCTATCTGCCGTTCGCTAAAAACATGAAACGTGATATTAGTCACGCAACCTAAAAAAAGGAGTCTAATGCCGCGAGAGATGTTATCAAAACTTCATTCCGCATTATAACACACGTTGATGTAAAGTTGAGGAAAAAAAATAAGTACCGGTAAATAAAACTGATTTTTTGGACAAGTATGTTTCTACATAAGCTCATTTCAGATTATTATTTCACATACTAAGAAGTTTTTGCTTGGTGATAAATAATTTTCACCAACATTGGTCTCGCCTTCAGTTTAGTCAGTAACCACATTATTAAGATTTAAGCGCCACAAGGAAAGGATCAAGCATTCATCCAAAGGCCATTTAACGGCATGCCGAACGCTAATTTGAAACGGCTTTCGTTTTCTATAACTAAAAATTGCACTTTGATCCCGTAACGGAGCATTTCTCTTCAAACGTGTTAAAGTAACTTCAGATCTCTGGGGGGGGCGACTTTTCTAGTTCATCCCATCAGTTTAAATAAACAGTACCAGTAGATAAACAGTTCACCCGCGGCTTCGTTTGCACGGAAGTTGTGAATATTAAGTACAAAATTGATAAAAGAAACAATCGGGTAAATGTTTTTGTTTGACATTTTATTTAATTCATGTATTACGTCTTCTTGATACACCATACTTATTGACTTATTATCTGGGACCAAATGGTATAATTAGCTTGGGAAAAACCTTTAGCGAGGAAACTGCAGTCTTTATACCAAATTAAAAATTCCAAGAAATTAGTCGAATCTAGAGTATGCTCGTTTTTACTGTAATTATAGTGGCCTATCTTGCAGGCAGGCACGTAACATAACTTTGGGGGATTTACGATGCACATACAAATATTAGCGTCTTATTTTTGTAATGCCTACTGACTAAAATCCTGCGAGTCGAAAAACAATAGATTCCCGGCGACTCTTCACAAATGTCTCTGTAGCTCCATAACCTTACCATGTACGTGGATGTTTGGTGTACCAAAGCTTTAGTGCCTTACGCGTCGTTGACGTCATTAGAGGCAGGAGAGGACTAGTGACAAGGAACGTTAAGGAATTCGGCCATGGTCTTTTGAAGAAACCATTCCGCCATATACCTGGAGAAACTATGAAAAAAAGAAATGTGTATAGCGCCGAGCGTTAATGCACACATATATGGTTTGGTTTTAAAAGAAAAGAGTGGATGACTGATAGTACTATGAGAATTGTTTGAAGTCAAAGGATTTTTACTTTTTTACCGCAAAAAGAAAATAAACTTGTGGTATTAATGACCCATTATTTTTAGACTAAAACTTTTGTTTTTACTGTTCCATTTAATAACTACCATTTTATTTTATTTGATATTAATTTCTAGTGTTACATTAAACTTTTTTGTGCCAACTGTAACTTTAGACAGGAATTATAAAATCTTTATTTCCTTCGAAGAAATATTATAAGGGAGGCTATCTATCAAATAGTAGGCTGATATCTGTTTTAATTACATTAGTTTGCGATTCTATAACAGTTTCAGATGGAGTAACCTATTTTCAATGGACACACAAAATATGGCTACGATGACATTGTATCACTATTAGCTACCGAAGAGCGATCGAGTCACCTAACATGCTGTTATTAGACCTGTAACTCCAAACAAATAACGTACATAGTATTTGTTGTGTGCATTATCTGTCAAAGCATGTTGTGTGCATTATCTGTCAAAGCAATATTAATAACGTCCATCGATTATTGTCTTGCTGTCCTTGGGTAGTGAAAAGTGTTTACGCCACAGTCAGAACAAGGTAGTTGAATGGGTCTCGTCCCGCAATGCCGCGTCAACCTGAGCTAACGAGTGAGCCTCCCAAATAAGCAACAAAAATACTGTACGACTGAGAGCTCACCAGAAACCCTTTTTACAGTTCTCTAAACGCAATTTTCATAGCAAAACTAAACAACAACATAGCCTTTTTGTATTATATTCAAAAGCAAATTAAACACTACTGCATTAATACCAAATGGAATTTGATCTGGAGAATGAAAGTTTTCGGTTCATTTCCTGGTAAACAACAAGAGGGAAGGAATTGGACTTCCGGACACAGACACGCTGCTTTACCTTCGCCTCGTTCCTGAGATTGCGACCAACTTTCGGTTTGCGGTGCGAATTAAAGGATATCAAATAGCTGAAATAACTCATGGGGAAAATATTTTTTTATTTACACGTCTTTAGGTAATCATATCTTAGCAAGAAATTTTAATTCCTCTATTAAAAAACAGACTGTACTATGTACTTCAGCAATTGCGTTATACCGTACAGCTTTAGTTACATGAAGCTTTTAAGTGCGATGTTTGCTATTATTATTATTTTTTTATGGAGCCGAAGAATTTTGAGATTTAGATATTGAACCTCCAAGCCGTCACATTTTAAGGTATTTTCACTACGTATAGATTCAGATTAGTATTAGGAAATTTCTATTGGTTAGCTACAAATAGGAGGCACAATTAAATGCTACAACGCACGTCAAGCCATAAAATTTAATTTGGACTAGAATTACCATTCGAATTATTGAAAGACTTCTGTAATTCATAAAACTTTTGGCTGGTAAGGCAAGACAAAGGTATAAAAATGAAATAGCCTATTAACCGGCCCGCGCACGTGACGGTTAGATTGCCCTCTAACAATGGTATTACAGTATGCCACCAATAAAATCTTTGGATAAACCTGGAATCTCATCACGTGACCCATCCCGGAAGATTCCAACAACCTTGGTGCCAGGCTCCACCAAGCACACATTAGGAGCCCAAGGATACAGCTCACGTGTATGTAATACCTATCAACACACACCCCCTGAACAGTGCTGGATTTCCCATTAGGCTGTGTAGGCGCCAGCCTAGGGGCGGCAGCGTTTTAGGGGCGGCAAATTTCCTAGGTTTTAGTAAACCGTCAAATTTGTGGTGATTATAAACATAATAGAAAAACGTCTACTGGTGACATCTGGTAGTGAAGTGACAAACTCGGAACAATTAATAGAAAAGAAAAATACGTTTACTATCAATTACAGCGAGCAATTAGCTAAATTATTAATTTAATTCTTCATTAGTTTCCTGACTTTCTACCTAGTTCAACGCAGTCTGTAGCCCGTCGTATATTTCCGAAGGAAGACTCAATAGACTGAGGTAAGTTTCTGCTAACAGATATGCATTTCATGATTTCTATAATAAAAATACTTAAGTATGATCCGAGATTTCATTAATTGAGTATCTGGATGTTGAAAGTCCCCGAGCGCTCGTAAGTCCTAATTTTATTGAAAACATCATTGAAAAGTCAATGATTTTTGAAACTTAACTCGTCATTTCTCAGCTAATAATGAATTAAATTCTTTGAAATTTTTAAGGAATGTGTATTGAGCTATGCCGAACCGGTATTCTGATTGAAATTAATATAAATTATAATCGTTTAATAATAATTGATTACAAATCAGAGCGTACGTTTCATCTAAAAGATTGTAGAGAAACCTCAGTCAAATTCGTTATTTGATCTCTTCAGATTTTTGAGGAAGCAATCTCTGTGCAAGATTTACCCGAACTTGGATATAGCTCTCCGGATAGCACAAATTGTTCTGGAGATAGGTGCTTTTCCTGCTTAAAACGAGTGAAGAATTCCCAGAGGTCTTCATTATCTCAAGAAAAATTAAACTCTTTCGCTCTTCTATATATAGAAGCAGAGATAATGAACACCGTAAACTATGATGATCTTATAGATGACTTCGCCAATCAAAAATCCCGTAGAAAACTATAATTATGTATTACATTTTTTATTTTCATGTTTGTATTCTTGTTTCATAATAAACATTCATTTTTCCTGTTTCTGTTTTATGACTTAATCTGAATACTTTCAAGTAATGAAGTCACTCTTAATCTATATCCATTCACATATACATATAATCGTTTGCTACCTAATAAAGGTAATACAATTTAATGATTAGTATGAGTATGAAGGAGAAAAGGGCAGCACAAAATGAACAGCCTACACTAAAAAGAAGTTTAAATTCGGCCCTGCCCCTGAAGCTGGTAGTATATGCTCACCGGCTAAAATAAAACTTTGTAAATGACTCGCTGAAGTTTTAACGCGTGTAGCCTACATAACAAGGGGCGAGAGGACAAAGTGAGGGGGGTAGTATTGTTAAAACAGCGCGTGCGTTCAAACCTCGGATTACGCTCCCCAATCATATATATTTTTTTATAAACAAATATACTTTATTTCTGATCAGTATCCTTTGCTCTAAGCATAAATATCGAGGAAATACTTTATTTCTGGCAAAATATACATTTTATGGAGCGGAATGCCTTTGTTGATTTATATATATATATATATATATATATATATATATATATATTTAAGATGTGGTACCATCTATAACATTTTTAAAGGAATCCAAAAATTGGTAGTTCCATAATCACCAAAAATTATGTATTTGAAACAAATAACTAACTTTTTTATAAATTTATTATTATATACTTTTATTTTCATCTTCCAAAGATAAATACACTGTATTTTCTTCCAAATAAGTTAGCAACCCTACCTCAGACACCGATGTTAGGTGCTTCCTCAAAGAATCTTGGTTCCCACTTTCCAATTTGAAACTACAGTTTTGAACAATTCAACTTTGACCAATATGACATACAGCGCTATGAACACACACATGAATATTTTAAAATGTGCCTTTATTTTGCATTACATTTTTATTGAAATGATCGCTTCCTTATTTGGTAGTGATAGAGAATATTTAAAACTGGTAATATCATTAAATATTTTCTAGCTATTTTTTTTTTCCTTTTTGATTAGTCACCACATAACTAAATCAATATATAGTGTTAACAGTTTTCACAGCACTGAAGGTGCAGCGCAGTGATGGAATCCAGCTACCTAAGCAAGGTTTCAATTTGTCGAGAACAAGTGCTCTGGGCACTGCTTGCCAGAGCAGTGTTGGTGATTCTGTTCTGGAGGCTTGGATAACTTAGCGCCAAGTCCGATTGATGTTGTCACATGTGCTGGCTGACGTGACGAGTTCCTTGCAGTACCTGGACAGGTGCGGAATTTGAGTGACTATAGCGCCCTTGTTGCGAAGCTTCGTGCAGTCAAGACAGACATGGTAATTATTTGTCCACGAAACAGTGTGTACTCCAACGAATCATTGAGACAGCCCTTTAACGATTTAATGAGAGAGTTCTTGTGCCGCCGGACATAAATTTCTGAGCTAGTTGTGTCTAAAAGCAGAGTGCTTTTTTGTTTTCTTTTTTCATTTTGAATTGAAAAACAGACTTCCATATTTGCAAATTTTCAATAACTATTCTTTGATGGAACAAATTAATTCCCTGGTGGCCTGTAAAATCCAATCAGATCTGATGTTTACTTGTTATCATTGTAAAAACAAGAATCGGTCTCAATATTCATAAGAGAGTTTTTGCTTCAGTTGCATAAGAAATGTGTAAATCATTGTAAAGTTCATGTATATGTATTACAATTTCTTAGCTTCAATTAAAGATAATTGTTCATTTGCTATTTTGCAACTATAAGACGAGTTATTGCGTGGAATTTTATTTTTGCACATACAAATGTTTAAGATTAGCGATAAATATACCTCTGTCTTAAAGCATTCACGAGTACTAAATAAACCATAATTTTAGGATCTTTTCAAATAGTAATAACAGAAGTAATGTTTTCACCTCTGTTTCCTGAAATTAATATATATGTTTTAAAGAAGGTAGTGGAAGATTGCGATTTAGATTATGTAAGGTAAGAAATTAATCTCCCCTTCCACCGACCAATCCACTACAGTGTGTACCTGCTTTTCATGAGAGATGGTAGTCTGGATTTTCAAACACATACATGACAAGCACCAGCAAAGTAGCAAACACCCCCCCCCCCCCACAGTAGGATGACGATATTGGCTTCCCTAATTGCCCCAACATTATTTAACGGTTATCCAAACCCAGGCATGAACATGAAAAAGTTACACTGATTTCAAAGTTAGATACACACATGCACAGTGTGATGAACCGGTTAGTGCACACACAAAACCAAACACACTGTAGCATCACAAACTATCTCACTCACAGGCCCTAACCTACACAGACCCTATCTTACTCACATACATTCCACAGCACATGTCAATGCTCCACACAATATACACTTCGCACACAACATAGTCATCATCAACTTCAAAACTCATTGTTGTCATTGAACAAAGACACACCCACTAATATCACCAAACAGACAGCCAAGCCATAATCTGTTTTGAGATTCAGTATCTCATTCAGTTTGAATCTTCTTAACCTAATTCCAGCCATATGATCATATGTTCAAAATCATTTTATGATCAGATAAGACTAGTTATGGTACATCAGGCTGAAAACATACTCTCAACAGAGCAACTGACCAGCTATTCTATTGGAAAATTTTAAGTGGGAAAGACTTCAAGGAAGTTTAGGCAAACAATTTCGGAAACAATTGGTTACGCAATTCTTTATCCTCGCAGATTCCATTAATCTTTCAAAATTTGTGAAGTACCATTGTATATTACATAGATACACAGCTCAGGATATAAAACGTAGTTGGAATTGATTCAAATTTTCAATCAATGATTCTTGAATAGCAGTTGATAATGTTAGTTTGGAACTTATACGTCATCAAAAACTATAGCTGCAAATCAGGCAATACAAAGTACTACTGAGCTACAGTTTCTATTTTCTTAATTTGTGCAGTTTACTAATGCATAATGTAATGGCATCCGTGCAAAATCTTCTGTGCAAAAGTGCCATTTCTAAGAGTGCTAAGTGAGCTGTGTGCATCTTTTAAAAAATAAATAAATAAAAAGAATTATTACTAATCTACTCTTTGTAATCTAATCCATTTTTTTTATCTACAGGCTATTCTAAACCACAACATCTAAAAACCCAATGCGAGCAGGAATTTTGGATTTGCCATGAAAGTCTGCACACTGCAAACTGTACAGAGCATCATTTTATTTTTAACCTTTATTGTAATTAATATGAAGACTGTTGAAAATAATTACTACATTCTGAGTTTTAGATACAGTGCTTTCAAACATTAATAAATTCTAATTACTGTAGATGGGAATAAAAACTTCCATGACAACAAATAACGCCTACTCGCATTTGAGCCTAGCTGTGCCCACCTCCTCAACTGGTTCAGATTCAGAAGACACAGTCTTCAAGATACTGTACAGCTTAACATAGGGGGCCTTGATCACCTGCCAGATCCCAACACACAACATTAGCCATCACCATCATCACAACCACTAAAAGTTAGTATATGAGCCATTCAGCAGTATATATTAATAGCTAAAACATATTGTGATACATGAAAAAATGAGAAAAAAGTTCAGTCACAGTATAATATGTCTAAAAAAACCAGTGCCTCCTACAAAACCATCTCAATTGTTTAAAAATTAGTTCCAGTATATAAATCACACTCCTTCCTGGGTAAATTATTAAGTATCAGTAAAAAATTATGACACATTCAAAAACAATAAAAAAAGAGCTTCACTATTGTTTGGACCATTTTTTTTAGTGAAATTAAATCACAATGTTTCCACTTTTGAGGCAGATATGTTTATGAGTAATGGAAGTGACCAATTAAATTTTTTTTTTTTTTTTATGTTGAAACAAAAATATTTTTTTTGAATATGGATAGCGTCTCAATATGATCACCACATTTATAATTTTATGACAATCCTATTTCAGTAGTTGTATTATATCAACATCAGCTAAATGAAGAAGTAAACCAAGTTTCACATTCATTATTTTACGTAGCCTCATGTTTTGTCAGATTCTTTTAAAACAAAGAACTTCCTCAGAAGTGCAGTTAAAGAAAGGCTATATGAATACATGAGCACCTGAAGTTTTAAAAGAATAATTCTTGACTCCATGTAATTTTCAAAACACCAACAAATTCTGACTCGGTATCTTGCTTCCAACTAAAGTACTGTAATGTGATTTGACAAACAATGACCAGGCATACTACTGATGTATTAACCTGAATTTTTCTTCATGTCGAGTGTACAGATTAAAAGGACTAATATAACATCATAATATTTGATACAAATGAACAAAAACACACACACACACATGGAAAAGCTGTAGTTCTATGTAATTTTTTAAGTGTCTCACAAATGTTACTTAAATAGGTTAAGAAATACTTATGCTGAAATGAGATGTTATGTACTTCTCAGTTCAACACTGACAAAACTTCAAAATTGATCATTCTAAGATGGTTAGTATGAGGCAATGATTGGAACGATTCATCACATTAAAATATCAGCTGCCCTAAATAAAATACAGCTATGCACATTACAATATTGAACTGAACCCTAACAGCCATCTTCAGAAAACGAAAATCAACACATGGATTTTAACTATTTATTAGTGTGATGTTTATGTAGTTTCTATAAGTCTGTGACTGATTTCAAGTAATGTAACAAGAACTGGGGAAATGTATAGCAAGAAAAACAAAGAGAAACATGCAGTTACATGCAGTTACAAACATGAAAACAGATGAGATGTTTTAGATTTAAAAAAAGTGGATGTGAGATATTGTGCTGTAAAACATTACCTTAAACAATAGAATAGAAGAAAATGTTTAAATATTAATAAGTGCCCAGAACTGTGAAGTAAAGAGAAAAATCCAAAAGATATGGAAGAAAAGAGTAAGGTGCAAAAAGATATGAAAGATTAACATAACTGAATTAAAATAAAAGTAGAGCATCAGAAATTTTATTTCGTTAGAATGTTTGAGATGGCAAGGATGCATTTCGTCTTTTACACATCTGCAACCCAAAACCGTTGGCAAAACTGTGGTATCTGAAGATGCCTGCTGCCGCGTTTTTTAAAATATATAAATCAACCTCCTATAATAAACCTTTCATCTTGTAAAATTTCTTGCGCAATGTGAGTAATGTAATGTCATTCCAACAAGCAATTTAAGCAAACCCAGTCATTGCTTCTAAAACTGTATTTAAAGTTACATTAAAATCAGTATATGCTGTTGCTGTTATGTAACATGCTATAAGAAAAAATTTTAAGACGCTAAACAAGCAAATGCTCTTAAAGCAATGTTCAAGAACTCATTCCCAAAACAAGCATTTCTATATTATCAAAGTGAAAATGTGTTGAAAAACCAACTGCAAAATAAGTAATTAATTACCATTGCTGAACCTGAATGTTTTGTCTTCTTAATCATAGTACTATAATACACACACAATGATGACTCTTAATCTGAAACAGTCTACTACCCAGCTGTAAAAGCCTTTAACAAACAGAGAAGGTAAAATACCAAATATGTTTTTCCCCCACAAAGAACATTGCAGAAGAGATGTATGAAAATAATATTCACACCACAGAATACAAATACATCGAAATCCTTAAATAGACAGATTAGTAACCAATCATCTCTTTGAAAACATTGATTCTGTTCCAAATATTTTTAGGATAAAAACATAATATAAATTTAGGAACGAAGTCTTTCTCGGCGTTGAGAATGGATGTAGTCTTCTCGGGAGACTAGCCGAGTGAGTAAGATGTTTCCACACGATATTTCGGCGATCTCAGACTCCGTCGCCATCTTCACCAGAAGATGGCGACGGAGTCTGAGATCGCCGAAATATCGTGTGGAAACATCTTACTCACTCGGCTAGTCTCCCGAGAAGACTACATCCATAATATAAATTTATTTTAAAATACACCATAATGATTTTATTACTCAAAGTCATCAAATAATAACTAATCAAAGAAACTTGTACCACCCAAATTACGATTTTGAACAGACTAATGACAAAATTAAATTACTTCTTTCTATCAACCTTCATACTGTCCACCTAAATGAGAATTTCTTCCAGAAAAGTTTAAAGGTATAAAATCACTCACCACTACAAATCTGAGAAAGTGCTATGATAAGAGAAAAGCATTCTTTTATTTCTGTGGCGATTGAACTTACCTCCCACGATTCTCGCGTCAGATCTCCTAATTCTCCTTCATCTGCACTGCCTGACCGCGATCTACCATCCGCACCTTGACCGTCTGCTGTATCGTCATCCCACAGTTCGGTGTCTGATTCCACCAGCTCAAATCCCCGCGACTTGAAGTCAATTTCTTCCAAGTCACCATAAAGGTGAGGAATCCAAAGCATTAAGAAACTGTACAGCTCATCAACCCTGAAAATTCATATTTATTATAATATGTGGAAACTTCTAAAAACAAAGAGTTATATGGCAAGAGAAATGAATTAAATACCAATAAATAACAATGGAAGTTCAATCATCATAGTAGATACCATGATGATGGAAAAAAACTGATATTGAGTGAATTTGTTTGGATGAAATCCATCAGCAGAGGCGCACAAATGGGCCCAGAATTTAGCTTGATATGACTGTACCTAATTTGTAAACAAACTTTCTTGACAACAGAATAATTCAGATATTGTATTTATCTAAATTTTGTATTTCACTGTCACTGTACTAACAGGGTACATGACAGATTCATTCTGTATTCTGAGCAGTGTTTTCACCTAAAGAGCACACATATTAAGCCAGTTAAAGCTCAATATAAAATGAAAACTAACCTGTTTCTTGGTACACTGAACCAATATTCAGGCCTCATCTTCTTCTTGCCATATGACATAATTGGAGTTGATTTTGGAATTTTTTTATTAAGTGGTTTACCCATTCTCAAAGTCAAGTAAAGAGGTGGGTCTTCACATGATCTAGCAGGCCTTGGAATCAACTCTGTGGAACAAAATGACTCTTACAATCTGAGCTCTAAAATTACAGTCAGCGATTATTTTATTACCAACAATAATTAAAACTTATAAAATTATTATTCTGAAGAAATATCAGTAAGATGCATGATAATTATATGAAATTAACTGCAATGGAACTAAGCAATTACATTAATTCTGAATACTAGCATAAACAATCTTACTGTTGTGTTAGGGTCAAACATTTTATGTCACCATGGTTTGAAAAAATTTCTAACAAATAATCACCATGATCTATTGATGTAGATCAAGAATTCTGACATGGAGGAAACATCAACAGCAAAGTGAACAATGTGATGAACATGCAAACTTGAATGTTTTCAGTGGCAACAGAGGGAAATCACAAACTGAGATTGTGTTAAATATTTTTTACTAAATTAAGGCACGTCAAATAATGAAATATAGAAGAAAAAAACACAATTCAGATATGCATATCTTGAAGATATCTGGTTTAAAATGCCCCTTACAATGTCAGATTATTCAAGTTTTAAAAGTTAGCAGTAATTATGGATGGAAGGGGAAGAGTGATATATAAAGATATCATTTTTAAGATGGTTTATGAAATGCTAGATTACCCACAATATTGAGTAAAATGTTACTTCAAAGTATATTTTCCAACATTTTTTTAAAGGGAAGGAACTGACTCAATAACAGTAACATTACACAAGGGCTGTGTAGTACGAATTCAAAACTATCGAATTGTTGATTATGAGAATGGTGTAAGTTATAAGACAATGACCCGTCTTAATGTAGTGAAACTGCATGTCTGATGGCTGTAATGTTTTATAATTGACACATAAGAAATATTACCAAACAAGCAGTTTCACTTTTATAACTTCTATACCTACAGGTCAACAAGCAAAAACCAACCTGAAAGAACTTATAAAGCCATAATTCACTGTTATAATACATGCATTAAATGGAGAGTGTATCAGTAAGCAGTTTTTGTTTGTTTTGTTTATAAATATGTTTATTGTACATGCAGTAGTTTAGAATGCTTTGTAAAGAGAAATTAGAAGTGGCATGAGCAAAGTGTAATAGTAGTTTTTCAGTTTCCAGATTCTCAATTATCACAAACTACATACTTCAATTTCAAGTATAAAAACAATTAACTCATTAATTACCATGGACTGTAGCAGAGCTATCAGCTATAGTGTTCTAACGGATTCAAAAGAAAAGGAAATTTAAAACACAAATCAAGAAATTAATTATGTTGGATAAATAAGACACTAACCAATGTTCTACACAATTATATTAAACGTAACAAATGTTTACAAAAAATTTACATTTATTACTAGTACCATTAAAATAATTAAGATGCAATAAATCTGAAATTGTCACATATAGTCCATAGCAATTTATAATTACTATGTGTTGAAAATGAAATAGGTTTGAAGCTGATACAAGATGGTGATAGTGACATATTAAATGTGCAAATGACAATACTGATGATATCATTGGTGGGTTTTGCAAATAAACAGAGGTTTCTTTAACTTTACATATACAGTAAAATAATATTGTGTGTCAAAAAATCAAAGCATAAAAAATTTTGGACTGTAAAGCTAAAAAAAAATAAATAAAAAAAATAGAAGTTCTACAAATTGTGTGAAAGTCGATTTTAGAGAGGTATTTCTTTGACAAGTGGGGGTGTAACTGGATTTTGAAGGGTGAGACCTAAAAAAAAAAAGGGTCTAAAAAAGTCCCAAGGGCGATTTCTAGGGGGGAGGGGTCTCACAGACAATATCTAACCAGAGGGGGGGAGGTCAAGCCAGATATCACAAAATCTCACCAGAGGGGGGGGGGGGGCAGAAATCCAGAAAAACACCTCACGTAATTTATGGATGCACCCTTAGCCCAAGTAACGTAACAGACAGAGTTACTTTCGCATTTATATTAGTATAGATGTATGTGAATACCGGGACCATCAAAGATTGAGGACAGGAGGATGTCTGGTATCATGCATATGTTGGTAAGCCCATCTGCATACTTCAGAAAAGTTGTGATTTTAGGGAAGACCACAAACCCCTGATTGAAAAACAGCTGTTCAAATTGTGTGAACTGGATGAGCTGCCACTGGATGGTCCAAGTTGCTGGTATAAACTATTTAAGATGTAATAAATCTGAAATTGTCACATATAGTCCATAGCAATTTATAATTACTATGTGTTGAAAATGAAATAGGTTTGAAGCTGATACAAGATGGTGATAGTGACATATTAACTGTGCAAATGACAATACTGATGATATCATTGGTGGGTTTTGCAAATAAACAGAGGTTTCTTTAACTTTCCATATAAAATAATATTGTGTGTCAAAAAATCAAAGAGCACGAGATCTGGTATCTGACAGTATCAAATGGCTGCATTACCTGCCTGTACTGAATCCACCTGACCTAAACAAGTAATCCTACAGTGCAATGACAATCAATAATTTAATATATAATTTAAACCACCTACAGTAAGCAGTAACAATTTTATTCTTTTGCACAAAACTTAAAGAAATAATCAATAAGGTGTTAATACTGGTGTCACATTTTAAGGATTTCAGAAGGAACTGTAAACGATTCAACATTACTGACTTGGTGAAGTTAAATGTGTAACAGAGAAAACATAAAATGTGGTTTTGATTTAATGAGAAGCAAAATAAAATTCTAAAGTTACGTTGGGTATGCTTGCTACATATCATTTAAAAGAAACAGTCTTGTGGCTCAATGGTAAAGTATGCTACTGGATTTCAAACTTTGCTTCAGTTGGGTTTTTGAAAATTCCCTTAGACATCTCCATCGGTTGCCACCGGGATTGAGTGACTGGCAAATTGAAAGATAATAACTTACAACACAATGAATTATGATGCAACTGAAAATTAGACTAGATTTTTTCCCCCACATCTTATATTTAAGATGGAAGAAGGAAAGAGAAGAATGGCAGACTCTAGAAATACTGTAAGAGGGTAATGCATTGAGATTGCCTGGTATCAATGCATACACCTTTCACATGTAAAATGGAACTGAGCCTTCCACTTCATTTTCAATAGTGAAGGAAATGGTACCTGAATTTAAACATAATCTTACATCTCTTTGAGATGATTCATGTGAAGGGTGACCAAAAACTATCTAGATGAAAACATTGAGAAGGTGAACAACATGGTATTAGATGACTGGTGATTAAAGGTGTACAACATAGCAGAGACTGTAGGCATGTCAGGAGAAATGCTATGGCACCCTTCCATCAAGGATTAAATAAGAGAAAGCTTTGTGTGAGATACATGCAACAGTTGTTAAATATTAATTAAAATAAATGTGGAAACAAATTTACTGACAATGTTAACACCATTTTAAAAAAGATCCAACAAACTCTGTCCATAGATTTGTTATAATTGATGAGATATGGGTTTATCACAACAGGAATCAAAACAGTGGGTGTAAGCCAATAGTTATGAGCAATAAATAGGCCAAGTTCATTTCATGAATCAGTAGAAATTGATTTTGTTAAACACCTTGACAAATGTGAAATAATAACTTGCAAAATCTACACAGAATCTAGACTAAATTGACTAAAAAAGAAAACACAAAAATCTTCCATCAAAACAATGCACCTCTCAACAAATGTGCTCTGGCAATGGAAAAACTGAGGAGTCAGTAGAATGAATTGTTGCAACATGCTTCCTATTCACCATACTTTTCCTTCCCTGGACATCCAGCAGCTTTCATACACACACACACACACACACACACACACACACACATGGCTGGGTTTAGGGAGTGAGGAGGAGTGAAGTGATGGGTTGGGCTGAGAAAATACTGAATGGATCATTCTAGAGAAATATTATGGGAAGTAGTGGATCACCACCACAGAATTGAAGATAATTTTAATATATTATATTAAGATTTATAAATTATACTAACTGTGACCCGTGACTTCGAACGCGTGGATTTAGAATTTGATTGCTAGAATTGGATACACAAAGCTGAAAGTTACCTAAGATATGTCAGCATAATATGACGGGAACGCTATTGATATACCATTCTACCATCGAACCTGTCTCATTTATTCATATCGGAAAAAAATATCCTATTTTGTTCCTAATGATACAAAGTATTTCGGTATATCGGTATACACTATAGTCTTCAAAACGTAAAAAAAAAAGACGGAGACTTACTTTTGTATATATAATAATATTAGTTTAGATCACACAAAAACTGCCTGTGGAACCAGTATACCCTGAATAAAGTAAACACTTAGAGCACTGTTCTAACACCAAACATTTGCCAGAACATGGTATTCTTACTACAAAATCCTAGGCTTGATTCTAACTATGAAAAACAATTCAAAAAATTTTTGCTCTCAGTAGGGTTTGAACCCGAAGCCACGGGAGTTTTCTTAAGAAGCAAACATGTTACCACTGCGCTACGCTGCCATTGCTGACTAGTGTTACGCATTACAAAAACATATAGATATTATGCGTTTGTCTTTCACAGTTCAGATAGTTTTCATAATTTAATGACAATATGTTCTTTTCTATAAAGAATATGGTATCCCATGTCCATCCTAATGTCAAATTTCATCTCCTTGTCAATTTTCATCACGATTGGAGTAGCCGTTTAGGGGCATCCATAAATTACGTGAGGTGAAATTGGGGGGGAGGGTGGGGAAATCTCACGTAGGGGGGGTTGCGGGCCTACGGAAATCTCACGTGAAGTTTTGTAAAAAAAATTTTGGACTGTAAAGCTAAAAAAAAAGAAGTTCTACAAATTGTGTGAAAGTCTATTTTAGAGGGGTATTTCGTTGACAAGTGGGGGTGTAACCGGATTTTGAAGGGTGAGACCTAAAAAAAAAAGTTCTCAAAAAGTCCCAAGGGCGATTTCTAGGGGGGAGGGGGTCTCTCAGACAAGATCTAACCGGAGGGGGGGAGGTCAAGCCAGATATCACAAAATCTCACCAGAGGGGGGGGGGCAGAAATCCAGAAAAACACCTCACGTAATTTATGGATGGCCCCTTAGCCCAAGTAATGTAACAAACAGAGTTACTTTCACATTTATATGAGTATAGATTTATGTGAATACCGGGACCATCAAAGATTGAGGACAGGAGGATGTCTGGTATCATGCATATGTTGGTAAGCCCATCTGCATACTTCAGAAAAGTTGTGGTTTTAGGGAAGACCACAAACCCCTGACTGAAAAACAGCTGTTCAAATTGTGTGAACTGGATGAGCTGCCACTGGATGGTCCAAGTTGCTGGTATAAACTATTTGCCCAGCCATTTATTCTAATGGTAAGTTGATTAGTAGTGAGATCTATACTATATGTGACATGGTACAAAGGAGGCAGGTGAGTTGATATATATATATTTTTTTGGTGCATGTGGCATGTCCAGTTAGGGGAAATGTTACTCCAGTGGTGGAATTGGAGTATCTGGCAGCAGCTGGGTGCATCTACATATATACTCCAATTCACAAAATTGAGGGTGGCAGAGGGTGCTCAGCACCAAACCTAATCTTTTTGTTATGCATTCCAATACTTAATGGTACGAGGGAATAAAGAATTTATATAAGAATCATTGCGGCACCTTATTTCTCTAATCTTATCTTTCCTGTCATTACGGCTCAAATAAGTTGGTGGACGAAGAAATCCACTACACTCGTAAGTGAAAGTGGAAGTACACATGTTTACCAATAGCTTTAAATGAAACGTGTGTCGTCTATCTACCAGAGGCTCCCAGCCTAGTCTACTAATCAGTTCTGTGACGTTTTCATAAGGACTGTAGCAAGCGGTCATGAATCGAGTGGCTCTTCTCTATACTTTCTGTATACTTTCGATCAACCCCTTACAAAACGGATCCCAAACGGCATAACAATAGTCCTTTTTTTCAAGATTCGACCTATGAATCACAGCCTAGAATTAGCTCTACCTACTAACGAATTAATGTGTAAGTCCCATTTCATGTTCGTTTGTACTGTTACTCCCAAATATTTCATAGAATCAACCATATCAATAACTGAATTATTTAACTCTTATTTCTCAACAATTTGATTCTTTTTGTTATGCTCATTGTCTTGCCCTTTTTACAATTTAGGGAAAGTTGCCACTCAGCACACCATGCCAAAATAATATCCAAAACACGCTGAATTTCTAAGCAATCGGCCTAATTCCTTACTTCCCTATAAATAACCGCATTATCAGCAAACAATCTAAAAAACTTTTCACTTTTCCTCCAAGATCATTTATAAAAATTAAGAAAAGAAATGGTCCTATTACACTTCCTTGTGGTACACCCGATGTAACATCTAGATTAGAAGAACTTTCTCCTTCAACGACAACATACTGCGACCGACCAGTTAGAAAATCCTTTATCCATTCACAAAGCTGATCCGATATACCGTACGCTCGAAGCTTCGCTAAAAGGCGGTTGTGTGGCACAGAATCAAAGGCTTACTGGAAATCTACTTGTGAACCTGCATCGATAACTTTCATTATGTCATGTGTAAATAGGGCCAGCTGTGTTTCACATGATCTTTTCTTCCGAAATCCGTGTTGATTTGTTGTAAGCAAATTATCATCTAGAAAATTCATAATGTCCGAGCATATAATATGCTCCATAACTCTACTACAAACAGATGTTATAGATATGGGACGATAGTTTCCAGGATCACTTCGATCACCTTTTTTTGAAAATCAGAGTTACTTGCGCGATTTTCCAGTCTGAAGGTACTTTTCGCTCTTCTAATGATTTACTGAATATATCAGACAGAAATGGCCCGATTTCCGCCACATACTCTGAAAATACTCTTACTGGAATTCCATCCGGGCCTGGTGCTTTCCCTCACTTCAGGAGCTCTAATTGCTTTACGATACCTGAAGTATCTATTCGTAATGATTCCATCACTAACTCTAAACGGCGTGGGAAAACGGGAATACTATCCTTATGTTCATTTGTAAATGAATTTTTGAATACAGTATTTAGTACGTTAGCTTTATCGCGGCTTTCATTAACCTCGGAACCTTCATGAATTAGTGCTGGAATATTGCTATTGATACAACTGACTTTTCATACATACGACCAAAATTTCTTTGGGTTTTCTGTGAGACTCTTAGAGAGAGAGTTGGAACGAAAATCGCTGAAGACCTCTCGCATTACATTCTTAATACGTCCTCTTAACTCAGCTAAGGTTTCTAAATCACTGCAACACCCCTCCTTTCTTGAGCATGCATGTATCCTCCTTTGTTTTTTGAGTAATCTTTTGATTTTGCATGTGTACTACGGTGGATCATCCTCCCCATTTATTGTTCGCTTCGGTATATGCATATCCATACCTTTCCTGACTATTCATATAAATCGATGTCACATCTCTTCAACAATGTCCTTTGTTGACTTGAAGTTATGGTAATTATTCCTCAGGTAGGTTCTAAAACACTCCTTTGAGGCCTTACCGAATCTGTATACAATCCGCCCTTTTCTCCTTTTTCGCTTGGTCATTAGGTTGATAATCGCAATTACCGGTTTGTGATTGCTTATTCCTGTGGTCGTTGAAATATCGGTGAATAATTCTGGCCTGTTGGTAACCAGCAGATCTAAAATATTTTAGCTATCCTTCTGACACTGCGTAGGCTCATTAACTAGCTGCTCGAAATGATTATCTGACAACAAATCGAGAATTACTTCAGAAGCTGCCTTATCCCTGCTACCTGTAATGTGAACGTAATTGATTGAAGTCGTCTCCTAGAATCGTAGCATGATCCTGAAAACGGCTAGCTATACTGTTTACATTATTTCTTAACTCCTCGGCGATAGCTCTGTCGGAATCGGGTGTATGCTGCATGTCTTGCAATGGGGTCTGTTGCACAGGAATGATCTGTTTTTTTGCTTCTGTCTTTATGCCTCATGGACATCGAGGTCATTAGAGAAGGGAGAGGATTGGGAACAATTCAGCCGTGGCATTTTGAAGGAACCATCCTGTCATTCACCTGAAGTGATATGGAGAAACCGTGGTAAAACCCAGATCTGGATATCTGGATGGGGATTCGAACCTGAAGCCTCCTGAATGCAAGGCCAGAGAGTTACCGCTTGCCCATCATTCTCAGTGGGTATGTTCAATGTGGCAATTTAAGAGAATTACCAGGTGCATATTTGTACTATTAAGATTGGGTATGCTAAAGCACGTGTGTTGGATGGAATCTATGGAGAAGGAAGCACATTTCCAGGAAGGAATGAAGGAAGTCATGCCTGCTATAAAGTGTTAAGTTACTTGTACTATTAAGATTGGGTATGCTAAATATTTGGAAATATTGAGGAAGCTAAATTAAAATGTATTAAGATTTCAACTCTCAATTTAATTTTTACTGGGCTCTCATTGAAAACAAAAATGTTAGGTTGTAAAATATCAGTTTTTAAATTCACAAGTAAGATGCTAGCAGTTTCAAAACAGTTTGGGCAGTATCTTTTTTTAAAGTGATATTAACAGTATACTATCAAGGATGTCACCTAAATTAGTTATCAATTTTGATGATCCTTACATATATTGTAGGGTTGTTTCTTCTTAGTTACAGTATCAAGGGATTTTATATAAAAAAAATTTAGTTTCCAAGATCCTTCATTCTGAATTTTTTACCGCAGTTAACACACCAATTATATAGGAACTCCATCAGATGACTGGGACATAGTCAACATAGTCAAATTGGCAAGATACTATACTATCACACTGCAGAATCCATTTTTGCGGCTTGCTCCCAGTATATTTTTAATCATTTCTATTATTGTGTGGTTAGGATTTAGGGTGAAACAAATAAGAATTTAGTAAAATTCTTACAGTTTTGAAATAAAACATTACTGTAGGAAAAAAATAATGCTCTTAATGGTAGGATTAAACCTGATGCTCTGGTAGCAGTTGTTCAACAGTTGGCTTTAAATGAGAAAGGTATGGTACATAATATTGACATTGAGTTATTTCTAACAGATTCCTTTTTTCCCATAAAATTATCTTTTATATTTATTTTACAAACAAACAATAAAGAGCATTTGATATTAGCTTTACAAAGAAAAATAACTGATTAATACTGCAATAAAATTGAAATTCTCATTATAAAAGTATTCAAAATAATAGGAAAGATGACTAAAAAAGATGCCAGGAGCAGTTTGGAAACCAGATTCTGCAGCAAAATATTCGAATACCCTGCCTGTATTGTTATGCCCCATTCCATTGACAGACTTAATTTTTACTTGCTGTAGGTGCTGTGAAGAATACTTTGGGATGTGGCATCTCTGTAACTAAGGTCTGTTTCATATATATATATATATATATATATATAAACAGGGTCTGTAACAAAACCTAACACCCAACAGCATCATGTATAGGACATCTTTCTTCCATTCTCACTGCTCACATCAGATTTGGAGTGTCGGAAATTCTGGTAAATGGTATGGCCTTCCGAGAATTCCAAAACCTTCAGAGAATAGAGTTTCCATTCTAACATTGCTCCCTGGAGTTCATCATTCTACACCAGAGATTCCAAAACTCTCGTCCCTCCAGCTTTTTTTTTTTTTTTTTTTTAGTAAACCACCTGCTGCCTAATGTTGCTTTTCCCAAGCTTTTACTAAAACAACCAAACTGATAATCTATTTTTTATATTTATTACAAAAAACAGAGCTTGATAACATTATGAATGTTTTGATGGATATATCCAGGAATGGGGTTCTAATGAAATAAAATGTTTCATAAAATTCAACACAGAAACAAGTGAATTGACAATATACATGGTTAGGATTTAGGGTGTAAGGGGACCAAATAACTCCCCTTATTCAGTAAAAGCGAAGTGAATGTTAGCTTGCTGTTAGTGGCAGAGACACGCCAGCCACCGGTAACACCAGGCTTCCAGGTGATAAGTTGTCAGCGGTTCTCGAGTGCAGGCATACTTGCAGAGAGTCGTGTGACAGTCTTTGCCTGGAGCTCCACGTTTCGTCGATGGTCATGTAACAACGCAGAAACTGCTTCAGATTGCGCTTAAATAGCGTCAAATTCTGCTGCGAAGTGGTCTCACGGCTGCACTTGTTATCCGGAGTGAGCAAACGCCGCACTCATTTTGCCGACAGCTTTCTCATGCCCAAAATTTCATGCAAAATATGACCCACGTGGTCTTTTGAGATGCCTACTGTCCAAGCAATCTCGCGCACCTTCAATTGGCAGTCTGCCAATACGAAATCGTGGGTTTTTGTCACGTTATCCTCCACAGCAACGTTTTTCGGGGCACCTGGGTGTGGCTCATCAAACACCAACGTGTGACCATGTTGAAACTCGATAAAGCAATTGTTGACAGTCGCCATCGAAGGAGAATAGTCACCGTACACAGCATCCAAGTGCTCTTTGATTTCGCTGCACGATTTTCCTTCCAAAAACAAGAATCAAATCACTTACCGATATTGCTCCTTTTCCATTTTTCTAAAATCCGCTGACACACCCACTTTCACATGCAATCAAAACAAAACTACGAGTCCAATTTGGCTGAAATTTTTAACAATAGTCGTCTAAGGTAATGTAATACATGATAATAAATTTCTCTGGTGACAGTGGCACTATCGGGAAGAGAGGCTAAGTACTTATCGCACCTACCTCATATGTGTGCGTGTATGTTCGTGTGTACAAACAAAGTGCAGTGCAGAAATCTTATGTTGAGTATTCACCATGTTTTATCCAAAGTCAGTGATTTTATTGAGTATCTTTTTTTTCCTTGTATTTATGTAGTTTATGTAAAGCCTCTTAGTAATGGTGTATTATTTTCCAAGGAGAGTGATGTAACTGTCTCAGATAATTATTGGTCAGTAGTAATAGATTACGATTTGGGAATCGTAAGAGATAAATGCAACAAGCTTCAGTACACTTGATGAGCTTACTAAAGAAAACCTTTTTCATAATGATTCAGCTAAAATTCGGTTAAAAAAAAAAACTAAAAGTAATGTATGCTGCTCTACAGCAAGAGTTCTACAATATTTTGGAAATTCTACCTCATAAGCCTAACAAGAGTTAGGTCATATTTCGATCTTGGAGGAAAAATTTTTAGGACAGTATTTGGAACTCTAAATTCTGAAGATTTAGAACATCTAGAGTCGAGGTTAAATAACTTAGAAGCTGTAGGAGATGATGTTAAACTTAGCCTCTCATTACAGCTGATTTTGATTCGGCATATGGACGAGTCTTTTACAAATCATACAAGTATTATCAGATGCTAATATCTGATGAAGTATATCTGATGAAGAAATAACTCATTTAGCTATCTTGCGAAAATTATAAACTCTTGGCTGATCACTACAATTTTCCTGTAAACTTTAACACCCTTCTCACTGTTGTAAATTTTTAAAGAATGTTTAGACCAACAGTTTCAGAAATAAAGGCTATTTTTTAATGGTGTTTTAGTGAACACTTTCACAAATAAAAGGGAAAATTAAAAAATTGAGTGCCATAGTTGCCTGTATTATTTTATACTAGTGAAGATTGTTTACTTATAAATTAAATACTTTCTTCATTCCCCAACAAATGTTCAATAATTATTTTCACCCCCTCTCCCATTTTTCGAAAGTTTAGTGAAAAACAAAAGTGGTGTAAAATAACAATTTTTTTTAAAGTACATGGGTTCAGAGTTATGAGGGTGTGATGGTCAGATAAGGATTCCTGAAATATAAAATGCAACAAACAATTTAGAGGAATCCAGCTGACCAACACTTATTTAAAATTATTTCGTTGCACAATTCTCAGAACTGCAGAAACAAAATCCAGTAAAATAAATAACTAACAGATTAAAATAAAAAAGAGGTAACCAAATCCAAATGATAAAGTAAAATTGATTTACTAGGTAGGGAAACAGAAGCACAAGTCCATGGATACGTAAGGAGCACAATAATTGTCGGTGCATATTTGGAAGAAATTACCAATTCCTTCAAAATGCTGCTACTACTACTATTATTGCTGTTGGGCTTCTTCAAAACAGCATAGGTCAAGTATATTACAGGATATACAGTTGATATCACATTAAAAAATGTTGCATTTGACGAAGTAATGTCTATTCTCCTATTTTTGTAGATTCTCTACACAAGGTGCTATCATGCCACTTCTACCAGTTTTCTATTTGTAACCATGCGAATCCTCAACTGATATCTATAACTTCAGATGCTTTTAAGAATGCAACAGTGTAAAAGTCTGTGAAAGATTGGAAATGAATAAAGAATAAATTTTAATATGATAAATGTGTTAAGTAACATGCAGTTTCACACATTATGAAAAGTCAACAATATTTTGAATGTTATTAAAATGTAATTTTCAGATACATAAATTCATTAAACTGAAGAGCAAAAGTAGAAAGTAGTGATGTAACAAATAACAAGTAGTGATTCCAATTTTTACGAGGAGAAACTGAGAAGAGACTGTCACCAAATTGGGTATTTTTAATTAAATTCGTAATTTTACTGTTAAAATATACTGGTGCTGACATGACATATACTAAACAAAAATGATGATAGTCTACAATAAAATGTGTTATATTATGTGATTTAATACAAGCTAATTCACAAATCAAAATGAATAGAGATTTCATTGGATTTTACTTAACACAAAATCATCCTTTACGAAATCACACAAAATAATGACAGCCTCTTGGTGTACTTGTTATTTTTACAAAGAAACTGACAAGTCAAATACAGCTGCCTATTATACAAGAATAAAGAAGCATGAGTTGGCATAACAATTCATAGATAACTGAGCACAAATGCATTATTCTTACTGCAAACCACTGCAAAACATTCGCCACAACTGAATAACACGATAATTTGAGCAAATCGCAAAACATACAGTGACAATTCACACACACCAAAAAAAAATATATAGTTGAGTAAACACCTACCCAAACCATCGAGCAGAGGATAGTTAGGTGCATGGACTACAACAAAAGGAGAAAAGAGAAAAAGAAAAATAAGATTATCACTATGTACTGCCTTGTGTATGGTAAAAATTACTTTTAAGTCTGAAAGCACAGCCTTAAAGTAAGAGCTGTAAACAATTCAAAATAAGCTTCCATTTCTTTTCATTGTACAATTTGTAATTAAAAAACAAATAAAATCACAAGTGATTACTTCTGTTTTCAGAAATATCAGTTCTGAAAAAGGAAAATGGTATTTACTGACAACACGTGTTTAACTGTTAGTGAATTAGCTATAATAAAATATTGCATTTCAATAAAATATTTGAAATGGAAACCTATCTGTGTGGTGTATTAATACCAAAGTTAGTACAAATGCTGTAGGAAGCGTTATGGCTTAACATGGAATTAAAACCAGCAACAGGAAGCATGATTCGAGCTCAGGACACATCTATGACATGAAATCACCAGATTTGATTATAGTTTTGAATCCAACAATTTTTTTTCAATAAGAAGCTATCCTCTTAAATGATGAAATTATTATCCATGTTTTTGAAGAACAGTAAAAGATATAAAACTTAATACTTAATCTATAATTTAATTATTTTAATATTTGATTCTTGTTTCAAAATTACAGTCTTACTAACTAATATTTGAGGCAGAGATCAAAGAACACTAGTAACATAAATTGCAATAAAAGGTGTATGTACACTTGTTTCAGACAGCTTCAACCCAGATTAAAAAAATTATTAATTTTTATGATCAAGTTAACTAGGACAATAGCATAATAATGAGAGCTTCATGTTTCATCAATAGATCACTTTTAAAAAAACATTCTAGCAATTGAAATAAAATTAAAAAATTTGTGGTCCTAAACTGTCAATTAAACAAGAATCTGAATTCCAAGCTTAAGAATAGAAAAACATTTAAAACTGTAATTAAAATCACAAGTAAAAGCTACTTACCAACAAAATTTAGTGAAATGCCACATAATCTATGATCCAAGGGGGGAAAAAAACTCAAAATCTTTTATTTTTTCTCCCTCAACCTAAGCAAGCAATACTTTTAGAAACAAGATTAATATGCTTAATCTCAATTTTATCATTTCTGTGGAAAGTATTACTTCCCTATTCCCCTTAATATTCTAGTTTAGAAGCATTTGATAGCTTAGAGTTAAGGAACCACTTTGAAAACTCAAGGTCCTCAACTGAAATTCCAATAAGCTATTCAATCTTCATAGACACTCAAGATGACCTAGTCTTATGGCTATGATTGATTTGTGTATGTTAAGAGTACTAAAAATGCTCTATTAAAATGCAGGTACAGACATGACAAAAATGCACAGCATCTTGAAACCCTTCTCTGACCTCTCCAATGTAAGCATATGAAGTCGTGTATGCTACAGATAGCATGAGGAAAGGGCAATATTCTGAATTTAGTTGACGAGGAAACTGTCAATCAATGGAGTAAATTCTTCACCTCCTGCATACACAATGTATCAGTCCCATCAGTTACACAAAAAAGGAAGTATTCATAACATCAAAAACCACCACCCCAGATGTTTGATGTCTGTTATGTACAAAGTTTTTACTAAGCTCTTTTAAACTGAATTTGTTTCACCCTTTATTCAACCCTGCCTATTAAGCATGCAAGTATCTGTAAGAGCTTAAGCTTGGTTGACTATATTCTTCCCATAGATAATAGTAGATGAGCAAACAAATGTAAGATGCCTATTTGAGTAAGCTTTCGTGGATTTCAGAAAGTTATTCAATGCAATAAGTGACAAGGCTTCCCCGCAAGCCTTAGATTAACATGGTGCGTACACCACCAATTCCAGATAACACCTATGCCACTTCCTTAGCATCTATCAGAGTCAGCGAACCAACTAAATATTCCTGCTTTGAAATGTTTTAATCAATGTGATACAATCTCTCTGAAGCTATTTTCAGCTGTCTTGATGATGGCAATGTCAAGTTTAGGATGGGCACAAAATTTAATAACTTGAGATTCACCATTAACATTGTAGTCTTCACCAACGACACTTGTGAAATCCAAACTTAGGAAATTAAGTATAAAGTAATTGGCCAGAGCATGAATTAAAAACAGAAGTTATATCTGACAAATAGATCACAGTGGAAAAATCATGTATCTTTAGAAAATTATAAGCAAGTATTTTTATCTTTGCCAGCTTATAAATATGAGAAGAGATACAAGACCAGAAATTTATCATCACATTGTGCTGGGAGAACAAGATTTTAGGAAGCATTCTACTGTGCTCAGATCAAATATTCCCACAAATACAGGGTGGAATGATAAAGAAATTTGTTGAGATAATTTACAGAATTGGTATATGTTCAATTTGTAGCAAACCACCTCACGTTTGATGCCACCAGGAGTGCCAGCGTAGGGCACAGTTGAAATGGCTACTTTCACTGGTGCGGAGCTACTCGCTGTGTGTCTCGATTTCATGGAATGAACTCTGCAACAACTGTTTGGCGTGAATTTTGCACCAAATATGCTAAAGAACTTCCAAGCATTCCTAAAATTTACTCTTGACACTGCAACATGATGCTAAATCGCCAGGCCACCTGCAGTCCACAAAAATCAATGTGATGTGTGTCTCACGAGACTGGCATTCCACAAAAGACTGTTTGGCGAGTACTGCATAGATGTTGAAACCATACAGATTTACAATGGTACAGCACATTAATGATGCAGATAAGGTTGCTGGGGAATACTGTGCAGACATTTTGCCTCAGATAGAGGATGACGAGACATTCCTGAACACAATACCCTTCAGCAATAAGTCAACATTTTATATCAGTGGCATGGTTAACACCCACAACTGCAAAATGAGGGGCAGCAAAAATCCACATGAATCCCTCAAACACATTTGTGACAGCCACAAAGTTAATGTGTTTTGTGCCCTTGGCAAATTAAAAATTTCTTCTTCATGGAGAAAACTGCTACTGGTATTGTGTTTGGATGTGCTTGAAAAATTTATAATTCCACAGATCGATGAAGATAACCGAGATTGGATGGTTTACTACCAGCAAGACAGTGCACCACCTCATTTCCTCACAGAAATTCGAGGTTTCCTCGATAATCACTTCTCAGGTCGGTGGACTGGCCATGGGCTCCTCGCTCCACAGACCTGGCACCACTGCATTTCTTTCTCTGGGGTTAAAGATCGTGTGTTTGATCATCCCCTATCAAACAATTTAACCAACCTGAAAAACTGAATCAATGCTGCCGTTGCACGAGTTATGCCTGATTTACTGCAATGAGTGTGGTAAGAAATTTACTACTGCTGGGATGTTTACCGCATGACAAATGGTAGTCGCATTGAACCAAAATGACACTTGACACACTTATGTGTAACTGACATTGTTTGCAACACTATGGCACATCTACCAATTCTGCAAGTTATCTCAATAAATTTCTATATCATTCCAAGGTAGTAAATACCTTTTTGACTCACCCTGTATAAAGAAAACAGTTTATGGCCAGTGCATTCTTCTCATATTGACTTGTGGTTTTGAAACCTGACCACTTGATCAATTTGCAAAAGGAAAACATAAAAGGCGTTTCATTTATGACGCGTCTGTGCGCACGGCAATAATCACCCGGCACAGCGGTGGCTCGCTTGCCGCCAATTCATATGGGGCAGCGCCCGTGCTCAGGAATGCCTCTTGCGTGCGTCTATTTCTTACCTTATAGCACGTGCTGGAAATGTTGGCCATCGGCTTCAACACACGTTTGATATCTTCTAAGGATGTTTTGGCTAACTCTCTGCAGCGTTTGTGAAGAAATGTTATTAATTTTACTTCTTATGTTTTCCCTAAGTTCCACTTCCGCACTGGTAACCCCCGTGCTCCGGGAATGCGTGGGCCACCCCTCGGATGATATCAGGCCCTTCGCAACACAGTTCTCATTTTGATTTTGTGAAGTGAAGATCAAGTACACTGTGAAGATGTAGTATACTTTGGAGCACCGAGTTTACCTTTATGATTGTTATGTGAAATATGAATCTGCAAGGATGTGTAGGAGTATGTTTATTGAAAAATTTCCAGGAGCTAAAGTGCCACACAGGTCAACTATACAAAGATTGGTAAACAAATTGTGTGCTACAGGTTCCCTAATGGACATGACTAAGAAACGTAATCGGAAGTCGAAAAAATCGTATCTCATTTGGAAAACTCTCCCAGAAAATCCTTCAGATAACTATCCCAAGAAGTCGATGTTTCCAAAGCAAGTGCATTTAGGGCTACAAAAATTCTGAAAATGCGTCCTTCTCGAACAACTGCTGTGCATGAATTAAAACAAGCAGATTACACTGTACAAATGAGGTTTGCAAACTGGTTTATACAAAGTGTGCACGATGGTGAGTTGGATCCGTAATTGACATTTTTCACCGATGAGGGATATTTTTATTTAAGTGGATGAGTAAATAGTCAAAACAGTCGGTAGCACATCTTATCCACGAACAGCCGCGACATGATGTGAAAGTTGGAGTTTGGTGTGCAATTAGTGTGAGACGAATTATTGGACCAGTGTTTTTTATTGAAACAATTAGATCTTCTCGCTATGTGGACAATATTTTAAATACCTTTTTTGAACAGCTGACAGAAGATGAAAGAAATTACAGTCATTTTCAACAAGACAGTGCAACTCCCCATACAGTCGAAAATTCTATGCGTGCTTTAAAACGTGTTTACAATGAGAATCAAATTATCTGTCGTGGATTATGACCTCGCATTCTCCAGACATGACACCTTGTGATTCCTTTTTGTGAGGTTACCTAAAAGAGCATGTTTATGATTCAAATCCCCGCATGGAAGAGGAACTTGGGGAAAACATAAGAACTAAAATTAATAATATTTCTTCACAAACGCTGCAGAGAGTTAGCCAAAACACCTTTAGAAGAGGTCAAGCGTGTATTGAAGCCGATGGCCAACATTTCCAGCACGTACTATAAGGTAAGAAATCGACGCATGCAAGAGGCTTTCCTGAGCATGGGCACTGCCCCGTATGAGTTGGCAGCAAGCGAGCCGGTGCTGCACCGGGCGACTATTGCCATGCACACGGACGCGTCATAAATGAAACGCCCTGTAGACCAGCCCATAGAGCCATGGAAAGGTCAATACTGGGTTTCACCAGAAATGACCACACTTGACAGGTGGAAGATGTCAATAGATAAACTAATATAAATAAAACCAAAAGACTAATTATCAAGCACATACACCCATTATCAGCATATCACAGCATGGAAATTGTGAAAGTGTAAGGCAAGATGCCACAATTTGTGGCTGTTGCTTGGTCATGGGTCAAGATAGATTCAAAAATTTACAATGACAAAATATTTATTAATAACAACTATCAGGTAGGGAAGGTGTTGCAAAACAAATTTCAGTGTGATGTTCTCAAGAAAAGTATACTATTAAACCAAATTTCCTTTGATCATCTACAAAAACCATAAACCTTAAACCACATAGTCAAACACAGTCATTCAGATAATCTGCCTCTACAGCAAAGAAACAGACAGTAAAATAGCAAGACTGAAAGATTAGCAACTGTAATAATGAAATTTATAACCAGGTAATGTAATGCAGAAAAATTACAGGTTAGGCAGCCACATCAAAGGCATTTTACACTGTCAACAGGAACTATCATATAATTCAAGAAGCCCCATGAAATAATAATGGCAGTGACAGCATAAAGTAATACCATTTCCTTCCTTCAAGTGTTATAAGATATTCAGAGAAATTGATTTCCAACAAGTCACTTTGCATTTTGGATTTCCTCTTAGAAAATCAAAAAACAAAAAATTATACAAGACTGGAGGTTTTCCCAGCATTGCAAATGAATAAAATTTTCTTGGGTAACTAGCCGAGTTAGTCAATTGATTAAACATGACATTTCAGGGGGCACAAACTCTGCCGCCATTGTCAAGTGACCACTGAAACATAGTGTTTAATTGATGGACTAACTCGGCTAGTTACCTGAGAAAATTTTACTCAAAAAATTATACATAATAAGAACCCAAAAATAACATTAAAACTGATGAGAGTTACAACCTATTTTTATGTCTCAACATAAGATATAGGAAAGTCAACAATACATCTCTTTAATCAGGCTACACAGTAACGCCATTTTTGTAACAGGTAAAAACTTTGGTAGACTCAACCACCTTCTACATGCAAATTTATTGAAAATGTAGCAGTATCAATACCAAACATCGTCTCAAACGAGTTTAAACATTTTTTAGCCAACACTGGTTAATAATTAAATTCTCCATACCATGTCATACCTCTTTCTATTGATAAGGTAATTAAGAAGTCGTGATTCACATGTCTCTGATCCTGCATGGGCTGGTTAAATGGTTTAAGTCAAGACATCACATTTGTCAGCTTATTCCAGTGAATGTTAATACAGTAGAGAGTCAGTTATCTGAATGTCTGTCAACTGAATGACCACTTAACTGAACGACCAATTAACCGAACAGACGGAAAGTGCCACGGTCACCCCCCGTGCAGAGTTGCCATCGCTTAGTAATTGTTTGCACTCTATTGCGATTGAACTCTTGAGTCAAATTTGCCGTGTAAACTCGCTACTGAAAATGCCTAAATGTAAAAGTGTGCTTTCTATAAAGGATAAAGATGATATTAATAAATAGTTAAAGGAAGGTGAATCTGTAACCAAGTTATCTAATGAGTATAACGTTTGCAAGTAAACAATTACAGATTTAAATAAACAAAAGATAAAAGAGCAAATTTTATATTCAAGCTCATCTTACTGATGGGTCAACGAGTCATAAAACTATGAAGGTCCCCACTAACACAGATCTAGACCACACTGTTTACAAGTAGTTGCCACATAGAAGACTGCAAGTAGGACTTTTGAGGGTTGTCTAAGTTTCAAGCAAGCATGGGCTGGTTAAATGGTTTAAGTCAAGATATCACATTTGTCAGCTTCAAACACAAGGAGAAAAACTGTTCATTTATTATTTCAAAATCAAACCAAGGGACGTATTGAAGAAAGAAGATTATGCTCTTGAAAACATTAACAATTTGACGAAACTGGGCTCAATTGAAAGGCTTTGCCATAAAAAAACTCCTGCTTCACATTGTGAATTAGCAACTGGTTCTAAAATAAGCAAGGATGGTATCACTGCTTCAGCTTGTGCTGATACTACTAAAAGTCACCAATTGCCTACCCTGGTCATTGGTAAAAGCAAAAACTCTGTTGTTTCAAACATGTTAATATGTTTTCCTCATGTAGGAGGCGAGACATATGGCAGGGGGAAAGATGTGGTCACATCCGAGCCTGCCACATGAATTCATGAATTATTCATGTGGCAGGCTCGGATGTGACCACATCTTTCCCCCTGCCATATGTCTCGCCTCCTACATGAGGAAGACTAAAAAGTCGAAATATTGTGTAATTCTTTTGTTTTTGTGTTTTTACGTGTCTCGCCCTCCTGCCTTCATCTGTGGTAAGTGACGGGTAACTGTTTATTTTCCCTATCCTATCTTATTTTCAGTGCCTCGCGGCAGTTTCTTTGTTTCCTTTATCCAAATGTTAATATGTTTGTGATGCCTATTGTTTACACTTCGTAAAAGAGTGCCTGGCTGAATAGTACAATTTTTACAGAATGGTTTATGGACATTTTTACACCCCTTGTAACAGCCCATCAGTTAAATAATGGTTTACTGCTCCTTGATAATGCACCAACTCATCCATCATGTGACATCTTAAACAAAAAAGACTGAGTTAGTAAAAGCAGTATTCCCTCCACCTAACGTTACCTGCTTATTACAGCCCATGGATCAAGGAGTTATTGAGACCTACTAATGGTATTATAGAAAAGAATAGTTACAACATTTACTGTTAGAAAAAAGATGAAGAAGAGAGAAGAAAGCATAATAACAAATCACAAAAAAAGATTGATTTCAAAGATGTGTCCCACATAATTGGAGCAGTATGGAACAGAGTAAAAGAAAATTTGAAGAAAAATAGCCTGGAATACTGAGTGTGCCAGAAAATTCTCAAAGTGGGAATGAGGATCAGAATGATATTTCAGAAATAATAAATATGCTAAAAGAACTTAATTACCATGAATGTGATGAAGAAGACATTCAAGATTGAATAAATGTTGATGGAGATCCAGGGTACCAAATTTAATTTAATTTAATTGCAATGGAGCACAGGCTCCGGTGGCAATTTCCCTACACACCCATCTTCCCCCTATCCTACACCTACCTACATTTGCCCTCTACAAATTTTATCTTTAAATTCTTTCAAAGTTTTCGGTAAATTATTCATCATTTCTCTAGGTAACTCATTCCAATCCCCGACACCCTTACCTAAAAAAGAGAATCTTCCCACACCCTTGTGCCTGAAATCGAGTGCCAGCTTGTGGTCATGGTCATCTTTTCCCTTCCATGCACTACTTTTCATACCTATTGCAATATCTTTCCATGCTTCATCGCCAGTATATGCCCTGCACACACCCATGACCCTCCTCATCCTCCTCCTGTCTTGCAATGTATCCCATTCCAGCTCCTTTATCATATCCGTCACTGATTGCATTCTGCGATAATTTCCAGAAACAAATCTAGCAGCCCTTTTTTGCACCCTCTCCAACTCCTGTATTTGATATGTAAAATGAGGGCCCCATACTACACTACCATATTCGAGCAATGGTCTGACCAAAGTTTTGTAACCTAATTCCTTGACTTCTCTCGTACATCCCCTCATCACTCTCTCCAACAAGTGCAGAACTTTGAAACCTTTTCCTACCATCTGTCCTATGTGTCCTGCCCAGTTAAGTTTGTTATCAAAAGTAATTCCAAGATATTTACATTTCAAGTCTTCAGCAAGCAATTCTTTCCCCACCTTATATTCATAATTAACCTTTTGTTTTTTATTTGTGTATCTAATAAGCTGACTCTTCTTTGCATTTATCTTCATTACATGTTTACCAACCCAATTAGCTATCCTGTCCAGATCACCCTGCAACTGTTTACAATCCTCTATCGTTTTTATTCTTTTATACAGCATTATGTAATCTGCAAACAATCTAATTTCAGATAGTAAACAATCAACACAATTATTCATTAGAATAATGAATAGCAATGGTCCCAATACGCTACCCTGTGGGACACACATTTTTACTTCCACTTCTTTTGATACTACATTTCCTACCCTAGCTTTCTGTTTTCTACCTTTTAGAAATTCTTCTACCCAGCAAATGACTTTCTTATCCACTCCAATGGTTTTTACCCTATTTACAAGTACTACCATTTTATGGCTTACTCTGTCAAACGCCTTAGACAGATCTAGTGCTACACTATCAATTTGGCCTCCCTTGTCCATTTCATCTGAAATATCTTGCATATTTCCCACCAACTGAGATTCGCATGAATATCCTTGCCTGAAACCATGTTGCCTGCTTGAAAACCACTTACATTCCTCACATATATTTCTGATGTGGTTGCATATAAATCTTTCCATTAATTTACCTACCACTGATGTCAAACTGATTGGCCTGTAATTCTCAACTCTATTTCTCACCCCTCCCTTATGTACCGGTACTACTATTGCACTTTTCCAGTCCTGTGGTAAGCAGCAAGTGTCTAGACTCAATTTAAATAATATTTCAAGATAAGGTATAATGTCACATCCGGCTATCTTTAAGCTATCTGTAGTAATATTATCTTCACCAACCCCTTTATTTTATTTTTTCAGCTTTCTTATTTCCTTCATGATTTCCTCAGGATGGATATCAAATTTTTTACTATTGTCATTTCTAATTCTGGTGTTAAGTTTGTTCTCCGAATTAGACCCTCCTGTTTCTGATTAATTGTCCCTAATGCTTTCACTGAACCAGTTACTTAAAATCTCTGCCTTTTTCAAATCATCAGTAACTTCTTCTCCATCCTTATCTATAAGTGTCTCTACACCCTCCCTTCCCCTCAGTTTCCTGATATAGCCATAGAAATTTCTAGATGCATCAGTCAATGGTCCTCCTGCACTGACAATACTCTTCATAAACCCATCTTTAGCCATTTTCTTTGCTGTTATTAAGTTAAGTTATTTAGTTTTAAATATTCCCTACTACCCTGCTGTCTCTTAAGTCTGTTATGTCCTTTTCTTACCAACCTCTTTAACATCCTCACTTCCCTATTATAGTACATAGGTTCTCTACTTCCTTTATTTTCTGCTTTGGAATAAATCTTTCTTCCCCCTCTCTTATTATCTCCTTGAACTCTTCCCACCTTGACTCTACTGTACCTGAGTCTTCCTTCCATTTGCTGAATTGTTCTCTGAAATATCTCTTCAAATTTGAAACCTGTGCCTTTTTATAATTGTACCTATTTCCCCCTTCAATTTTGGCTGCTGGTTTACTGAATCCTCTAATATCCATCAGAACTGCTTCATGATCACTTATTCCTTCAGTTACTTGAAACCTCAAAAGGTTTTCATCGGGCTTAATTAGAAATATATCCAAAATATTTTGTCCCCTAGTGTTTTGCTCAACCACTTGTGTAAATCCTCCTTCCCTTATTAAGATATTTGCAAATCTTTGTTCCCTTGTGTTATTTATCTTATTCCCTTCCCAGTTTACACCTGGTAAATTTAAATCCCCGCCAATGATGATCATTCTATTCTCACCTCTGAAATCTGAGTATGAATTTAATTTCTCCCCAAGAGCCTCATCTTCTTCTGTCATTCTTCCACTGTGGTAAACAGCCATCACTCTGATTTTTTTCTTTTTTATTACCCCAGAAATCTACCCCAAGTTACTCATGGTCTTCATCTATGAACGCCAGTGAACTGTGGTAGTTTTTGCTAACTAGTATGAAGACTCCTCCACCAATTGCTCCTCTATCACTGCGGTACACTCTGTAACCATCAGGAAAAACCTCACTGTCTAGTAATTCTTATTTTAACCAACTCTCTACCCCAATTATTACTTGTGGTTCGTGCATCTCTATTAAGTTTGCAAATTCGATTACTTTGTTCATTATACTTCTACAGTTTACCATTAACACTCTTACTACTAGCTTCACATTTTCAGAATTTATCTCCTCTTTCCCACTTGAAAGTGAAATTGTAGACCCATCATGACATGAAATTACTGCCGCACTTCATCAAATAGTGGTTCAGAAAATGGAGACAAAAATATACCTACTGCATCTGAAAATGTTATCTTGGTTGTCCAGGTTGAACCGTGTCAATTTATGGAAACCTAACATTTCAGCCATCATTTTGTGGCCTCCTGCAGAGGACTGTCGAGGTTCGAATCGTTACCGGCTGTATATAGTTCCTGAAGAGCATGCTACGTATTATCGGGCCTCTTTTAATTTCCAGCGCTTTTCTGATACGCCGGGGCCACCATCTGCTTTCATGAACCAGTAGACTAGTGTCACTAAATAAAATTGCGTGCCCACAGTCAACCGAATGTTGTGCTACAGCTGATTTCCTGACGTCGTTATTTTTAAGATGTCTTATGTGTTCACACAGCCTTTCCTTCACTGTGGAGGTGGACAAACAACTTCCCTTTATGGGCGAGATCGTGAGGCAGAAGAAAGATGGCTCTCTGGGCCATGGAGTTTATCGCAAGCGCATGCACACGAATCGTTATTTGCATGCAGCCTCTCACCACCATCCAGAAGTGAAACGCGGAATTTAAAAACTTTAACCGTTCATGCTTCCATAGTCGGTGACGAAGCGAGCATAGCTGCTGGAAATTTTTTTTTTTTTTTTGAATGAGAAGTTTCTGGCCAATGTTATCAAAAAGGCCACCAGAAGGCTTGAACCTCAAGTACTGGATGTTGAAGCCAGAAGACAAACAGTCGGACCCATGGCAGTATTGTGCTACATTCAGCGGGTGACGGATAAAATTGACCATCTTCTAAAGGAGAAAAATATCCATCCAATATACAGAGCACTGAGGAAGATTTCCGATGTGCTCAAAGGTTAAAGACAGGAGGGAGAAATTGCAGACAGCTGGCATGTACCAAACACCCTGTAGCTGTGGTCAAGTGTATATCAGAGACATTGGATGGACGGTGAAGGAAAGGCTGTGTGAACACATAAGACATCTTAAAAATAACGACGTCAGCAAATCAGCTGTAGCACAACATTTGGCTGACTGGGGGAACGCAATGTTATTTAGTGACACTAGTGTTCTGGTTCATGAAAGCAGATGGTGGCCCTGGCATATCAGAGAAGTGCTGGAAATTAAAAAGGGGCCCGATAATATGAACGCGAAGAGCGGGCTACAACTTGATCAAATATGGTCATGCTTGATTAACCCTTTGACTGCTCTAGACGTGTATACACGTGCACCCTCGCCGCCCTGTCTGTGCTCCAGACGTGTATACACACGCCGCCTTGCCGCTCTGCTGTGCTCTGGACGTGTATACACGTCCCGCCGCCCGGGTACCTGTGTGCTCTGCACGCGTTAACGCGCTAGCCTCTTAGCGGCCACGTCATGTAGCCATATTTCCACTCAGGGTGGTTAGTTGTTTTCCTTATTCGACATTTGAGTGTTGGCAACTGCTATCTAATTTGTGTTTCTCTTTTCCTTTTACTTTTCGCTGGGAAAATGACACGCCGTCGTGTTCGTACAGTGGAAGAAATCATGGAGATTCTTACTAGAAGCGACAGTGAATATGATGTCATTGATATGTAATCGCACTGATGACCCTTCGACAGGATCTCGAAGTAACAGTCCTAAGCAGTGTACATCAGCTAGTGGAAAATGACCATTTATCTCCAAAAGTGAAAATTCTTCAGAATTTGAAGCTATAGATAGTGAGAGCGAAATGTGTTGAAAAAGAGAATGCTTTAATGACACGTTTGACCGCATGTGCTTGACGATTAAGCTGCGGGATACAAGTGTGGATTATTTTAACATTCCAGCAGTTTGTCATTTTTCCTGATATTTCTAACAGAAGATCATATGATATCTATTGCTGATGAGACCAACAGATAAGCGAGAATCAGTTCATACTATATTTTCACTATGAAGTGGTATAAAAAGTTCTTTTTCCACATTCTCGAATACTGCATTTTAAATGCTTTCGCTATTCGCCGAGTAGTAACCAGTCGAAAAATGCCAGTTGCAGTGTTTCATCTCTCTCTGGTAAGGGGGCATCCATAAAATACGTGAGGCGTTTTTCCGGATTTCCGCCCCCCCCTCCCTGTTGTGAATTCTGGTTCGCGTGAGACCACCACCCCCCTCCCGCCCCTAGAAATAGCCCTCACAACTTTTTGAGACCTTTATTTTTTTAGGTCTCAACTTTCCAAAGCTGCACTTTTCGAGGAAATACCACCCTAAAATCTACTTTTGCGTCATTTGTAGGCCTTTTTTTTTTTTAGCTCTACGGTCCAACAATACCCCCCTATCCCCCTTGGTAAGATTTCGCCGGACCCCTCCCCCCGCCCCCTATTTCACCTCATGTAATTTATGGACGCCCCTTTAGAGAACTTGTTGAAGCATATACCAAGAACGAAACTAGCAATCGAAGACGCTCTGATAAAGAATATCATCGAGGATTTACTGGGAGACAGTTTTCAAATGTCATTCATATTGAAAATTAAAAAAAAGAGCATGCCAATGCGTATATGCGTTGTATGTTCGAAACAGAAAGTGTGTCGAGAAACCAATGCAGAACATGTAACTACCACTGTGTGTTGTACTATTTTTCAAGGCTTATCACACAAAAAGAATTATTAACCATGGGTAACTGCAGAGTAATAATTATATTACATTTATACACCTCTAAATCTAAACAAAATATAAAAACATATTTTTAACTTGCCAGTGGCGGTCCATAGCGCGGGTCAAAAAGGTTGGAAAATATTTGCAGATTTTGTGAAAAGTATTTGGAAAGGTATTCTCTCCAGATAAATTACTACGCTCACAAACAAAAAAACATTTCAGTTGCTGTAATATCTATTTAGTATATGAAGTACCTGCATGTTTGCTTACCCAGATATTCACTTTTAGAGGAGCTTTAAACTGAAAAACTTTAGCTTTTATGTTAACAGCATTTATTTTATATCTGGGGTTTCAAATCGCAGAGCGACAGCAGAAGAACGTCACACACAACGCTCCAGACATATTCAGTACACAGCAGTCCGGTCGAACGCGGCATTCCAGCGCAGGTAAACAGCTTAGGCGCAAACAAAGCTGCACTCAGCGAGAGCTCGGCCCGGCTAACCGTAGCAGTTAAAGGGTTAAGAAAGAGGGGGATGCAAGCCCCCATCGGATCGGTCACACTGGTGGCGGCAACTTAAGTGACGTCACCCCGAATGGTTAGTGTGCTCTTTGGGAAATATATATAGCTGACAGTGATTCCAACCTTGACAGTCTTCTGAAGAAGGCCACAAAATGATGGCTGAAACGTTAGGTTTTCATAAATTGACGCGGTTCAACTCAAACAACCACGATAACATCGACAGTGACCGCACACCCTACTTCTGAAGAGTTTAGATGCTTAGATACTTAGATACTTCCTTGAATGGTTGGAAGCTCAAGACAAAAGTGATCAGTGGTCTGCCTTCCTTCACTCCTTTCCAGAAATGCAAACTCTTCTACCCAAATTCTACCTACTGTCTCCCGTATATCTTTTAGCAGACCTGGTCTACAAATACCCTCTGTCAGACTCTCCAATAAACACTAATGGATCTTTTCCATGCAATAGACCTCAATGTAAAACCTGAAGGTTAATACCGAAATATTTTATTTCGCCTTATGTGTTTTCTCTCATCGCAGCCCTCAACTTTGGTATGTGATGCGTTTATTTCCATTTCCTTGGTTTCATCAATGTACATGTATGTAATACATAGTTTACTAGGCTGTCTATTACAATTGTTATTAATGTTTATTTCTGTTACGATTTAATAAAAGAGATTATTATTATAATAAATATGATTTTTATAGGTAAATCTTTTATATATATAGACGTGTGTTTTCCTATATTTCACTTTTCAGCCATCACTACCTAGCACAGGTCACTGGTCTTTGTGTGTAGAAGTAGCATGGAGTTTCCTGTCGTGCACAACATTGGCCGAATGTTGATAGCTGTGGGGATGTGGGATATATGATGGTTAAAAGTGGTTGATGCAGGGAATTTTGGTATTTCGACCAAAGACATGTGTCTCCGTATATGTCACTCTGCTGCCACAACTACATAGCATAGACCATTGGTGTTTGTGAGTGGTAGTAGTATCGTGTCTTCTATCATGTACTATGGTGGTTAGATGTCGGTAGCTATGGGAGTGTGGGAAATATGGTGGTTGAAAGTGGTCGACCTGCGGCACTTTCAAATTTCTACCAAAAACATATGTGTCATGGTGTATCACTTTTCAGCCAAAACTATCTAGTGCAGACCACTGGTGTTTGTGTGTGGTAGTAGCACAGAGTCACCCATCGATAACAACGTTGGCTGAATTTGGGTAACTGTGGTAGTGTGGTAGTGTGGTAGATATGCTGGTTGAAAGTGGCCAATCAAGATATTTTCATATTTCAACCAAAGACATGAACTACTTAGTGCAGATGACTGGATAGCATCAAGTCTCCAATGGTGCACTATGGTGGTTAAATGTCAATAGCTGTCAATTCAAATTCCATACAAACACGAGCGAGGTCGTGGGTACCAGCTAGTTGGGAAATAAAAGAACACAGTTCGATTATCCGACTAAACTGGTTTTCCAAACACTTATATTCCCCAATTAGTTCAGATAAATGATGCTCTACTATACATTAATTATGAAAATATTTGACAATGAGGAAATTGAAATATCCTACTAAGAGAGAGAAAGGAGAAAAAAAAAAGTACAGATATACTGTATACAGAGAAAATATTACTATAAAATTTATGGGTCACTTCTGAAACTTATAAGTAATGTGCACTCTGAAAAGCTAGATCAGTTTAGAAATCTATATACCTACTTTTACACACTTCATCCAAATAGGGCTCCTTAAAAAATTTCAAACAGAAAATGTAGTAGATTTTCAAAACAAAACAAAAAACAAACAAAAAAACAAAAGAAGCACTGGAGGGACAGTAATTTAACACAATGAGATTAACTCGTGTCAAGACAAGCTAAACTTTAAAAAATATTTTTCACTTTGCAACTATTCATGCTTTGCTCCAAGTCTTTGCACGACATCTCTATCACCACTAAAAGAACATTCTCCTATTTACTGCTATACTTGATGCATTTCATGCAGTAAAAAAATCTATGTGCAGCTTCATAATGAATGAATATGAGAGAGAACGTGTGTTTGGCGGAGGAGGAGCCACAAAGAATTTAAAAGGAGAAGTTGGGACACTGTACAGTTACAACTGATGAGTTAATTTACACATACACCGCCCTTCACAGTGGTGATCAAGTACATGAAAACAGATGCAAATGGAGGAAATATTGCTGTTACTTTAATTATCCTAACAGTAAAGAAAGAAACCATTATTTACCAGCAGAGGAGCTTAGCTGCGAATAAACGTGTGCAATAAACTGCATCACGAAAAATAGAATTTCAGGCAACACCTTGTCTCTGTAAGGAGGACAACTACATGGCTGTGGCACAACTACATGTATTGTAGCCAATGTGAAAACACTCTTTAGTGATGAAGAGATTTCTAAAATTTAAATAATAATAAAATAAATTGCTTTCTGGTGGTATATTGTGAAGGTCTCTACTATGGTAGGTGATGCCTTCTGTTTAAATTGGACTAGTCAATTCCTATAAAAAAAGGATTAATGGCCGAGATTTCTGTCACTTCACTATTCATCATAGTAATCGATGAGCAATAAAAACTTATCACATGGAATTTTCATTTCTCGAATCCTAACATTTTCGGAAGTGATAGTACTGCTGTATGATATTATACACTCACTGGATGAATCCTTTCATTTTTGTTTTATTCAATAAATGTAAATGTGTTCAAAGGACACTGAAATACAAGGAAGAAATTCAACTGCTGATATTATATTTTATTAACTAAAGTCTCAAATGTTTTCGATTTACTGTTTTAGTTAAGTTTACAAGTCAGGTATTTTAAGTATTTTTAATGAAAGAGGGGCATAGAAAATTGTAAGTAATGTTTTTAGCTACATTTTAAGTAAGATAATCACTTTACACAAAAAATCTCAAATATTTAGAGACCAAATTGGTCATTAATCAGTGGGTATGGAAATAGGGAAGTAAACATTCAATTCTAAAATTCTCAATTGCATGGTTTTAACAAAACTGTATAGTAAAATTGTAGTTGTACCCATACAGTTTACTTTGAATTACAATTTCTATAATTTTTGTCAATCTGAGATAAAGTCAAGTATAGTCTTTATAGTTTCCTTGAATTATTTGTCCAGTGTGCAATTCCAGTTCATGTCATTATATGTTCTTTGAATTGCTAATAACTAGTACATCACTAGAGTTCAACTTTTTTGTTCTAGGAGGATTCATTACATTTAAGGTAGAATGATGTTGGAGCTGTTCATAGTTTGTTAGATTGGGATTTCACATACATCATTTGATTAAGTCACTGGTAGAAATGCTCGACTTGAAGTAAGATTAAATGTTAATTATTGAACATCTAAACTTTTTTGAACAACTTATAAGTAATTAAAAACTTGATTAAAAGGTAAGTTTCACTAATTGGCTTTTTTAATAATCTTCTTTTTTTTTTTTTTTTTTGGCACTTCAAATGTTTTTCACAAGTGCATTAGTAAATTATATGTGTAACTTTAGACAATTATTCACCATTAAAATGAGTAAATACCAGATAACACCCCAGAGTGATGCACAATATGGTGCTAGTCAAAAGTAGTAAAAGTGAGGAAATAGATGCAATCCCATAAATTAAATTTTAGAGACCAAAACATTGAAGCGAAGAATTAGCACATAAAAAAAAAAGCATTTGGCATTAAAAAACTGCACGAAATGCAAGTTTCATGTCTTAGGAAAAATCAATTCAAATAAAATTTGTTCATTACAGTCAATCATTTTAAGAGGAATGACAGTGAGTTTGTGACCCGAGTTGTAACTAATGATAAAACTTGGGATAGTTACTAAACGCCAGAAATGAAAAAGCATTCACAATTACTCATTATCACATATTAGAGAAAGAAAATTGAATACCAGATAAGCGTTCACAAAAATTACCAGAGGCTTGTTATCAGCCATTATAGAAAGAAAGCTGAACACAGATCAACAAGTTACATTACAAGAATATTATGCAAGTATTCTGAACAAGGTTCTTTTCTGTCAATAAAAGACATGACTTAATACAGAATGAGACTTCTGAAAGAAAAACTGGAATTTGTGAAAGATTACAGCGAAAACTAAGATTTACTTCAATTTTTTAAGCATTTTACCGTGAGGCAAATAATTTATTTAGTACCACTGATATCAGAATGAGACTGTAGTATATTGTGTAAGAATGAGATAAAGAACCAAAAGAGTGAAATTAAACAATGCCTTCTGATTGTGAAACTATTGTGCTTTTACTGCTTGCGCTGTTCAATTACGATTCAAGTAACTGAATCTCAATAATTTGAAAAATAGGAACTATATACAAATTTTACAATAAAATCCAATAGAAGATGCAACTACTCAGTAATTCAAAGCAAAAGAAAGGAACTTTCATTCCTGAAGAGAATTTCTTATAAATTAGATAAAGAGAAATAATCTCTTACTACAGATGACCGAAGTATGGTACAAAGACATAAAACCACAGAAAACTTGGGACCGTGGATTTTATAGGTTTAAACTGTTAGGCTGTCATCCTTGGTTTCTTTCACTTTTTTTATTAACCCATGGAGTGTAGAATTAGGCAGGGGCTTAGCTACTATGGGGCTAGGTGGTGCAGTGCACCAGGACCCTTATGCTCAGGCGGCGCGCAAAGCGCAGTTCAGAGGGCCTTCACGGCAAACTGGCAACCTTTTTGTATTTTTTTTTTAACTCTGTCATCTAAGGGAGCCCCTGAGAGACAGGGAGCCCCTCACAAAGGGCTATCACTGATCGGGGGGGACAAAAAAAAATTTTTTTTGCACCGGGGCCCTGTTGACCTAGCTACGCCACTGGAATTAGCATGTGTTATGAAGACAGGAGATTAAAGTGAATATCAGCAGTAAGAATGTATCACAAACAAAATTTACAAAAGCAAACTTCTAAAAGTGAAGAGAAGTTAAAAAAAAAAAAGCAGGGAGTTTGGTGTCATTTATAACAATCCAACCAGTACTACACAGAGAAAATCAAATGGAATATAACAATTACCATCAAGTCACCAAGTCATGGTGTTAAGAACAAAAGTATATAAATTTCAAATTCATTAAGAGACACTGGTGGCAATATAAGACTGATGATATAACTGAATTTTCTATTGATTCCAACTCAATCACAGTCACTCATCTCAGCCTACGAACTTATATACTACCTTATTCCTATTTCACTAGCTCCCTTGCAGACTAAACTGACATTAACAAAACTAAATTTTTAATACAAATGGACGAGTTTAGCCTTGTATAAATTTATCTCATCAAATCCAAATAATATCACAGACTGAAAAAGTTGAGTGTATGTCACTTAGGATTTGGGTTTATTTTAAAATTGGGGAAGAAGAAAGCAAATATTGTAACTAACCAATACTGATGACAGCAGTATTTGTTTCTTACAGAGTTGTAAATTAAACTGATAACTATCTCTACTGTTCTGAAGCTATGGAAGTCAGTTTCTTGTTATGTTAAAAGAAGCTTGAGACCACCAAAAAAACCACAAAAAAATATTTGCATCTAAGATGCCATAAGATGTATGTGATCTACCCGATTTAACTACCTCACCACAAAAATTTTTATCCCAAAGTTAGATCATATTTTGATACTAAGGAAAAAGCACTTATGCAAAGTAAAAAAGAAAAAAAAATATAGGGAAAAATAGCAATCACTCATAAAAGGTGAATATTTCAATTCAAACTCTTAAAGAGAGGTGTGCATGCAACATGTCTCTTACCTCTATAACTGGCTTGGCCTCTGAGAAAAAGGTGAGGGTGGTAGGGATAAATTAATGTGAGTGACATTTTTTGTTTTAGATGTATCAATCAATAGTTCAAAGACTGCGGTGCCACAGACATGAAGACATAATAAATACATATTTGGATAGGAGAATAACCACCACTTACCAAAGATGAAGACTGTTGTGTCAAAACACGTGTAGCCTACATCTATGGAGTTTGAAATTTTCAGGCTCATAATAGGGGAGTGGGCAGATATATGCGAACATGTTTTTCCGTGTTTCAACTCCGCAACAACCTCGCCTTTGGTAAGCAGTGGTTATTCTGCTATTCAAATGTATGGTAATGAGGCCTATGTACAAACTAGTGCAGTAAAGGCAGTTAGTACGTATACGAGATGTGTTGTGGTGGAAGTGGCTTATCCAATGATGGGAAAGGTTCCTCCTGTGGTTGGATTGGAATAGTTAATAGTACTGAATGCAAGCAGCAAGATCTACTGCAAGGCTGCCCAACCACGTGGGCCTGAATGCAGGTGCATTTGAATTTGCCTGCCAACCGCATCAGTATAGAATATGCTAGCTCAAGAACCTCAAGGTTTCATTGATGTTTTTTACTTTTTGATTATAATTATTTTTTAAATCTCTGCAAAGGTCTCATTGACAGTTTTAACTTTTTGATTGTGTTACTTATATCTTTGTTTTATTTAAATATCTATTGTAATTATAGGAAAGTATTATGCGGCCCACTAGCTACATTAGAATTGAAATTGTGGCCCATCTTGAAAATGTGTTGGGCAGCCTTAATCTACTGCATGAAAAAGAATGATGTGATCATTTTGGAGAAGCTCAAGTGGAGTATTTGTGGCCTATCATGTTCTTGAGATTAGGTAGACAGTTGAAATGTGTGGGGTTCTGTGGGCAGAATTTTAGGGAGAAGGTTACCACTTTAGGAAAGGGTCATAGAAAGTTGTGATCACATTACACGATTTGATTAATGGAATCAAAACCAGGAGAGAAATGGTTTTGAGTGCAGGGCTGTGATTGGATTTTAGAGGTATATGGTATTGTGGGTAGGTTAGGTGACACCATGAGAGATTTACTTTTGTACAATACCTGAAGTGTAGAAGCAGGAAATAACAGCTTGTGATAGGTTATGGGAGTACCCAGAGATGGATTCTTTACAGAACAGATGCATCTCCTACTGTTGGCAAGGCTGTAAGAAAAGGAACATTTGGTGTTGAACAAATGGCAACCCTGTGACGTGGGCACAATTTCCTATGGCCCTTCCCAGAAATGTGCACCATTCTTCGTAAAATTCTATCCATTGCAGCCTCCCCTCCCCTTTTGAATTGCTTCAGCGACCACTGGATCTCGAGAACATTTAGTCCACAAATACTCCTACCGATTCTCCAAACCCACTAATCATTCTTTTTCATGTAACAAACTTTGATGGTAAATTTGCTACATGCGTCTGGCTACTACAAACAATTCCAATCCTACCACATGGGAAATCATTTCATCATTGGACAAGATACTTGCACCACAACACATCTGATACATGAACTAACTGCCTTCACTGCATTGGTTTTTACATAGGTCTCACTAACAACCAGCTCTCAGAATGAATGGCAAAGGGCAGTCTACATCTGCAAACCAGCCTGTGCCAATTTCCACAACTTAAACAGTTTAACAACTATTTCGAGAGCCTTCAATTTTCCAGGAAACTACCACTCCCTATGAACTCCATAGATGGGAACTAGCTTACCAAAGTATCCTGAATAGCAGATATCTTCCTGGCTTCAATCTCCGATAAAACTGATTGCTCAGTTATTAATTTTATGTATTTTTATCATTGCTCCCTTTTTATTCATTATTATAAATATATATATTTTGTATGTGCCCCACCATATGCATATTTTTCCCCTGTAGAGTTATCAATAGCTCACTTTGCATTATTTTACCCCTCCACCCCTACCACCATCACCCTGTTCCACAAGACAAGTCAGTCATGCAGTAAGGTTTGTTGCGTGCACACCTTCCTTGCCACATGGCTCATCTCTCTCTACCAAACTAAGTTTTTAAGCCAAAATATTGTAGAATTGTGTTTGTCTCATGTTTTGTGTTCCAGTTGCACCCCTCCTGCCTCCAACTTCAATTACTGATGGGTTTATTATCCCTTTCCTTTTGTTATTTAAATTATGTTTCCATACTCTATAGTTAAAGAAGTATTAAATACTTATAACAACTAATTAAAAATTCTGCAACTACTGCAATCAATGATGAAAATGTATTATGCTTTTCAACAGTAAGAAAAAGTGTTCAGTACTTACTGTCAAAGGACACAAAGAGTTCTGGCATATCTTCAACAGAAACCATACTGCGATAGTCAAGTTTTGGGGCAGCTGGCTTTTGAGGAGGGTTAGGTCGAGGTTCTTGCTGTCTGATGAACGTTCCAACTGATGACCTCCTGTCACAGGAATGCTTCTTTTAAACATCATCAATCTCATACATAATGTGCAAAAAAGATTTCATCCTTTAATATTAATGATATTAACTGTTTTATAATCATATGAAAAACAAGTTTTTATCTGAATGAACATTTCACCCCTCTTTTGCCTGAAATACTTATTTTTTTCTTAAGAATGAATAATAATTTCAGTTTCTTCATTCACCTGAAATATTGTGTTTATGATTTTTTTTGTCCTGATGGCTTTATTGTCAAAATCTAGGTCACTAGAGGCAGTAAAGGACTGGTGGCAAGGAACAGGAAGGAATTTGGCCATAGTCTTTTAAAGGAAGCATCCCAGCATTCACCTGGATTGATCTGGAAAAGCCGAGAAAAACCCAAATCTGGATGCCCAGATGGGGATTCGATTCTGTCGTCCTGAATGCAAGGCCATAGCGTTATCGCTTATTCACCACTTAGAGGAGGAGGAGGGAGGGGGAAAGGGTAAGGAATTGGGAGGAATTTATCTACGACCTTTTGAAGGAATCATCTCAGCATTTACCCAAAGTGAAACCATGGAAAACCAAATTCTGGATGGCCAGATGGAGGTTTAAAACCATGTTCTGCTGAATGCAAGGCCATATCGTGAGGAACAGCATCAGGGGGAAAGGCAGGGGGGAGGGGGGTTAAGTGAGGCAAAAGTACCCTGGGCCCAGATCTCTGAAGGCCTGGGTGCCTACCTAAATCGAAATAAAGTGCAAGTTTCGAAATCTGCACCAAAGATTTTGAACATTTTTGTGTACAAATTTTCTGATTGTATCCATAAAACCAAAGTATAAAATAGAATATTTTGTTGGGAGAGATGGGGAGGGGGACCTTAGAACGCTGCCTGTAGATTGTTACCGCTTACCCGCCATGCTTGGTTGTGTGTTGATCTAACTTTATACATTCACAATTCTGCTGGACTCAACTCTGTTAAGTGACAGACTACTTTCATTATCACTGTTGCAATTCATATTATCTCAAAGAATTGTTTCCTGTAGCAGCATTGCCATTAAAATCATGTGCCACTATAGAAGTAAATCTTGTTGACCCATTGCCTTCTTGTTATATAATGCAGACCATTTTCTCACAGTTAAAGCAAGTAGGTAAAAAAAAATTATAAATAAATGAGGAAGGATTTTGTGAAAGTGGAGACTTTTCCAGACATATAACCTGAACGAAACATTACAAAATTGACCAACACACTCAAGAAGAAAATATAAAAATTGAAAATACAGTTTTTTTTCTTCATTTTGCAGCAAACTATAAAGATAAAATAACAGTGAAACAGCCATGAGGTATTGCATAAAAAAAGAAAAATTGTTAGAATATAAATGTGAAATGTAAACTATAATCTTTATATCAGCCTCTTGTAAAACAACCTATCTCATATACCAGCTCACCTATCTCCACTGTCAAAGTTCCTACATTAGCCCTACCTCAAATTCATTATCCATCAGAATGAATGGTCATAGACAAACAGTTTACTCCCAAAACCTAGATCTCCCTGTTGCTCACCATGCCAGTACTCATAACACCTGCGACCTTAATAACTGCTTCACAGTCGGAGCAATTAGAGTACTACAGCTACTACCTCCAAGGCTGAACTCCGCAGGTGGGAATCAACATATCAACACATCCATCAGACTAGACATCCCCCAGGCCTCAATTTCCAATATCATCTTCCATCCTCACCCTGTACACCCATCACTGGCCAACACAAATATATATATATATATATAACAATGAGCAGGAAAAAGCTTTAAGGCAATAAAATTAAGGAAGGATAGGGAAATATGACCCAGCACTTACCACAGATGAAGGCGGCTGGGACGACGAACAAAAAACAAACACAAGAGAAGTGCAATATTTCGGCCTACAGCAGCCTTAAACGTGCAGAAGGTGAAGCCCCAGGCGGCGTCACATGTGTACACATAGACAGCCGACTGGTGAATTTTATTGCCTTAAAGCTTTTTCCTGCTCATTGTTATTATATATATATATATATATATATATTCCTGCTCATTGTTATTATATATATATATATATATATATATATATTCACCAGTCGGCTGTCTATGTGTACACATGTGACAGCCGCCTGGGGCTTCACCTTCTGCACGTTTAAGGCTGCTGTAGGCCGAAATATTGCACTTCTCTTGTGTTTGTTTTTTGTTCGTCGTCCCAGCCGCCTTCATCTGTGGTAAGTGCTGGGTCATATTTCCCTATCCTTCCTTAATATTTATTATTATTATTACGTTTAGCCCACTAAGGAGCGCGTGGAACCATTAATTTGCATTGTCCTTCTTATTCTTCTTGCTGTTCTTCTTATTTTCCCAAAACTTCCTCATCCTTTCGCTGTGGGCTTGACGTCTCTCTTGTGTCCATGCATTTCTGAGTTTCAGATTTTTTGATGTAGGGCTCTTAGGGGCAAATTTATGTGAGGTGATCAATTGTCTATATTTACTGCGTGTGGATGTCAATGGGTCAAGGCTGGCTTCTGCGAGGTCCTTCTGGGTTTCTACAAACCAGCGTGCTTTGTTTTGTCGGGGACCGTTGACGATGTGGAAAATTTTCTTGGTAAGTCGTGAGTCATCCATTCGTGCTATATGTCCATAAAATTTCATGCGTCTTTTCCATGCAAGTGAGGTGAATCTTTCGGTCAGTGAATACAGTTCTTCTGAGCTTTTGCGCATCCAGATGCCATCTTTGATTTTGGGACCGAATATTTTTCTCAGTATCCGTCTTTCTATTTTTTCTATTCCTTTGACATTTACCGTTAATGATGATGTCTCCGTCGCATACAGTGCTCCTGGAAGAACGACGGTGTGGTAGTGATGGAGTTTGGCTTTGGTGGAAAGCGATTTCTTATTGTACGTATTCCAAGTAATAGCATATGCTTTTTGCAGTTTTTCAGCACGGTTCTTGTGGGCTTCTTTCTCAGTTCCAGTATTACCAATAATTTCTCCTAACTACTTAAACTGTTTAACTTGTTTGATAGTGCCATATTTGGTCACGAGTGGCTTCAGGTTGGTGCTTTTGGAGTCCATATATTGCGTTTTCTCATAAGAGATTTGGAGGCCGGTTTTGATAGCTATCTCATGAAGCTTCTCTACAGCATGTTTGGCTTCCTCGACAGTTCGTGTAATTACTGTTAGATCATCCGCAAAAGCAAGGCATTTTATGTTGATTCGTTTATCCTTTGTTCCCATATATATTCCAGATATATTCCTTAATTTTATATATATATATATATAGATTGTTTGGAAACAAAGGCGCTGAGAGCGGATATATTAGACATTGGGATAGGAGAAAAACCACCGCTTACCAAAGATGAGGGCTCCAGCGGCGTCAAAACACGAAAAAACACACAAACACAAACATAATACAAATTTTCGAGCTTAGCTCTTCATCAGGTTGTAGGATGAGGTGGCTGCCCCGCGGAAGCTAGCAACGGCAGCCACCTCATCCTACAACCTGATGAAGAGCTAAGCTCGAAAATTTGTATTATGTTTGTGTTTGAGTGTTTTTTCGTGTTTTGACGCCGCTGGAGCCCTCATCTTTGGTAAGCGGTGGTTTTTCTCCTATCCCAATGTCTAATAAATATATATATATATATATATATATATACCTTTTTTAAAAAAATACCAATATTTATATTTTTAATTTATCATATTTTTATATTTTTTACTATTTTCCAGTTATTATTTTTATTATTTCTCATTTTAATCTTTCTTGTGATTTATACTTGTGGTTATATTATCGTTGTTCCCCCCACCACCTCCAACAATTTTATTCTACGTGTGGCTGCATCTGGCGCAAGGCTTGCGTGATCTCAACCACCCATTTTCTAGTTGACAAAAGGGATATACCCGAAATATTGTATATTTTGTGTGTTTGGGTGTTGTTTTGTGTTGCTTCTGCCCTCCTCCCTTCAACTTTGGTGAGTGTTGGGTGTATTTTATCTATCCTTTCCATATAAATATTGCCTCGTGCCACTTCTTTCTTTCCATTGTTACCTATGATTGGTGCTGGCAAGTTCAGTTCACAAAGCATCTTTACACATAAATCTAATATATACAGAAGCTTGATTTTAAAACAAACTTTCATCAAACTGTTACTTATCTAAAGAAATTCAAGATTATTTCATAAGTACAAATAAAATAATTTCTTATTACTTCATCAGATTATAATAAACACAAGTGCATGTGAAAGACATAAAGAGGTAAGTGATATCGGTAAATAAAAAAATAATACCAAAATTCTTTTTACACACATTTTCTGAAAGGCACAGAAACAGAGAGACAGTGAATGTATAACAGACACTAAGCATGTTTACTGCTAATAGAAATTATTTTCAATTGAGGATAGTTACAGTAAAACTTTTAAAATTCTAAGCCACAGAAAAAGAATATATTGAGTGTATAATCTAAACTCAAGACAGAGTTTTAACTTCACCACCAATAAAAATATGCAACTTTTACACTAAAAAAAACATGGAAAGCATAAAATTTTCATATGCACTAATTTCACATTAATTTGAAGTCGCAGAATACCAAATAACTTCAGACATTAAAACAAAATGATTCATGAATAGGGCTAAGAAGGAATTGTCACAACACACATTTCACAACATGAATATAAAAAATGCAAAATTTTCATGAGGTTGACACAAATTTCCAGTACCAGCTCCTTATCAGTTAAAGAGGAAAAATAAAGAAAAAATAATGTATATCTTTAAAATAGAAAGAAAAAACACACTTATCTAACCAGAGTAATTGAAACACCTAAAGAATGTGATACAAGCATTGAACAAGACTGCACACAACATTCTCAACAGTGAACATGAATCAGAGCCAACATTCAAAGCTCACAATATGGTCTGTAATCAAGTTTGCAAAATACGTAAGCAACTCTCCTATCCAAAGCTAGTAGCAAGTTAACAATGACTGGCTGGCTTACTTCCAGTTGATTGTCCAGTGAGTATAGTGAACTCTCAACACAAGAACTATCTAGAATATAGGTGTGAACCAATAATAAAAGCTAACTGGAAGGATTTTGCCTTGTTATCCCAGTAAACAATTAAAATGTGAAAAGTAATTACATTTACATAATTTTCAGTATTTGACTAATTAGTAAAAATTAGAAATTATAATTATTTAATTAAGTAATGTTTCAAGTATGCCAGACATATGGAAGTTTGTGAAATATTAATTGCAAGATTTAACATACTAAAGATAGTCCGACTAATGTAAGCATGATAACATGGAATGTTCTTTGCATCTTTAATGATTTAGTTTTAAAAAAAAAGTGAATAAGAATCTCTACTTGAAAAACAACGTATAAATTATATTTCTTTCTTACTATCAGGTTTAGGCCAATGCTACTTATAAATAAGAAGTTCGCTACGACTTTAAAATATGAAAGTGACAGACACTAACAAGTGCAGTTTACAATTAAACCATATAATGCTACATTAGCAAAGGTTCATTAAGATAATAGAAACTATATAGTATAGAGTGCCAAGCCAAGCTGGAGATAGTTGCTTATCCGATTAAACTGTTGTGAAACGTCTGGGGAGGAAAAAAGGGGGAGGGGGGGAAGGTCCATTGAATATGCTTACTGAATATGGAAAACCTTAAAAAAATTATATATATTATTATTATTAACAAAAAGCAGCAAAAATGTAGAAGAAAGTTTCACACAAAGAGAAAAGTATTAGAAAGAACGTCAGAGGTGCTGACAAAATCACAAAGAAAGAATACGCTTGGTGTTTTTATACAACAGTCGTTCTGTTAATACCTATGAAGACAATGGCAGATGCAAGAAATGAAACTACTTCATATGAATGTTCAGTGCTGTGTAAAAAGAAGAAATTCTGCCAATGTCTGTTTAGTTAAGAATGAGTTCGCAGAACAGGAACATAGCCACACTGAACAGGCCTTTAATAATTTCCTCATAACATGCTTATATACATAAATTCTACATTTCATTTTCAGATACTTAGCACTGAAGTCACTGTTGTGCTCTCCGTATGCACTGAATGAATCCTTATTTCAAGGAGAGACAATTCATCAGGAGAAGCTATATTGATTAGCTCAAAATAATAAAATTCTAATAGAAAAGCAAATTAAAATTCTTTTAAGGTTCAGTTTAAGTGGTAAAAAAAAAGAAATCCAGACCTATTTGAAAATAATTAATGTTATTTTTACAATTTTTAAAATTTGCATTGCATTTGGCGTCTTTAGGACATTTTCACTTTGAATATCTCCTGCCCAATACAGTTACTTATTCACTAAAAACACATTAAAACTACTAGGTAGTTTCTAAAGGGTTAAAACCATTTTTAATGCAAGTATGACTCAAACTGTCTACATTAAAAATAATTTAACAAATTTTTGTCACTGATGATCATAAAGAATATTTTAACACAGACAAATTACACTACTGAAAGGTTTCCAGCAAATATTTTAACACTCAAAAATATAGGTGCAAAATTTATGGTATCTCTTATATAAAATTTTAAGAGCCAAAATTAAATAGATGGAAATGATATAGGAAAAATTCTTACCAACTGGTTCCAATCATTTAATAAAAATACGAGAAACTACAAATGTTCATAAAACCATATCAACATACACAAAAATAAGTGCCAACAAAATACCAACATTTAGTTTCAAACTTACTTTTAGGTGTATAGCAACAGTTTTAAGAGGATACGGTGCTATTTTTCAATGGAGAATTGCCACAACAGACCATGCGACAGATAGGGTAAGGGGAAACATGCAATGCTGGAGAACGTGCTAGTGTCTTACCCCGAGGCATCTGGCAGGGCTGGGGTTGGAGGGGGAGGGCCAGGACCCGGGGATTTGGTACTCTCCTCGCTGGGTGTCTTGAATAGCCCAAAGTCCGCCAGGTTGATGGGGGAGCTATGTAGCCAATCATCGAAATATAACTGTACGACTTAAATATTTTACACCGAAATTAATAGTCAGTTATGAAAGAGAACAGAAGTCACGAATGGATCCACTGGAAACTATTCTTAAAGAAAAATGGCACAACTTTCTGACATGGATGTAGTTTAAGAAGGTCTTTGTTAGGTGTGACAAACAAAAAATAGCATGCAGAGACTCTTCAAAACATGTTTAGATACTGTGGCAATTGTTAATAATTTTGATTCAGACTTTTTTTACTTCTTTTTTTTTTATTTTTAAAAAGGGATATTTTCATTAGCAAGACTACAAATCCAGCTGCAACTAATTAAGTAAAGATTTAGCTGATTAAGGGTTAAAATTCAAATTACAGAATTAAAATGTGGCATTTCATATCAAAGCAGTAAAGTTTCACCATTAACAAGGAATAAAGTAAGCAAAATTTAGCCATTTTTACAGCAATAATGTTACCAATTCCTTACACTAAACTCTTTTGAACTCTTAGTGAATTACACCAATTTCAAAGAACAAAAATATTCACCATACACCACTTGGTGTTTTCACATACCTTGAGTGGCTCTACTCATAACAGAAGTATGTTTTGTTTAAGAAAATGTTTTGAATTTACTCCTTTGATGGGTAAGGGTTGTAGACAAATGTTCTGTAGATAAATCTTAATTTTTATTAAAAACATTATGAAACAATTAAGGATTCATAACAATTCCCAATATGGATTTAAGATCTAAATTTATCTAGGATATTAAAAATGACAATAGCAACCAAACTTTCCAAATCCCCACCAGTAGTGGTTATTTCTTAAAAACAAAAATCATTGTGCAGACATACTAGGTTCCTCCCTAACACCCTTACAAAATCAAGCAACCAATAATAGTTTCCTCTCACACTTGTAACCACAAGTATTTGTGTGGACTAAAAATCCAACTGAATTATATTTCTTCCCCCAAATTCCTAGATCTATGAACTATCAGATTCCTCTCAACAACTTGTGTGTTACAAGTGGATAATTTTTTTACAAGCTCTAATCATCCAGTAGTTCATCAAAATTTACAGCCTCACCAAAATCTTTGATTACAAATATAATAAGAACTATGAGAATCAATATAAATCTATCTTTTTTCCTCCTTTATCGATTCCATCACGCAGATTCCTTTTTTTATATTTGAAAATTTAAAACACATTTAGGGAATAAATATGTTTCAGTTTCAATTTACTCACTTATTTACACGCTCTGGAGTCCTGCTGAAAATTAGGCACTGATGCATATAAAAATTGGGGCAAAGACACAATAGTACCACCTACAGTCTCAATCACTCCCTTGCCATGAATAACACTGTCACCACAAACACGAGACAAAAATTGATATACTAAAGCAATGAAGCTCTCTCTCAGAAATTGAGAATGCAGCATTAAATGATCAATTACTCAGAAAACTAAAAATGAATAAAATGAGTGAAGACGAGATTCTGAATCTCCAGAAATTTAGAATATTAACTTCACTTCTGACTAAGTAAAATGTAAAAACTTCATGAAAAACGTGTGTATACCTATTCACACATTCAAAATGTGTCATAATGACGATGGAAGAACAAAAAGGTTTTCGATTTGAAGCAATTTACCAGCCGTTCAACAAGTGATGCAGAAAAAGTTACTAGGAGCTCCATCCATTTTATCATTTCTTTTACTAAAAATATTTGATATTATGGTCATTTACATCAACTCTATTTAAAGAGTGAAATAAAGTATCACACTGTATTTTTAACTTACTGCAAACTGGTACAAGTGCTATGCTGTATTTTTTTTTTTAATGAACGTTATGAGGTAAAAAATGGGGGACCCCCTGAGTCACGCTGATGTGTAAGCTGAATTGGATAGTTGTCACATAAATTGACCCTATATTAGTTGCAGCCTCCCAGATCCACTGTACCTTAATACTCTAAGCAGTAATGGAGCAATCACGTTTGGCTGTTATGCCTACACATGTCTCCAGCAATAGCTCCATTCAGAATGACAACTCACAATGTAAGGATCAGAATTTTATAACTGAATACTTTTCCTATCACGTGTCGATGTTTTATCCTCCTCCTAGTTTACTCAACCAAACAATGATAACTGACATTCCATTTTGGATTTTAGTATATTTACATTTTTAGATGCAAATAGTGCACTAAACCTGCATTCAAGTCTCATTAAATACATTCAGAATATCCATCATGCAAGGGGTTTTTTTTTTTTTTTTTTTTTTTGTACTAATACATTCACGACAGGTTTCAGAAATCTTAAAACTTCCCCTTCGTATTTAAATGGACAACATTACATTTTATGGTCATAACATATCCGAGTATTTCCAACTGTACTCATCAAAAGGTAACAAAGTCTCTGTACGATTCACAAGTACACTTGCTGAGCAGCTCTCAGAAAAAAAAGACTGAAAATATAAGCAATTAACAAGAAAAAAACTTCACTCATACAAAATAGATTATAACTGCTGTTACTTCGCAAATGTACATTGTAGTAGACGAAAGCAAAGCAAATATAAACCATTAATAACTGTAATATAGGATTTACACAGTTTTATATAGTCGTGCAAAGTAGTTGCTCCATTTGTTTTAGTGGTTGCCAATATTAAGTAAATCAAATTTTCTGTTTAATTAAAAAATTTAGGAAAATCCTCTACTTGAGAATTTTGGTACCTGATATATACATTCATGCCCTCAATGTTTGTTTCCTATATGGAGTAACTGTGCAAGGTCTATGCAAATATACTTTTAGACATTTCAATTTAAGGAAAAATAATTATTGTGTCTATAGGGCACAGAGCCATTTCATGCTGGAATTCTAAATAATTTACGGGACAGTTTGCGTCAAAGAGTAAGATTGAAAATAGTGTAACATTTAAGACTGTGCTTTGCTATTTCTAAGAGAAAAATTAGACTTGCATTAATTTTCTTATTAAACATAGCTGAATATTTTACAGAGTAGGGAAGTAGCAAGTTTGACATCTAAGATCAGCCAGACGTGTAATTTCAAAACACAGCAGAGGAGTTTGTTTATCTCAGAGTATTTATTTAAACTCTAGATCTACATGATACCTACCAGATATCCAGAATTTAACTGTTTCAAATAACTTTTTTGGGTATAAAAGGTGAGGAAAATAATCAATAACAAAGCTCTTGATACTCTCTATGATACACAAAGTGTATTCCTTCCACTTAGTAATTTAAATCTAAATCTTCATCTGAAGTATTGCATTTCTGATTTTATAAAGCTCACAACAGCACACACTAAACAAAATTTTATTACAAATTTTATTTCCTTCATCTTTTGTTATGATTTTGATGTAAAAGCATAAAGTAACCGGAAGTTATAAAAGTGAAAGTAGAAAAATCTAAAAATCAGACTGTTATAACATGCGTTGTTTTTAGGAAGACTATTTCCAGATATTTTTTAAAAAAATCTAGAATGTGTACAACAAGATATCAGGAAACACAAAATGAACTGCAAATACCTTTGAAACAAAATTGTACAAGAGAAAGCATTTGCCAAAAACAAACAACCTTGATGACTAACAGCATTTTCACTGTCCCTATTAATATGACTACACACATTTTGTTATCACCACTTACTGTATTTTTAGAGTGGAGCTGGTGCAGATAAAAGTTAAATAACTGTTAACAAGAAGTTTCTAGAAGTTCAAAGTTTGTGCCACCAATGGCAATCAACTAGAGCCTCATGCCCAAATTTGCTCATATACATACTCCATCCGGAAAGTAAGTACGATTTGGATATTAAAAGAGATCAGCAATTTGTTTCAATTTGTATTTTAGTATAAAAAAATCCGCACATCTTAAACTACTCTTTGACATATTCAAAATGTGAATTAAGGCATATATCGTATCTTGGCACTAATTGTAACATACCCGCCTTGTAAAATTCAGCCACCTGTGAATCAGTTCTGGACATTTACCTTGGTCTCATCACCACATGCAAAGCACTGACCGGCAAGAAATTTCTCGAGATGAGAAAACAAATAGAAGTCATATGGAGCTAGGTTGGGACTATAAGGTAGGTGAAACAAACAGTTTTCCCAGGGAAATGATTCAAACAGCGTTGTCGTTATGCGTGTGGTATGAGATTATGCGTCATCATGCAGGAACAAAATGCCTGAAATCATGCCTTTTGTTAAGTATAGCACACCACAACTTCTTCAGTGTTTCACAGTAAGCTATAGCATTGATTTTTGTGCATCGTTCCATCCAGTTCACCGGCAAAATTCCTCGACAGTCCCAAAACACCGAACATGATTTTTCTTGAAGAAAGAGGTTTTGCTTTATTTCGCTGCAGGAACCAGTATGCCCCCATTCCAATGACTGCCATTTCGTTTCAGGTGTCTCATAACAAATTCATATTTGATTGCCTGTGAAAATCCTTTGTTTAAAAAAAAAAGATATTTCTGTCACATAAATCTACAAGAACTCCAAGCCAGCTCTCATGAGTTTCCATTTTTGAATGTTTATTAGTGTTTTCACCATTCACTGTGCACTCAATTTTTTGTAGTGTAAATGTTCAGTCAAAATTTCTTGTAATAATGGTCATGAAATGTTTGGAAAATCCATTGAGATATCAGAATCGCCTATTGGACTGAACTTGGCTGATTTTCCGGTGGTCAATGACAGGCATCTACTGCACTCCTTGGCGTGGTCATTTTCCCTTCCTTCTGTAAAAATCCTAACCCACTTTTGCACCATATCTTCACTCATTGCGTTCCCTCCATAAGTTTCACTTATCTGATGATAATTTTCAGAATGTTGAACAATTCTTACAGTCAAAAACTTGATAATTCGCTCCAATTTCACGGCTGGCAAGTCACTCTATTGTTTTAAACATGATTACCAACAAACAGCGACTTCAAATGTTCACGTAATCAATCCACTAGGATAATTAGTTCTCGTGTTGAAGAACATGCGCGTGTTCCGTGCTACCAGATGTGCAAACGGTACTTACTTTCTGGATGAGCCTTGTACAGCACATAAGACAATTGTGTGTGTTAAGGAAGCAGGTTAGGCAAATGGCTCAGCCTGGCTTTACAAACAGTTTTCAAACCAAGATCTTAAATAGTTCCTCAGACAGAATGCAGTTTCAAATTACACTCAAACATGGGTCAGGTGAGCAATGGAATACAAAAGTACATTTAACTCCTGCAAAAATCTACCAACAGTATTAATCAGTAATCATAAGCAAAATATGTACATTTACAACAATTTCATAAAATGTTAATATATAATGTTAATATATGATGTGTCCTTTTTTTCTCAACTTGTCCACTTGGTTTCACAACAAGTAAAAGTAAGTAGTGTAGTGAAGTGTAATGCAGAAAATGATAAGATGAAAAGTAAACATTTTAGTATTGGACAATTCAACAAATAGAATCCTGAAGAAACTAAATTACCATAATCACATAACTGAGTAGCGAGTTTTACCTTGAAAAGACTTTCGAGAACATGGACGAGTGCTGCTGTGGATCAATTGCTGGTGGAGTCTGTAATCCTACAAGTGGATCCTTATCATCTTTCTCTCCGGTAAATCCTTCCATCCACGAAAGTGGATAGGATAGCCTCTTCAGCATCTACAAATAATTAATTTGCTTGAGGAACAAGACTACAATTGCCATATCCATTGGCTACTTAAACAAATTAAAATTTTATCTTTAACTATTATAGTAAAAAATTAAATAAAGCAAAGAAAATCAGTTGTGAATTTATTCATTTTGTTTTCGCCACTTCCATATTTGCACAGAGCCTATTTAAACCAGAATATAAAGTAAAAATTATTCAAGAGATTGTTCAAGCAGTCATTAGAACTCATGAATTAGAAAATCAAATTTATACTTTCGAGAACTAAATGAAAGTCTCAATATTCTGATCCATCGGTGCATTATTAACAAATTTTACTGATTTTTGGTATTTCTATAATATATTCATCATTTTTATTTTGATTACCAAACTTGTTTTTTGGTTGGTGAAGAAATCATTCTTTTCTGCTTCACACACTAAATATCTAACAGCAGATCTTGCTCTATCTGAAATTTTCTACCTTTACTCAACACTATACTGTCTCTTTTGTGACCAGGAATATTTTAAAAATTATTGTTGAAGTCATATGTCCTGCACTTTTGAATTTGCTTTTTCCCCCATATTTGACCTATACCCCCGAGATGCTGGTAGATGCAATTAATTTTTTCCGTATCACTCTAATCCTCAAAAGTTCTATAGGCTTCAAAACTCTTAGGAAAATTTCTGGGTATATGTTTCCATTGTCCAAGAATTTTATAAAATACTTTTTCACTAGAAGTAATGGTTACTATGTTCAAGTTACTCTAAGGGTTCGAGATTTGTGTCTCTTTGGAACTGACCTGTACCTTAAAGAGTTTCACATCATGTAATTGCAGTGTCTGTTTAATGGTATTCACCTGTCCCCATCTCGTCAAGTTTCCATTCTGTTAAGCCAAAGTGTTGTCCCAGGAAGGTGGTGTCCGTTTTTTTCTTTCCACATCTTTTCAATTTTTATTAATGTATGGAGGTCTGTCATTATATTCTCCAACTGATCTCCAATTTTTGTGTAGCTCTGTTCCATTGCACAGATCTATCCATTGAACTTAACACTTTTACTGTTAGGTCATTGATAACAAAGTCAGTGGTGTCAGAGAGTATTTTGATATAGTCAATTTGGTCTGTGTTCTTTTCACAAATCATTTTACATGACCCAACTTCCTTCTGAATAATTTCTATTTGACTAATCACATCTTGGAATCACAAGCTGAGCTGATTTTGTTAGCTCTCCTGAGATTATCTTAACTGTTCAGACAACTCTAGTTTTAGGTCTGCGACTGTCTAAATTCGGTTTTTAGGCATAATTGTGATTGCCAAAATTGTTCAGGTGATTCAGTTTTCTTTCTGCTAATGAATGTCGAAATTTATAGGATATAGTTTTTATATCTGCTTGTTAAAAGAGACTGGACATAAACTGTTTCATGTCCGATTTATTCTCTGCCTGCCACAAAGAATGCTTAGTGTTTGTCAAAGTTTCTGGTTCAGTATTACTACTCGTTGTCTGCATTTCAATATTAGTAACACCTTCTCCAGGTATCGTAACATGTATGCCTTTAGAACAACCCATTCCTGAACCAACTTGTGGTGTTATCTGTGTAGGTATTGGTAAGGAAGTGTGCTCTAGTTTCATAACACGTATGGTTAGTCTTGGATTGGAAAAGTTATACACACAGTCTGAAACAGTTACACTGGCAAAACTTCTATCTATTATTGGTAATGACACATTTTCAGGAAACCCCTAAAGTCCTCCGACACATCGTTTTTGATTATAGTCCTTCTGTCAGAAGGGTTAGCTGGCCCCTTTTCGCAGAATCATTGGTTTCTTGCATAGTAAATCACAAATATTCAAATAAATTTAAGAAGTGCATAAAATCTGGAGTAGAAAAGGAAAAAAAAAGTTCAATTGTGCACTATTGTGCTGGATTTCTGAGGATTTTTTTTATTGGATTTATGTCTGACATTGATAGATATTGCAGCCAGGGGACAAGGCTGGTTCAATTGTTTCTCTTTGGATTATCCCCATATTAATGATAAAATGTAGTCTTTTATATTTTGACAAACTTAAAACTTTAATATTGTCCTTTTTATTGTTCCTTCACCAAACTAAATCTGGAAAGTATGGTATCTGAAGAATACATGGTTTTAGCAGTGACAATTTTGCTTGTAACCACCCATACACAATAGTTTTTTTTTTTGCTATGGCTTTACACTTTGTTGACATCGTGGTCATTAGAGCGGGAAAGGACTGGTAACAAGGAACTAAAAGGAATTCAGCCATGGCCTTTTAAAGGAAAATAAGAGAAGGAATTTGTCCATGGTCTTTTGAAGGAAGCATCCCAGCATTCGCCTAGAGTGATTTTGGAAAACCACATAAAACACAAATCTGGATGCCCAGACAGGAATTCAAACTGGCATCCTCCTGAATGTAAGTCTAGAGCACTACTGCTCACCCATCACGCATGGTAGTAGCATTATTAATGACCTCCTGGGCATGTTACTCTGTCACCATGACAACTAATCCTTCTCTCAGAGCAACCGACATTCATGAGTAAGAATACAAAATATAGTATTGGTGATTATTAATACTTCTTCTTTTTTTGCAAACCGTTATGCTATAGTAACCTGAGAGAATAATTATTTTATTCTTTACCTTATTTTTTCTGCTTTCTTGTCTGTCTGGGTCATCAGACTTCTGAGAACTATCATCTCCTTTTTCACCAGGAGCTTCAGCTTCTGGGTTTGAGTCAAGACTGAAGGACACTGAGGAAGTCTTCTTTCTACCAGTATCACTGCTAACTGTGGACTCTTGTGTTGTCGTACCTGGTGTTAAGCCAGGTATCGTTCTAGGTGGTACCCACTCAGTCTTAGGAGCAAGAATTATGTCAGCATCTGAGAACACCTGTTATTAAACAAACAAAAATAGAAGTTATCAAAAACAGAATGAAAGCATGAAAAAAATAGCTTATTTAATAACATAATTCGTAATGCCAAGGTAAATACCTACCAAGTATTGGTCTGGCTACAAACAGTATACGTACAGGAAAGCACTAAAGTTAGAGACCTAATATATCAAAGATTTCATGCTGTGTACAGAAACTGTTATTGAGACTTAATTTTCAAATTTTATACAAGGAAGGATAAACATTTGATGTTAAATAGAAATAATCCAGCTAACTCTATAAAGAACACACAAATAATTAAGAAAACCCAGACAAAAAATCTGAAAAATATAAAAGTCACTGGAAATTTTTCACAGCCAATAATATGACAGAATTCCACAATCCACAGGTTAAAATTGTTTACTTTTGGCACAGGCAGATACAACTTATCTTTGTAGTATCACAAATTTTAATCATCTTATGTTAATGATCTATATAAAAGGTTTGATTATTACCTTCTTGTTTGGCAAGATTACAGGCAATTCCTCCTCTTCCTTCTCCTCCTTCTCCTCCTCTTGCACAGCAGGAGCCCCAGTCTGCTGTCCTTGGTCACCGAGACTTCCCACTTCACGAATGTCAATACCAGAGTCATGACAACTATGTTTTTCCAATAGCTGATTACTAGGTGCACTTGCAGATAAGCCATTTCTTTCTTCATCTCCTTCTTGTTCTTCCTTGTCAAGCGATCTCTCTTTCTCCGTGCTTGGAACTGCCCAATGATGATCTATGCACGATCTACGGCGTTCTTCAGCAGAACGCAATGCTTGCAAAATGTCTACCTCACCATCTGTTGTCTTTACAGCCGAGTCATCCACAGTGTCTTTTGTCTGAGAACCAGATGTGCATAAATCAAATGATACTTGTCCAAAATTTTGATGCACTAATGGTACCACATATTAATGGAACAGAATATAAACTCTAGGACACAATGAAATTTTTAAATACAAATTTGAAAAGAAGTGTGTTAAACATAATGTGTACAGGGCAATTTTAATCAATAAGTGGTAGGAAACCAGTAAATTTGATATATTATGGCTCAAGATCATTTAGAAGGTAAACAAAAATGTGTATGAGTTGTGATGTAAGCCCATAGCTGACAGCCAACTATGACTGTTAAAAGAAGAAAAACATTAACACAATTCAGCTTAATATAGTACTCAGTTGATTTCAAATTATAATACAGCATAAATGAATTTACATTCAGTTAAGAACCATTAAATAATCACAGATATGCCATACTGTGAATCTAATACTTAACAGTATTCCTAAAAATCACTACTAATCTGAGGCTAAGGAAATTTTTGCTTTCAAGTATGTATATAAAGAAAGATAAAGGAACAATCACATTCCACAGTTGAGAGTAGGAAGGCACAGAAACAAACATGAACACACAATACGAGGTGCATTCAAGTTCTAAGGCCTCCGATTTTTTTTCTCCGGACTGGAAAGAGATAGAAACATGCGCATTGTTTTAAAATGAGGCCGCGTTCATTGTCAATACGTCCCAGAGATGGCAGCACCGTACAGCAGATGGAATTTTACCACCAGCGGCGAGAATGAGAACTGTTTTAGATACTTAAAATGGTGACGTTTTCCTTACTTGAACAGCGTGCAATCATTCGTTTTCTGAATTTGCGTAGTGTGAAACCAATTGAAATTCATCGACAGTTGAAGGAGACATGTGGTGATGGAGTTATGGATGTGTCGAAAGTGCGTTCGTGGGTGCGACAGTTTAATGAAGGTAGAACATCGTGTGACAACAAACTGAAACAACCTCCGGCTCGCACAAGCCGGTCTGACGACATGATCCAGAAAGTGGAGAGAATTGTTTTGGGGGATCACCGAATGACTGGTGAACAGATCGCCTCCAGTGTTAGCATTTCCGTGGGTTCTGTGCACACAATTCTGTACGACGACCTGAAAATGCGAAAAGTGTCATCAAGGTGGGTGCCACGAATTCTGACGGACGACCACAAGGCTGCCCGTGTGGCATGTTGCCAAGCAATGTTGACGAGCAACGACAGCATGAAGGGGACATTCTTTTCGTCGGTTGTGACAATGGACGAGACGTGGATACCATTTTTCAATCCAGAAACAAAGCATCAGTCAGCTCAATGGAAGCACACAGACTCACCACCACCAAAAAAATTTCGGGTAACCGCCAGTGCTGACAAAATGATGGTGTCCATGTTCTGGGACAGCGAGGGCGTAATCCTTACCCATTGCGTTCCAAAGGGCACTACGGTAACAGGTGCATCCTACAAAAATGTTTTGAAGAACAAATTCCTTCCTGCACTGCAACAATAACGTCCGGGAAAGGCTGCGCATGTGCTGTTTCACCAAGACAACGCACCCATGCATCGAGCTAACGTTACGCAACAGTTTCTTCGTGATAACAACTTTCAAGTGATTCCTCATGCTCCCTACTCACCTGACCTGGCTCCTAGTGACTTTTGGCTTTTTCCAACAATGAAAGACACTCTCCGTGGCCGCACATTCACCAGCCGTGCTGCTATTGCCTAAGCGATTTTCCAGTGGTCAAAACAGACTCCTAAAGAAGCCTTCGCCGCTGCCATGGAATCATGGCGTCAGCGTTGTGAAAAATGTGTACGTCTGCAGGGCGATTACGTCGAGAAGTAACGCCAGTTTCATCGATTTTGGGTGAATAGTTAATCAGAAAAAAAATCAGAGGCCTTAGAACTTGAATGCACCTCGTAGTACCAAAATTCTTGGGTTTAAAACACAGGAAATGCACAGGATGGCAGTCAAAGAAAAGTAAATGCTGGTATGAAAGATGAAGATGGTGATGGGAGAAACTCAAATTGGAACAATATGAAAAGGAGGAAACAAAAAGATGTAATCAAGGAAAATAGAATCAAATGCATAGAAAAAAATTACAAAAAATACATAAATACACAGAAAGAACGCTTATATTAATATTAAAATAATCACAGTAAGTGATTGTTCCTGCAGGTGAGGAAATGAAATGATAGAGAAAGTGGAGGCAAAAGGAAGAAAGGGCAGAGCACATGCATGTTGTGGTAATCCAGATTCCAGTGCCTAACTCTACAGGAACTGTGTTAGCATAAACAGCGAAATAAGAATTAAAGTTATTGTTTTGGACAGCGTGTGCTGCAACAGAATGGTTAGGATTTTGGGTGAATACCATCCATTCGTCTGCAACCATTCATCCTGACAGGTAGACAGGTATTAAGCAGGTAGGAAAATAAATTACGTGGGCAAATTCACAGGCGATTCATCTCTCCAGTAGCAGAATTGGTGAGGGCGATGGTGACTGATACATGTTGCAAGTCTAACAATTTTTGTCCGTATCAAGGGATAGTCAAAGGACGCTGTCTTGCTGAATGTGTATCAGAAGTTAGGGAGTCTACTGAATCAAGTTGGAGATTGATGAAGAAGTTCCGAGTATGGAAATTATGAGGGTGGTTCAAAAAATAAGGTCTCCTATTTTTTTTATATAGAAAATCACATTTATTCACCACTTGTGATACATCGTTAGAAAGTTTGAAGTTTTAGCTATTTTTCTATGTAATCGCCTTCCCGTTCAATGATCTTCCGCATCTGCGCCACGATCTTTTTGATCCCGTCGTCGAAACAGTCTCCCTCAGCGTCACGAAGAAATCGAATGACTGCGACCTGCACTTCCTCGTCTGACCGGAACTTCTGGCGTCCCAGGTGCTTTTTAAGTGTGGGAAACATGTGATAGTCACTTGGGGCAATGCCCAGGCTAGAGGGGAGGGGGGGTTTCAACGATATCCCAACCAAATTGTTCAATGAGGGAGGTCATTTGATGTGTTGATGTGAGACATGTGGACATGCATTGTCATGGTGCAAAGACACTCCCTTCTTTTGTTCTGCATAGCCCACCGTAGTTTCTTCAGAGTTGTGCTGTAGCAGTCAGAGTTAACTGTTGTTCCTTTTGGCATCAAATCCACCAACAATACCCCCTTACAGTCCCAAAAAACAGTCGCCATAACCTTACCGACCAACTTCTCTGTCTAACTTTTTGGACTTCGGCAAAGATGGGTGACGCCATTGTTTGGACTACTACTCCATTTCAGGAACGTAATGTTGCACCCAGGTTTCATCCCCAGTCACTATCGAATCCAGGAAGTCTTCTCCCTCTTCTTCAAAGTGGTGAACAAATTCTTTGGCACATTCCATGTACCATCTTTTGTGTTCGTCGGCAAGCTGTCTGGGAACATACCTGGCAGTCACTTTACTGTATACTAGAGTTTCTGAAACAATTGTGCATATGGAGATTTTCCCACACTCTCCATTAAGTCTCTCAGTTATCTCATCAAGAGTTATGCTTTGGTTACTGTGCACCATCTCATCAATTTTTGTCACTGGTTCATCGGACACGCTCGGTCTTCTAGGCCGCTCCTTGTAGTGTACGTTGCTGCGACCGGCAGAAAACTCCTGGCACCACTTCCGCATGTTTTTAATGTCCATACACTTTTCCCCGTACACTTCCACTAACTGACAATGGATTTCTATCGGTGTAACGTTTTTCGCCTTCAAAAATCGGATCACTGAGTGCAGTTCTCGCCTGGCGGGTGAGCTAAGTGGCAGCTCCATCACAAACAGATCTCAAGCAGCGACTGACCGTCTGAGCTCAAATCTGTACCATTCGGTGGTGGGAGAACCGAAGAACATGGCATTGTTGGTTTTGACTTGGCATCGTTGGAGACCTTATTATTTGAACCACCCTCGTAAGAAGGCTATGCTACCCACAAAAATATTATGAATCTAAGCCACAAGAGGAGTTTGAGAGAAACTTGATCTGTTTTGGACAGTCGAGGAATATGTTGGTATATTAATGAGCAACACAACTATCAAAAGCTGCCACAGTTCTGGTGATCAATGTTCGAATTTAATGGAAAAAAACTAGGTATAACAGGGTAGTGAGAAAAGCAGTAGTTGAATAGCATTGTAACAGTATCAGGAAAATGTTCCACACCACTTGTGGAATGGCAGTGTGGGGTATTTGTGTATAAGAATATGACATTAATAGTGAAAAGAACAGAATTGGCAGGAAGTAGAACAAGAACTACAGCATGATGTTCAAAGAAATGCTGAGAGTTTAAAGCACGAAGGAAGCTAACCGATAATGGTATCGATCATCTCTGCCCATCATTAATACTTCCAAGACATTTCACTTTCAAATTTTGTAGAATGAACCCTTAGGTCAATACAAGTCAAGTTTGTATTTCAGCAAGATCAGGACATGCTGTCATGACATTTGACTCTAACAACTCATTTTTTGTCACTTTAGATTCTGCTGGATTATGCTAAGGTCAATTTAAACCAAAAGTGCAGAGCAGAATAAACAGATTCAAGAACGATATCAGATCAGGTTACGCGATTATGTCCTATGACCTTAAAAACTCACTGTTTAGTCGACTAATTTTTTGTTTATTACTTCGAGTCTGTTTAGTCAAGTCATGATGTTGGAACTATTCTAGACCCACAACCGTACCCAAAACACTGATACATGCTTACATCTAGTTTTTATATGGAATGTTACTAGTAATGTTTAGTTGGCACATTTATGAAAAAAATAGTTTGGGGCACCATTAATAAGCAATAAAGAAAGAATCATTAAAACAAAATGTTTTTGTGCGAGATCAAATTCAAAACTACTGGTTGGATTTTGATGGGCTTTTGGCTAATGAACAGCCAAAGACGAAGATCCAAAAAATGAAAGCATATGGAATAGGTGATTAATCTCATCATATTTTTAAAATATAAATTTTCTTGGTGGAAGTTCTTAATGTGCAGTATCTGTGGAGAGTTTTATCTATTTGTCTTAATGTACACTGAAAAATACTAGTCCTGTTTTGAGATACAGATAATATCAGGTACAAATGGAATGAAATGAAGTACCTGTCTGCTGTCGGCATCAACATTTCCATCTGCAACATTTGCTAAATTGGTCGGAGTAACTAATTCTCGTTCAAAAGCCTTGGGGAAAGCATCGCCATCTTCTCGCCCAGGACAGGAACACTCACTATCATTGTCTTCAGGTGATGATCGAGCAGGACCAGCTAGCTCCGGGAAAGTCTCATCCTTTACAAGAAGAGAATCTTTCCCTGGAGAGTTTTGCGTTCCTCCTTTTCCACAAGTTACAAAAGCTTTTGAGTGATAGATTTCTGGCTTTTGGCTGTCTGTCCTGTAAAATAATGTGCATGTAGTCAGTGATTAACAGTATCAGATATATAAGAATGCACTTGTATGTTAAGAATAATTTTAAATAACCCCTACTAGATTTTATTTCTGTATTCCATTAACAAGAAAGAGTTATTGGATACTGTTATTCATCAGAAGATTTCAGCAAGATTATAGTATTTACTAAAAATCTAAATAAGATCATAATTATTCCATGATTAGTAAACAGCTATCAAAAATTATAAACAATAATGAATAGGAGAAGGACACTGGGCTAGAAGTATAACAGTTTGAGTAGAATAAGGGCATATATGAGACTATTTTGCAGAAGCAAGATGCTAGAACACACATTGCCTTTTTAGATTCTGAAACGTTGTTGGTAATCTAGAAAGAATGAAATTATCTTCTTCTACTTATCCAGCATGGCCTGTTAGGTATCGATCCATCTTCTTGGTGTTCTTCCTACATTTCTCCTGCCTCTGGGATGGTATTCGAGAATTTTCTGTGGGATCCGGTCAGTCTTCATCCATAGTACGTGGTCTGTCCAACATGTTCTGTAGTTTTGCACAGTTTGGAGAAATGATTTAATTCAAGAGTTCTTTAAGGATTTCATCTGATATTTTTCTGTTTAGTAGTGTGTAGCCAGCTGTGCTCATGAATTGTATCTCAGCAGTTATTAGTCTCAGTTAATCACCTATGCGGACTGTCCAGACAATAGCGTAGATTTAGCCAGAATATTATATAGCCTGATTCTAGTGTTCCATTGAATAAGAGATGATCTGAAGGTGCTATTCACTCTTCATGTAACTTTTGTAAAGTTTGTGATTTTTTGTTGCATATCAGTTTCTAGGGTGTAGCCACGTATTTGAATTCTGATATTTGCTCTGAGGGTGTGTTTTATATTGAAGTTTTTTGAAGAAAATTTGGATAAAAATGTGAGGAGATGTACTGAATTATAAAGAAAATTGCATTATCAACAGAGAAGACGCAATAAACCAACTACTTCAAATATAGTGAAATTGATTAAAATGACATTTGTCAAATTTCAGAAATCCAATTTTGACCTTTATATGCACCACATTAAAAATGGGACCCTGAAAACTAGCAAGCGTAAAGTGATGATTACTAATGCCATGATAAAATGAACTGAGTATAGATTTAATTCAACACAATCTTCTACCCCTGAATCAGAGAGAGAGAGAGAGAGAGAGATTTAAACAGCTTATAAGTTTCATAAAATTAAAATTAGGCTATTGTTGCACAAACATAACATTTTTTAAAACCATTGGATTTAGAATATACGAAGTGAGCATTCCAAAGTTAACACTCTTAGAATAGGCACTCTTGACATCTTGTTGAAGTATCACGTTATGTCGGATCAAATCCAAAGATATGGAAACTGTTTCTGGCACAGTATTGGAAATGTTAATGTCATGTGTTCACTGTTGTTCAGTGCTGGAGACCAAACAGGCAGTATCCACTGTAAATCTTGTGAAATTCTGCCAAAAGCATAACTCGGATAATGAAAATAAAGTTTACTTATTCCATGTGGAATATGTGATCATTCAGTAATTCTCACACACTCCATATACCTTTTGCAGAGCATCACTCAGTACACCAAAGGCTTTGGACTTAGCAACACCCATTCAGTTGAGATAATGTGCCGATCTGAAATCAGATTCCTACGTTGTATGCTAAGTTAGACTTCAATATCATCTGCTAACACAAGTTAAAACATAGCTCGAAATCTTAACAGCGTATATCAAATACTGTTACTGTATTGTGTTGTGAGACAAAGGTTGTGTTGCACTTGACATGCTCTATTTTCTTGGGTGTAATAACCATGAAAAATACAAGTTTTAACACTCTATTACTAATATTTGAAAGTTTGGTTCTTTTGGAATGGCCACCATCTTCATGCTGACGGAAATGACAATTCACGGTTGGAATAGCTGCACTACGAGTTTAGTTCACTGTTAAATTTAATGGATTCACTGCTAAATTTCTCAGATACCATCAGTAAATTTAAAGTGTGACAACATATTGCTCTATTGTTGCAACAATGACAATAACTACAAAAATAAGCTGTTTTGAGTTATAAATTTAGGATGGACCATTTTCACATATACTACAACTGATACTATTCATTCCCCATTTTTTATATTGTGTTCTTTCAATAAAACATGCAGTTAGATTTGACAGCATGAGAGAAATTATCAAAGATTATGTAATGAGCAACAAGCAAAAACCTTAATGACAAATGAGGTAAAAAAGAACTTTTTAGATTTCAATCTGTCACTGGCAATTGATCATGAATAAGAAAAGGTGGTTTTTGTTCTAAAGTTAACCGTTCCTTAGATTGAACATAACCTCGCAAGACAAAAGGAAAAGAGATGGTAACTTTTTAAATTTTAATTTAATTTAATTGCAATGGAGCGCACGTTCAGGAGGCAATTTCCCTAACCGCCCTTTTTTCCCCCCTTTCCTGTACCCACCTACCAAATTTCAACGTTAAGTTGTTTCAGCATATTTGGTAAATTATTCATCAATTCTCTTGGCAACTTATTCCAATCCCTGACCCCCTTACCTACGAAAGAAAATCTTCCCACACCATTGTGCCTGAAATCGAGTATCAGCTTGTAGTTATGGTTCTCTCTTCCCTTCCATGCATTACTTTTAATTCTTACACCAATATCTTTCCATGCTTCATCACCACTACCCTCTTCACCCTCCTCCTGTCTTCCACTGAATCCCATTCCAGCTCTTTATCACATCGGTTACTGATTCTGTTCTGCAGTAATTTCCAGAGACAAATCTAGCAGCCCTTCTTTGAAGCCCCTCCAACTCCTGTATTTGATACTCAAAATGTGGGTCCCATACTACACTACAACATTCAAGCAATGATCTGACTAAAGTTTTGTAACCTTATTCCTTTACTTATCTCATACATACCCTCGTCACTCTCTCCAACAAGTGAAGGATTTTGAAACCTTTTCCTACTACTTGTCCGATGTGTGCTGCCCAGTTGAGCTTGTTATCAAATGTAATGCCAAGATATTTACATTTTGAGTATTCAACAAGCAATTCTTTCCCCACTTTATAATCATAATCAAATTAAATACCATAATGACAACTGTAGCTTACCATATAAACAGTTTATGGCACAAATAACTATTTAACCTTTGTCTGATAAGTAACACTGAACGCTTTACATTACCTTCGGGCGTCATGAGCATGATGCCCAACACGCATGTGAGCGATGTCGTAGTAAATGGCAGCATTCACAACGAACTCCATAGGTGCTATCACTCCATACATTTCAGGTCCATGTTCAATGACCAGAGGATCAGAGACATTTGGATCAAACATCACTGCATTAGGTGTAACAAGCAACACACCTCCAACTACTCCCTGCAGGAAACAAGCAAATATTTTGAGAATATTTCAATTATTTTTATAATATTTCATCAAGTGAAGCTTATAACAAGAATTTCTGAGTAATTATATACTTTGCTTATACAGAAAATGAGAAAGTAATGCAAGTTTTACAATAGCAGTCGTGATGCACGACTTACTAGCATGAAGTCATTAAACAAGGCGCTTCTGAAAGTACAGGGTCCGGCAATAAAACCTCCCGCATTTCACGTAGCCGGCGTGCGGGTTGTAGTGAGGATACTGATGTGGAGTGAGTTTTGTTTTAAAGAGGTGTACCTGCCATTTTCAGTGTGCGCCATGGCATGGCTTGGTGAGAATCGTGCGTTTGTTGTGGACGAATTTATTCGTAACAGTTGTTCTGAGATTTTCGGAGACGATCCGAACTTGGCCTACATGATCGTGTCCCGGATAGAAAAACTATTCAACTGTGGGTGTCAAACTTTAGAAAGACAGGTTCAGCACTAAAAAGAAATCCTACAGGCCGTCCTTGGACTGCATCAATGCCCGAAAATTTGGCGCGTGTGAGTGTGTCTATGCAACATTCGCCCATCTTTAAGGACACTTGAAGCCTCTAGTGTACAAACATCGTCCCACAACACTGCAAGCACTTAAAAAGGCCATTACCCAAGAACTGGCAGCCATTCCAAGACAAAATATACGAAAATATATGGAAAACTTTTGGGATAGACTTTGTCAATGTGTCAACAATGTAGGACCTCATATAGCAGATATAATTTTTAAAACCCAATAATTAAAAATGGCAAAGTATGTATTTTTCATACACAGACGGAAAAAAAAATCCCAACACCAAGAAAAAATTATTGTAGAGTAATGAAATTTGGACAATGCATTTGTCAAGTTAACATGTTTAATTGATTAAATTTTCAAGATCACAGGTTAATTTAAGCTCAAGAAAATGCATTTCAAATGTGAAATACTGTTAAATTAATAGCCGGTGTAACCTCCAGAATTTTGAATGCAAGCCTGCAAACGTGAATGCATTGTGTCATACAGGTTTCGAATGTCACTTTGTGGTATGGAGTTCCATGCTTGTTGTACTTGTGCTGTCAATACTGGGACGGTCAGTGCTGGCTGTGGATGATGCTGGAGTTGTCGTCCAATGATATCCCATACGTGTTCAATTGGAGACAGATCTGGTGATCTCGCAGGCCAAGGTAACATGTCGACACTCTGTAGAGCACGTTGCGAGACAACAGCGGTATGAGGGCGAGCGTTATCCTGTTGAAAAACTCCCCCTTGAATGCTGTTCATGAATGGCAGCACTACAGGTTGAATTACCAGACTGACGTACAAATTTGCAGTCAGTGTGTTTGGTATAACCACAAGAGTGCTCCTGCTGTCATAGGAAATTGCTCCCCAGACCATGACTCCAGGTGTAGGTCCAGTGTGTCTAGGCCGCAGACAGTTTGGTTGCAGGCGTTCCCCTGGCCTCCTTCTGACCAACACTGGAGATCTGTTGTGTTTTCTGATGAAAGCAGGTTCTGCCTTGGTGCCAGTGATGGCCGAGTGTTGGTCAGAAGGAGGCCAGGGGAACGCCTGCAACCAAACTGTCTGCGGCCTAGACACACTGGACCTACACCTGGAGTCATGGTCTGGGGAGCAATTTCCTATGACAGCAGGAGCACTCTTGTGGTTATACCAAACACACTGACTGCAAATTTGTACGTCAGTCTGGTAATTCAACCTGTAGTGCTGCCATTCATGAACAGCATTCAAGGGGGAGTTTTTCAACAGGATAACGCTCGCCCTCATACCGCTGTTGTCTCGCAACGTGCTCTACAGAGTGTCGACATGTTACCTTGGCCTGCGAGATCACCAGATCTGTCTCCAATTGAACACGTATGGGATATCATTGGACGACAACTCCAGCATCATCCACAGCCAGCACTGACCGTCCCAGTATTGACAGCACAAGTACAACAAGCATGGAACTCCATACCACAAAGTGACATTCGAAACCTGTATGACACAATGCATTCACGTTTGCAGGCTTGCATTCAAAATTCTGGAGGTTACACCGGCTATTAATTTAACAGTATTTCACATTTGAAATGCATTTTCTTGAGCTTAAATTAACCTGTGATCTTGAAAATTTAATCAATTAAACATGTTAACTTGACAAATGCATTGTCCAAATTTCATTACTCTACAATAATTTTTTCTTGGTGTTGGGATTTTTTTTTCCGTCTGTGTAAATAAAAGTAATTATTCTCTTTCATATTTAGTTTTTATGTGACAACATATTAAAATGAGGGAGGTTTTATTGCAGGACCCTGTAGCTTACATAGCCAATAAAAACTATATGCCTTATGCTGTAACTAGAATTTTTAGTTATTCTGGCCCAGGCTGCATTTCTACCCAACCATAAACTTCTCAAATATTGCCGGTGCAAAATCAAAGCATTATGGTCGTAACAAATGTTTTAAAGTTATAGTTCAGTTCTTCTAAAATAAAAAAGAACATAATATATTGTAGACGAAAAACTGCACTAATTAATCAGTTATTTACTACGTTACGATATCGCCGATATACGTGACGTCACAGGCAGCCAGAAATAATACCGAATACGGTGAAAGTTTTAATTTCCAATTGACAATTTTAACAAAGATTGTGGTTAGATTGTAGCACTTTCTGGACCAGAATCACAACTCATGATCGGCAGTACAGCATGAAAAAGGGGCTCGTATCACCATAGATATCACGTTACGACTTTATCTTCTGTAAGTAGTCCCAAATAGAACCTTATACTCTTGTTTCCCCCTGCAATCGAGCATGTTGAGTTAATAGTTTCCTGGATTAATATTATTCATTTATTAGCGGAGACTACAAGAATATGTTTTCTTAGTGTTTTTTCGTCAACGACTTTGGCTGCCAAGTGGAAATGCAATATTAGCTTGTAAGGCAACTGAAGAGGAAAGAAGTATTTATGGTATTGTTTAGCTCGAATTTTATATATCCTACATATAATGAACGAAACTATTATGTAAAAACGACTAACCTGTCCGTCGGTGATGTGTCGCACGTTGATTTTAAGGAAGCGCCTCTCTGCTCGCTGCTCTTCTAAGGCGACAGCTGCGGGGCTGGGCTGTTCTACCATAGGTTTCGGGGACACAGGACGAAGACTCTCCAGAATATCTACAAAAACAACAAAAAACGGATTATCAATTAGCCGATCCACAGCAGATCTAGACTTTAATTAAATGTTTATTTTAACAGCCTTAACTTATTTCGATACCAATAATAACCGATAAATTATTACAAAAAATGGTAAATCTGATAATATATCGAAACCTAATGACCCTGCTACAAGCTCCGTCCTGCGTGCGCTCTTACCTGCACAAACTAGTTAGCGCATACAAGACGGAGTGTTTGGATTGCAACATGGTAGCGCGTGCAAACTCGAATGAGCTGCTTGTGGACGTGTTGACTTGCTGCAGATTTGACTGCACAGTTTTACCTGCACATGAAAGACGGAGCGTGTAGCCGGGGCATTAGTTAGTATGGAATGAAAACCGTCATACCCTACTTCAGAAAGTGATGTGAATATACACTGTTCCACAGTGTCTACTAAATCTGCCCATGGTTCGGGATACAATACAGGTGGTGAAATTAAACTTTAAGTAGTAATATAGGTATAACAGAAATTGATAGATTGAAAAATTGGATAGTCGAAGATACAGTAAATGTCGAACCGCAACGAGACAGGCCATATAAGAAGGAATGGAGAGCATAGAATGGCAAGAAAGATGAGGGTCTGTAATAAAAAAGGTGAGAAGTCTTTATGAAGAGAAGAGAGGCAAGAGCGTTGATTAGAATGACAGTGAAAAATATTGCGAATATGTAGGAAACCTTGGATGGGAGATCATATCAGTATCTCGAAACTATGGTTTCATTAAAATATATGACAATTCCAATTTCATAAACACTACAGAGAGTGGGTCAACCGAAACGCCAGAGTCCCAAGAAGATTGTTTACTATATGAAATTAGATTGTTTGCAGATGACATAATGCAATGTAAAAGGAGCAAACGATAGAGAACTGTAAACAGTTGCAGGGTGATCTGGACAGGATATCCAGTTGGGTTGGTAAACATGGGATGAAGATAAATCCAAAGAAGAGTCAGCTTATTAGATACATAAATTTTTTAAAAAAAGGTTAATTATGAGTATAAGGTGGGGAAAGAATTACTTGCTAAAGACTTGAAATGTAAATATCTTGGCATTTCATTTGATTACAAGCTTAACTGGCCACTGGGCAAGACACATTAGACAGGTGGTAGGAAAATGTTTCAAAATTCTGCACTTGTTGGAGAGAGTGATGAGGGGATGTACGAGAGAAGTCAAGGAATTGGGTTACGAAACTTTGGTGAGACCATTGCTCGATGGTAATGTAGTAGGGGACCCACATTTTGCGTATCAAATAAAGGAGTTGGAGAGGGTGATAGAAAGGGCTGCTAGATTTGTTTCTGGAAATTATCGCAGAATGCAATCAGTGACGGATATGATAAAGGAGCTAAAATGGGATTCATTGCAAGACAGGAGGAGGATGAAGAGGGTCATGGGAGTGTACAGGGCATATACTGGCGATGAGGCTTGGAAAGATATTGCAATAGGTATGAAAGGTAGTGCATGGAAGGGAAAAGATGACCATGACCACAAGCTGGCACTCGATTTCAGGCACAAGGGTGTGGGAAGATTCTCTTTTTTAGGTAAGGGTGTCAGGAATTGGAATGAGTTACCAAGAGAAATGATGAATAATTTATCGAAAACTTTGAAAGAATTTAGAGATAAAATTTGTAGAGGGCAAATGTAGGTAGGTGCAGGATACGGGGAAGATGGGTGTGTAGGGAAATTGCCACCGGAGCCTGTGTTCCATTGCAATTAAATTAAATTAAAAATGTGCTATCGGTCTGAAATTTTGTATACACGTTCCTGAGGACGTATTACTTAAGAAAATGTTTTGGACAAAGCTACAAATATATAAAGTTGTTCGAAATGTGGGTACATTGTTGTAAGTTATTACACAACAAATACGTAATTTTTTCCCTTTTTTTTTTTTTTTTTTTTGCAGTTACTACATAATCTTGACAATCATAACAGATCGGTATACATAAGAGTTACGGCGTATGAAACATACTGATTAAAAATGGTTTCATAACAGCTGGTAGGCTTCCGAGTGAACAAAATTTAGCACATACCGATAGCTTTTAGTTTACAAATACCATGTACAAAGAATGCGGCATTGCACTTACACAAAACAGAAAATTAAAACACGAGCGGTAAACTTCAATGGTGTTCACGCAAATGCAGTGTATCCAAGATGCTCTGGAAAAATTATATGTTGCGACTGTTTTCTAGGGCAGCCTGGTAGTTCTATGTACAAGGAGCTAGCTCACAAACTACAAGGTCCTAGGTTTCATTCCCGCAGGAATTTTTTACGGACTGTGCTTTGTTCATATGAGGTATGCTAAGTCGCTTCGTGGTTCGGATTCCACGTTAAGGTGCACGTCCTGGTGGAAAGAAACTGGTCGACCTCCTTCGATACTGGTACCTACTATTATAAAAGCGGAAAATACTTACCCTTCCAGCGCCTTTTCCTCAAGCACATCAGAATCGATGCCATTGTCAAGAAAGAAAAAGTCGATACGAATTATTACACAACCAACAAATACAAATAACAACCGGAAATACGAAAATCAACTTGGCGGTAAGCACTGACAACAGTCGAGCACTTTCAGAAGGCCACAAAAATAGTTGTGCTACGAGGCAATTGTTGGCAACAATGACTTCCGGATCACAGTTTTGATTTGCTTGCTTCCGTTCATTGTGCTTCAACTTTCTGTCGAATATAATAATTATATTGTTTTCATTGAACTACATACCTATTCTCATTTATATGTAGTGTTATCGTTAGATTCGCGAAGGTTTAGTTTCAAAATCGTGCTTATAACTGCTCGGTTTCATATAATATATTAATAATTTCACCCATTTATAAAAATCTGGTTATAGACAACTGTTTTTTTTAATGTTGATTTATTCCCCAGACACATTTCGCCCTTGTGGTGTGGGTTGTCATCAGTGGAGGTATGGTGATAATCTTCAAACGGAGGTCTGTAAAAGCACTTTACGCACTTTACAGAGCTTTTGTTGTTGTTGTTAACAACACAGGTAAACATGCTGTGTAGCAAACATGTGCAGCTATCAAGTAAAGGCTTATATTTTCGATGTTTTAATTGAATATTGTGCCAAGTGTTTTTTGACAAGTCTGTAAAAGAGCAAAATAGTGCTACATGTACAAAAAGTTGTGTTAAAGTGCTGTTCCAGACTGCCGTGTGAATATTATCATCAAACCTCTACTGTTGATGCCCTACACCACAAGGGCGAAACGCATCTGGGGAATAGAACAACTTGTTTCTAACACCTCTTTTATTCATAAAAATCTTCCATTTATGTCTGTTTAAATAATAAAGTTCTGCTGTTATACAGAAAAAATATACGCTCTTTTGAGAAGAATAAAAGTATTATCAAGTACTTACGTTAGCAGTGGGGACGGTAGAAATATTTAGCATTAGGAATGCAGATTTTCCTAAAGAAATAAAGTCTCTCTGTTGTAAATTGTGTTACACGTCCTTAAAAAAATACTCGCATGTCAACTGAACGCAGTGACGCTGCAAATGTACTTTACCGTGATTTGACGGGAATCTGAAAGAGAAAAATATCTGCCCGAAAAGGCTGGATCTTATTACAATTTAGCCATTACTGGAGACCGGATTATACGCAACACAAAAAGCTAGAAATATGCATGCAAATGTGCATAAAAATGCTTATAATATGCACAAAAAGCGTCAAATATGCAACATCTATTTAAGATCTATCTATACTATTGTAAATCTGTAAGCAACCATCGTGTGTCTGTTTATTTGAACGGGAACTGCGCAAAAACTACCGCAGCAATTTGGATGATGTTTTCAATTATTAGAGCTAATGGTACGAATTGAAATCTGCGAAAGTAGTAATGACATATATACTGAGGGACGGGGGAAATATTTAAATACATTTCTAAATAGGTAATTATGATCCACGGCTCACACCGTAGTTGAGATGTTCAGTCCTTTCGGGAAAACTGACAAAAAAAATCGCACTACCTTTTTTTAGGATCCTGTTTCGTTTCTTGACTTCGGCTATTTATCTAATCTGTTATTCGAAATTTAAAACAAAATTAACGGAATATGTGACTCAAATGTATCAAGCATGACTAATATATAATTTACTGTAAGCACAGTCGTCGAGATCTTTGACAGTTACAAAGTTTGTCTGTGGTACGACTTGTTTTTCAATCCTCGCTGAATGCTGCACAATGTTAATTATAAACTATAATGTGTGATATTTCTCCACTTATGTCGTTTAGATGCGGAACCCAGTTTTTTTTTTTTCTCGAAGAAAGGTGTACAACAGGGGTGGCCAACCCAAATGATCTTGCGGGCCACTTTGGAAGTGCATTATAACTCTACGGGCCGCATATAAAATTATATATCCCCACTAGAGACTTTTTTTGGAGTGAAAAATTCAAACATGAGTTATTATTGTGTTTACTATTATTTTTACATGTAAACATAGATAATATAATAATAATAATGTTACAAAACGCACATTGCAAAGAAATATGTAACACTAAAAATGAAATATAACAAATATTTTGTAAAAGTGTGATGAATGTCGCGGGCCAGAAAAATATTCAAGGCGGGCCACATGCGGCCCGCGGGTAGGCCACCCCTGGTCTACAATAAACAATAGCACACCTCACTATCACATTTCGGCATTTTTCATTTAATTCCTGGTGACTTTTCCGGAAAACCAGAGCGGAAAACGCAAAGAGGACAAATGGAAGCAGTTAAAACAAATCTCAACAGGTTAGTACCAGTTTCGGGCAGGTGGAGAATATCCCCTCCCGCCCCGTATTTCTTATGTGCAAATATTCTGTTAATCTCGCCCAAGAAAAGTGTGTACAAATTTTGGTTGCTGTTAAAATCACAACCAGTAGAATAAACTGTTATAGAACTCGACGAAACAAATCTAAAACAAACCCAAGAATATGAATAAATTCCTCGGATGTATTTAACAAATCATATTTGTTGCTTAGTAGCAAGTATGCACCTATCAATATTTTGAGTTATTTTACATGATCAGTGTATATTTTGTGGTTTAAAGGTACACATTAATTTTCATTGATAGTTTAAACTGACTTGGTTTACGTCCGTAATACACTGGTTGTACAGTAGCAGAAGAAAAACTTCCCGTGGCGACGCAATTTAATGATGCATATTTACATAATTCGATGAAACGTTGCAAGACTTTACTTATTTCTGGAGAAATATTATCAGATTGTGTGGTTAGGTCGAAATGCGGCCAGGAACAAGAAAAATTCCCCTTGTCCCTTCAATTTGACGAAGCGTTCTTATACAAGGCAATGTGATTAGAATGAAGTGCAACGTGCAACGTGGACCAGAAGTAATATTTCCCTTTGTGCCATAATTTAGAAATATTTTGATTTACGATATTTAAATATCTAAAGACTTAGTTCCCCATTTCGATATTATCTTTGGCGTGAATAATGATATGGTTGTTGTTCTGTACTATTAATTCTGTGTCGCATGCTAACCTTTCTGACACATCACGTACGTTTCTTTTTTTGCTTTTATATGAGAAAAAAAAGGTACACAAAAACGGGTGTGGTAAATTCAAAGCTATTGCATTTCTAATTTCTCGTCTGGTAGCATATCAGCCCAACTTCGTAACTTTTCAGCCAATTTCTCTCGAGAACCATGAGAGATATCAAAACATGTTATTCTTTATTTTCGTTTTGTTTCGACGAGTTCTATAAAAATCCATCATATTGCGGCGTCACGGTAGTGATAGTGTTACCACTGTCTACACATACCAAAGCACACGTGTGCGAAGCAGCGGGCGAATGCTAGTTATAATTATAGTATAAAAATAGTAATTTTTAGATTTTTTTAATTTCAAAATCAGCATGCAATTAGCAAGTAGTTGAATAACATGTTTATGAATTCGATAATTAACAATTATTTAATTTTTTTTTTTTTTTTTTTACTTTTGTAAACGTAAACAATTGGGTACTGTTCCAAATATTCAATAATAAGATTGTTTCTTTGATCTCTCAAAATATTCTTACAAGTGAATATGGACCGTCCTACATTCACATTCAGTACTTGAAAATGGGTGCTGTGTTAGCAGTCATTGTTTCTGGAAAAAGTTTACCCGTCCCGTTACTAAAACTATCAGTTTGACACAAAGGTTAAAACCTGGGTTGTTGCTCAAAATATTTTCAAACTTCACTTTAAGTTTACACAGGAATACCTTTGGCAATGCGGATTTTATTCAATCAACGTTAAACCTTGAGTTTCAAGCTTTTTAATACTCTAAGGTTTGTGGGAAAAAATGATTGCCAATCACAGCAATGGTTTTAATACTAGAATCGTTAAATGCTCCTTGTACTGACAAACTGTCATAGCCTTTCCACTATCAAAGTCGTTTAATACACCTTTAACCGTCACGAAATGTTCATTGTAAAACAAAACAGGTTCAACATACGTTGCTCATCGAGTTAAACACTGGTTCCGGAGGTAAAGGCAAATATGGCAATTTTTTATAGTAATTATTACGAGAACCTGCCTTAAGAAACGCTTTATTTGCTGATGAAATCAGTTTATTTACATTCCCAAACGTGGGTCGCAGTTCTTCAGAGATTCATCGTAGACTAAGAGCTGTGCTGCTAGTAGATTTTGCCGGCTACAATGTAAGATTTTATTTATTAACTAGGTACACTAAAAATATTTTAAATATAGCTAAAATATGCATCATCACTAGGTTTCAGGTAAAATATGCAATAACCGATGAAAATTGGCTTAATATGCAAATGCATATGCAAACATGCAAATGCGTATAATCCGGTCTCTGGCCATTACTCAATAGGGTACTAAAGTATTAGCAGAATCTCAGTTTTTACATAGTAACTTAAATAAGGCACTGCTGTATTTCAAACACGTGACTTTAAGATGTAAATAACAATTATACCTTATAGCAGAACTTTATTGAGTCACATCTAAAGTCGACGATGTCTGCCATTATAACCTCAAATGCGCCTCTTTCAGTCTTTGTCACTGCAGACCGCTAAATATCAGAAACAAAATTTGATTCTAAGCGACGGCGGGTTGTTCCTCTGTACTTCTTGTTTCGCCGTATTTCCGAACTCCACATCCGTTCTATCTGCCGAGTATTTACCCCAGTTTCAGGGTCAATAAAAGATATTTATAATTGATTATAAAATGAACAAATCCAGCTTAAAGCTCATTCTTAGTTTCAGTAGTCGGATGTAATTATCGTACTAGGTTCGATATGGCGTTTTGTTTCAGACATAAGAGTTATTACACTTCCGTTTTGTTGTTTTACTACGTAAAGGCAGACGGCGAAAAAAACTGAGGTCCGATCAATACCAGGGTACCCACCCCAAAAGGGATCAACTTCAGGTGTCGATCAGGAGACAGCAATAATATCACATAGATAAGTTAGGCGAGTCCGCAATTAAAACGCAATTACTAATTTATACCATAGTACAGAATTAATGAATGTATCATATGCACCGAGTAAAACGGTATTGCTAATACGTGACGTTCTGCAGAAAATTAGTTCGATTCCCGGCACTGCCTTCGATTTTCCATAGGTTCCCAAGATATCACCACCATACACCATAAAAGATTTTTTTGGAATCACATATCAACCTTCCTTCCTTGTCAACGGGACGAAACCATAATTTCATTAAAAAATAATTTAGAGACTACGTAGGTTAGAATCAATTGCTGCTAAAACCTCCCCAAGAGTATAATTGGCAAAATTTGAAACAGAATATTTGATTTTGGGTCAGCGAAGTAACTACATAACCTGCATTGCATTTAGGAGCTAAAAGCCTAAAACGGACTTACAGAACGGGGAGCGACAATAGGGCTCAAATTCGTGTAGCGATCTCTAAAATCTGGAGGACGAGATGTATTAAAAAATGCCTCTTCAAAACAGATGACTGCAACAAACCACTTTGTTAGAAGCTTCTACATTTATCTTCCACATACTATTACTAAGTAAACAATTTCTTGTTATCCTAAAAACTTTGAATTATCGTAACGAAAAAATTCAATCAGAAACACCACTGACATATATTCATACTGAAAATGTAGGACTTTTAAATCATTACCTTATTTTGATTATTTTAATCTCTAAGAATAAAAGTTCACACGAGACTGATTAATATTAAGCCTATCCTACTTTTCAGTTTTACAATGTTACCGGTATGTGCTATTACACACAGAAACATCTTTAACTAAGAGAACTTGGAAGAAAATCCTAACAGTTCTAAATGAGTGATTTTAGTAAGGAGTCAGATGGTAGATGCGTGTTATATTTTTGGTATTGTAATAGAACACAATCTTGGGTGCTCCAGATGTGAATATCAGTTGCATAAAAAGGGAGGGGGGATTTATAATTAAATCCTGAAAAATGAAAAATACATATAATAATGATGCTATAAGGGGATCTAATAGGTTACTAACTAGAACCATGAATTTCAGACACAAAATAAAACCTCATTTATTGAGTCTTATGGCCTTACAAGGTCGGGTAGTAATTAACGTTACGTTAAACACAATTAGATCAGCAAAAACAAGCAATACCCGACGTTTACAATTCGCCGGAGTAAGCAAACAAAACTGAATGAAATATCTCAAACAAGTAATAAAAACAGCAAAGTTAACATTGAAATCACATGGCAACGCAGGCCATCAAATTGAAGCTAACAATTTACTGTACAAAGGAAAATCCCAGGGGGGCGCCGTATAAAGTGAATGAAAAGCATCAAAATTGAATTAACAAACAGCAAGATGCTAAAAAAAATTGAATTGAAATATAAATCCAGCTAGCTCAGAATTTAAGTGGCGGGAGCAGAGTCTTAACCCAGGCGTCGCTTAAGGGCACATAAGTCTGTTAAAAATCCACTGGATAGTGACCGTCGTTTCTGGTACATTACCATAGTATCATCGCCGTGATGGTGAGCGACAAACACAATGCCACTGCAGCAATGGAAGCTAAATAAGCGGCTACGACCGCGTTATTAGCATAACTTCCAAATAATGGCAAGCACGCCACTCAACATCTCGCTTTTCCAAAGCAAGAAATGATCAACCACAATGATCATCAGAAAGCGTGCCGGCTAGCACGTCTGTTCACCAGCTCGTCTTGGACCCAAGTCACGTCTGCTCATCAGCTCGTCTTGGACAGAAGTGTTCTCAAAAATGGCTCCTTCCTCTTCCTCGGCTAGTTGCACTCCACATGTAAAAGAACTCCACGGAATTAGTCTTGTAGCCCCCAATAAATGTTCAGGATTGGCTAGCTACACATTTCCGTCGTCACGTGTTTAATATCACGCGTCGCATTCGCTGACTCCTTCGCGCGTTTCCTACTTGGCCTTCGGGATAGCGGCAAGGTGGGGTAGTTCGTTGACCGAATTCCAACGGGACTCAAGCCGGGCTGGCCCGGCGTCACCTTGTCGCCTCGCCTGCTCCATTGTTCCACCCTCAACGGTCGAAATGGCAGTCTCTAGCCTTCAATATTTAAGCGTTCTGGGCCATGCGTTTACAGAAAAATTAATTTATAATAAACTATACCTTTGGCCGCCCTGGTTTAAACATACATTTAACCTATCCAGACAACCCTCATTATTCACAATTAATTTACACGTTCCAAGATTAAATAATTAATAAACTTGAATATAATAAAAAGGAAAAAAAGAAAGGAATATGAATATAATTAATAATGATTTGATTATATTCATTGTGGGTGACGCTGTCACACCACAGTATGGATACCCAAAATTTTAGTTCGCCCCTGACATTCCCTACAGTTCAACCTGTAATCCGAATTGCAGATATTCTGGCGTGTCGCATATGAGTAAAGCCCATAAAAATTCCTTGAACCCGGGACACTGAATTTTAATAGCAAGCGCGTTACCAGATCACTACTGAGTAACGTTTTTAGATATAGAACTCCTCTACATGAACCCAAGCGTAAAGCTCTTTTACCCATCACTACATTTATCTTGATACCACCCTTGTAAAACAAACATCTTAAAAACCTACTCAAGTAAAAAAGCAGATATACTAGGGTGGAGAAAACAATTAAAAGCCCAAGAAAAATAGCAGAACGCATTCTCAGAGTACTTTGATGTAAAAAAGTTTTCCCCCAGTTGGATGTCAAAAATTTTTAATAGCAACTCACGATTCAATGAGGAAGCAGGTGTCAGCGGAAAATCTAACACAATTTTAAGCCAGCCCAATAGTGTTTGTTGAATGATTTGTGACTAGATCACACATGCACCCATGCACCCATCACTTAAAGGAACAGCCAATGTTATGGAAGCACCCCTGTTAATTCCTCTGCAAAAAATCCAAGGCCATTTCTTCTAGAATAATATATGAAGTCATAAAAGTATTGGAACGTCTCTGGAGGAAGCTCCACGCTCAGAAGGGATTATGTAGAAATATAGATCACTACTTTCTTTCAACTCTTGTACATTCATGTCAAACAACGTATATCGGAAGACACTCTTAGTTTCTTAAAATATTGGGCTGTGAGGCTAATGCACCGTGATCTGAGGAAAAATTGATATAAAAGAATTGTCAACTTGCATGTTGGGTCAAATAAGTTCTCTGCTATCTGCTATCTATGAAGGGAGCTGCTTACTCGTCGTGCTTAAATTTGTTAATTGGACAAGGATGTTTTTGTAACATGGGAACAAAGGCTTCTACTCGCGGTGGGAACTACACCTCGTCGGAAAGTTCACATTCATATTTATGCGCTCCCATTAAACTTGCCCAGTGTTACATAATTAATAACATCTAGCCCACGTTATCAGCTACAGCAATAATGATGCGCCAGCAAAATTCCGCTTGGCATGAGCGCATTTGAAATGACGCAAAGTTATTTGCGGAGCAAAGATAAGATGAGGATCACATAACTGAAATGTGTATTGTCAGACGCATGACTGTCATATGATGGTAGACTTTGTGATACCGACATTTAAGAAGGAAAGATGCTTCAAGGATAACAGCAAATATGTTCGAACTGGGGACAATCATAGACCAAGATGGCATTCAGAGCCACAATTAGGACAGGTATTAAAAATAGAGGGCAAATCTAGGACAAAACTGGAAAGAAAAAATTACTAGTATTCAACATGTTGGATAGATTTCACTATGCTCATCTGATTGACGATTTTTTATTTTTTTATTTTTGCTAATGGCTTTCACGCCTCTAATGATCTCGACCAGACATAAAGAACTGGAGACAAGGCACAAGAAGGAATTAGCCTACAGCCTTCTGAAGGAACCATATCGGCTTTGGCGTGGAGTGATTTGGGAAAACTGGAAAATCTGAATTGCCGGACTGTGATTCAAAACCGTGACCGCTCGAATTCCACCACGTTCGGTCTGATACATGAAAACAGTATGTGGTACTGCACTGTGTGTGATAACCATTTTTTTAGATGGGTGAAAAGAGGTTATAAGTTTTGCACATCATTATATAATCGCAAACGTGGGGTTAGATAAATATCTGAGGTTTCCGTACTCAACGGGAAATAGGCATTCATCTGGAGTGATCTGGGGAAACCATGGAAAACCCAAATCTGGATTTCAATTATATTCTCCTCTATATTTCAAGCAGATTTCTGAACACATTTCTTTATTCCTCTTAAACACAGTTACCTATTGATGTATTTGGTAAATTTCTCTAATATCAAGGCTCTCTAATGTTTCCATCTTCTAATAGGTATACTATGAATCTTTCTTCAGTATTAACCGTTTTATTCGGACGTAATTTCTTCCATCGCGCTAACAAATTGATAGCCGCTACCACTAAGCAATGATCTTAACATATATTTTACGCTAGGGCTAATAATTTTTCGTTGACGCTAACAAATCTACGAGGAATCAGTATCCTCTCGATACCCCAGCTACATTTGTGAATACCCTTTTGATGGGTCACCTTTGATTTGTTACAACTGATTTAACTTCGTTCAATTTCCTTCTACTGATTGCCAAAGCTATCTACAATGTATGAAATATACAAGTTTTCAACGTTTGTGTTAAAATTGTTGCTTTTCTTTAAATCTCGTCTGCTAACCCTAGAGACTAAATTCTGAAGGTTTTCATAAAATGCTTCAGTATTCTCCGTTGTTCCTCCTCCTTGCCTCGCGAAGATAGATTTTGTTGAAACAAAATGTATGCAGCAACCAAGTGCTACTATTCATCTGCTATAAGAGGACATAGCCTGTTGGGTGACGGGGCTGCCACCTCAACGCCTCACACCTGCTTGATTCTGTTAAATTTTTCACCACTAAGCCGCGTTCCCACGACGTCTTGTAACGAAGGCGGGACGGGACGGGACCTCATTAGACGAAGTGTAGGGACGAACGCGCGCCGCAGGTTAGCCCTCGCTTACCTCGCCGCCACCTCACTACGTTGCCTAGTGTCGTTTGGCACAGAGCAACAGAAGGGGTGCGCACCGCTGCTGCAAACCGATGGCAACAGCGCTCCACTACGCACGCCTGTGATGTTTACCGACACAGAGTGGGTAGCTGCGTTTCGTCCCCGCTAGCAGAGGCGGCCCTGTTCCTATGGCGTGTTGTTGAATATCCGTCCCGTCCCGCCTTTGTTACAAGACGTTGTGGGAACGCGGTTTTAGGTGGATCACACCGGTTTTCAGACGCTAGGGACCTCCTACCACCCTCTCCCTTCTGCCGCACTGGGGTCGAAGAGCATTACCCAGTTTCACGACAGCTTCATCAGGGCTTTAACCCGGTCGTCCAGGCCATTATGACGACCGAATCGGAAGATCGTCAAACATCATTTCGGTTTTCATTTGAAATTACAATATGCAGAAACATTCTTTGAAACGTTTGGAAGGGATCTGTAACTAAAATTATTTATTATGTAAACTGTTTAAGGTCAAGATCCATGTATACTGACCGACTTCCGGCGCGAGCCTGGGACTGCCCCCCGCGGGCTGCAGCTGTTGGTCGTGGTCGCCGGGCTGGTCGGACTCCTGACCCGAGGTTTGGGCCGCGCCCCTCAGCGGCACCCTCAGCACCTGTCCCGGGAACACCAGGCGGGCGCCCAGTCGGTTCAGCTTGCACAGCTCGCTGGGGGTCGTGTCGAAACGGGCCGCCACGGAGGTCAGCGTGTCGTTCGGTTCCACCTGCAACACCAGCCACCAGTCAAAATACAGGGCACTACAAAATTAATAGTCTTTTGAGGCTATGCAGAATTTTTATTATTTGATTTACAATTATACACGATACATCGAATGAAAGAGCAGATTGTTATTAATGGCATTCGGCTACATAGGCCATACAACCAGCGCAATGTGATTATCATGACTCTTTCAATGCATCAGTTTCACCAGTATATTGTTGTTACGGTGTATGGACACGAATTCACTACACTCATTCACTCTCTCTCTCTCTCTCTCTCTCTCTCTATGGACTGGATGTGTGCGGACGAATGGTGCCCACATTGAAAACTTGTAGGAAAAAAAAAAAAAAAATCCAACAACGTCGAGGAAGCCTCCATTATATATTGTTTTATTTGCTAATTCGTATGATGTATCGTTTGTAATTGTATGTTAAATAGTAAAAATTCTGCAAAGCCTCAAAACCACGATATTCATTTTGAAACGCCGTATATTGTTCTGCTACTTCCAAACAGTTCTATCTTGCCAAATAATTTTTTCTGGAACTTTCGATACTGTTTTGAGATATATTATCCCTTCCTTTATGTCTTATAATATTTTTTATGTTGCGGTATTAGTTACCGAGTCTTAGATGTACATATACGATTTATGTAAAACTATGTATAATTTTATATCTGAAGTTCCAGGAGCTGAGTATTTTGTTTAGTTGACGAAAGAATAAATATTGCCGGTGCTAGAGCCATTCGGCTGTGTGGGAAGGCAACTGGAAATCACATATAGGTGTGAATTCTGGACAGCTGTGTCGGTGGATGACCTACGCTTGAAAGCGATAAGGAACTCTGGACTATGTAGCAAGCAGTTGGTCGGCCACAGAGCGGGAGACTCATACATGTAGTGTGGTCGACAAATAGTGTATAATACCGCATAAATTAAGTAGATGTTTATAAATGCGAATAAAATGGAACGTTAAATTAAAGTATATAAATTCGGTAGCCCCATTTTTTTGGCCTCTTCTGAATCCTCTGAACAAAATTAGTGAAAAGTGCTGAAGGTGGAATTGCTTGACGAATTCATATCATGTTCGATTACTGCCTTGCGCATTGATAGAGTGATTGTTGCAACTGTCCTCTGTTGTGAGTGCTTAGTGGAATTAATTTACTATAGAAATTCAAGCATGAATACGTTGGAAGCATCATAATAATACTGCAGCTAGCTGGTTATATGGTCTTGTAACCAATGCCATAAAAGAATGATTATCGGAAGAAATCTGAACCACAAAAGCATTCTGGCTTACATCTATACAGAAAGTAAGCTTTGAGAGAGGTGACTGAAGAATTAACGTCCATCGTGAACCCTGGCCGAAACTGGTGAACTTTTGATGCTGTCAGCGTTACTTACTGCAGACGAAGTTACCGCTAACTTACCAGTTTTCTATCGTAGAGTAGAGTATTGTACTATATTTCACGTAGGCGTAGTCCGTAATTTACGAAGGTAATAGAGCACGTTAAAATACTCTTAACCAACAAACAGTAGACTTGCGCATTATAGTGCGCGAGGAAGAGCGCTCAATTTAGTTCGCAGCTCTCTTGCGAACTAGTTCGCTCTTTTAGTTCGTTAGTTCGCGTCTCGAATTCAGAGAAACAGATCGTTCGCTCGTCTTGCTACCGCTACTGCATGCGCTATTTTGTTTGTTATCTCAGTTTTATTAGGACATAATCATTTTTTGTCGTTTCTAAATGGAATTTAATATGACCTTCTTAACAAAAGTTATTGCTTAATAATAGCCTTTCAAATGATATTAGCATGATCAGTTGCCGCCGATAAACCAAAGTGCTTATTGTCCTTTGCACAAATGGGTAAACTGAATAACTGTGCTGTTTTTACTATTTACTTTACATGCATTGGTAGAATATTAATTTTTTAAATGTATTTATTTATTAGTTCATGGAAGAAACATTACTTATAAAAGGCGCTAATGACTCCGCCGTCGACGCGCCCTTAAACCCCAACAACAACAACAACAACAACAACATTAGTTATGAAATATTATAAATGCGTTTATTTTGATGAATTAAAATACCCGTTTATAAGAAATCAGTTTTTTTTTTTAAATTTAAATATAGTTTTGGAAATCATGAACAAAATATAATTCTACTATTGGCTACAAGTTAAGTAATATATGACAGAAACAATATTATCTATATTATTAAGAAAAGTAACAGTAATACTTCCAATGTGATACCTAACAATTAGACATATAAAAATGACAATGACCCTTGAATGAGAAAGTGGTAACAATAACGAAAGTGAGTAAATTTCCAGTAAATTAGAAGTCATTGAGCTATTTTTTTTATTAGTGTAGGGGAGGATAATCCAACACACATTCACAATATTTTGGCGACGAATGAAACTGATGAAGACACAAAAGTTAAAATCTTTTTGAATTTCGCAAGTCATTTCTTTACATATCTTTCACAAATCTGTTAACCAACAGACCGAGATAAGTATTATATTATGTCAGCTTTAAAATCAGCGCTAGAAAAATGTAAAGATACTGTTTCTTTGGTTAAGAAAACAAGAAAAAGCCTTTAGAAGCCAAATTCTCCACAGAAAGTGATAATATTAAAAATAATGCTCTAGTATTCGTTGATAAAAGTCTGGAGTATATTAGTAAATAGTTGGATTTTAATGAAAGCAATTGGCTATAGAAAATCCAAAAATTAAATTTAAAACACGAGGTTTCATTTGATGGCTGTGAGACAATATTAGAGGTTCTAAATTTATGAGAAAAAATGAGTGTCAAAGTGAACGAACTTTACTCTGAAATAACAATATTACACGAAATCTAGGTAAAAGTAAGAGCAGTATTTCATTAGTAAAAATGAGCTTTTGATCGAAATTAATTTAACAACTAAAAGCGATAAAGCATATTACAATTTTACTGTAGACAGAAAATTGTTAAAGATGCAAGAAGTGCAAACAAAATAAAATAGTACTCTTTCGTAAAATATTATATTTTTGAAGTGTACTATATTTTTATAGGTTATTCTAAAAAAAACATTCACCATTAACCGAAAAAATGTTGGTAATCCTAGCGGTGAATGGTGATAGTTCGCGACCGGGAATGCTCAGTTTAGTTCGCGAACGGTACCGCTCAGTTTAGTTCCCGACCGGTAGCGCTGTGTTTAGTTCGCGAACTAGGTCGCTCCGCTCTGGAATTCCAGAAAGATAGCTCGTTCGATCGCTTTGCTAGCGCTACTTCACGCGCTCTCTTCTTTGTTATAATAGTTGTGGTTACTGATAGTTGTCTTTTAAGTATTAATGGGATCTAAGTGTGTTTTGTTTTCACATTCCATGTTAAATTTCCGTTTTTGACTTCTGCAATAATTATTAATGTTTAACAGTTACATTTTTTTATTTAATTTTTTTATTTAATTTTTTTTTTAATTTTTTTATAGCTGTCTCTTCAGTGAAATATGTCCACAGCGAACTGTGTTACCTTTTAGATAATAAACTAAAACAAAAGTTGGTCTTCGGGAAAGGATCGAACGAACTAACGAACTAAGGAGCGAGAGATCTGGGAACTAGTTCGCGTAGTTCGCTCGTGGGAGCGCTCTTCCGAACTAGTTCGTTCGCGAACTACACAAGACTAACGAACAGGCTTTCTCACCTCACTGGTCGACTTTTTACTTACAACAGTATACGAAGGAAATCTTGGGATTTGTTCGTCACTCCACCGCAATCGACTGAATCTGTCGTGTGCAGCGCACGCATAACAATCCTTTCTCCTGTCTTGAGGATAGTAGATCATATTCGGCCGCAGTCGGCTGCCCATTGGTTTTAGTTTAAATAGTTTTGAGGACCCATTCAGTATGAACATTGTGTGTAATATTATAAATGCTAAAGTAACTGTGTCCGTCTGTTACGTTTCTTGGGCTAAATACGAGTAGCTACTCCGATAGTGATGAAATTTGACAAGGAGATGCTATTTGACATTAGGATGGACATGGGATACTATATTCTGTATAGATAAGAACATATTGTCATTAAATTATGAAAATTTTCTGAACTGTGAAAGACAAAAGCGTAATATCTATATCTCTTTGTAATGCGTACGGATAGAAAGTATTGGTAATGTAGCGTAGTGGTAACCTGTTTGCTTCTTAAGAAAACTCTCGTGTGGCTTCGAGGTCAAACCCCACTAGGAGCAAAAATTTTTTTGAATTGTTTTTCATAGTTTGAGCAAAGTCTAGGATTTTGTTGTAAGGATACCATGTTCTGGCAAATCGTAAGCGGTAGAATAGTGTCCTAAGCGTTTACTTTATTCACGGTACACTGGTTCCACAGGCAGTTTTTGTGTGATCTATACTAGTAATATTGTATATGCGAAAGTAAGTCTCCGTATTTTTTTTACGTTTTGATGACTATATGTGTATACGAATGACGAGGAAATACTTTGTACCTTTAGGAACGAAATAGGATACTTCTTTTCCGATATAAATAACGGTTTTAGTCATGAGACAGGTTCGACGCTAGAATGGTATATCGAAGGCGTTCTCGTCATATTATGCCGAATCAGTGTTGTTTGGGACATATCTCAGGTAATTTTCAGCTTTGTATACCCAATTCTAGCAATCAAATTCTAAATCCACACGTACGAAGTCGCGGGTAACAGCTAGTATATATATATACTGCTGAATAAATTGCATGGAAAACTCGCCGATTTTCCAACTTCTCAAAAATTATTATTATTATTAATTTTAATTGCGATGGAGCTAAAACTCCGGTGAGAATTCCCCTAGTCATCTAATTACCCATTTATATATTTATTTATATGGCTTTCGGCCATAAACTTTCTTATGACAGTACCTATTCAATAAAAGTGAAGATTTTCCAAATATACTTTTTTTTTTTTTTTCATTTGTTCCTGACATTTCTGCAGTCATGGAGAGAGTTTTTTCGGTCAAATATTAAGTAGAGAGATTAAATAAATAAATAAATATTCGTTCATCTTAATAATAAAGTACGAGTTCATTGTATATTTTAAATATAGACCGTACAGATACCGTGGAAGTGTTTCAGAATAATAAGTATTTGTTTAATGTGTCCAAAAATCAATGAAAACTATGCTTCTAAAATAAACAATAATTGGATTGTTTTGCTATATAGAGTACTCTATATTTGTGTTTTTTATGACAATAATACTCTTATTGTTAAAAAAGTGGTAAACCTAGTTACAGGGGCCGCCGTTTCGAATCCGGCCTCGAGTATCGGCATATTTTTAATTAAGTATTGTCTCTGTGTCTGTTGTATATTTTGTGTACTGTTGTGAACACGAATACTTGAGGAATGATTTATGTACACTCCCGTAATTGATATAAATTTGAATATATATATATATAAGTATACTATTAATAATATTGCTTAAAAAACGTAACTGTATTATTCAAGCGTGGGCTTCTATACCCAGTTCACTTTGAACTGGCGGTTCAAGGTAATGTTACCCTGACCCCACTCCTCACCTCACCTCACCCATCTTCCTACTTCTCCGAGCTGAACGCTCTGTCCTTGTTAGCGAGTGGTAAATTTCCCCTTCGCATGTATTGATAAGAACAGCCGAGTGAGGGATAGAGTAGACCTTGAACCGCCTCTGTTAAGTGGATGGGTCATAAGCACTGTGGACGTGTGGTGAAAGGATGAAGACAAAGACTATGTTTTGTTTGGAGTGTGGAAATACACTACAGAGATTTAGAGTCTCTGGTAAAGGAAGAAAGGAAACTCGCGACACGTGAATGTGGTTGTGGCGGAAGATTGGATCGGACAATACAGTAAACAATGATGTGATTATATAGGGAGTTGGCGGGAGAAGAAATATTTTGAAGACGAGAAAAATAAGATGAAAAATTGGTTAGGGAATCTTAAATATCAAAGCAATATTGTGGATTGCAAATCTGGTTGTAGGCCATCTTCTGCAGTTGTTGGTTAATAGAATATAAATCAAAATTCCGTCTGGAAACAACTGTTGATGTTACTGTTGTCTTTATTTCCATACGCGTTTCGCCCTTATGGTGTGGAATCATGGCCAAGATTTTCATGGATCACATAGAACACCACATATTCAAAAACAAAAAATACAAAATAATCTACTGGTTTCGCTTTGTTGACGATGTCATCTGCCTGATGGATGAACCAAAACACATTATCGACCAATTCCACACCGAAATTAACAACATCCACAAAAACATAAAATTTACCATAGAGCAGGAAACAAACAATACACTGAACTTCCTTGATGTAACAATAACCAGAAAAGGTCCATCACACTCTTTAAGCATATACAGAAAACCCACATACACAGACACCGTCATACACAGACACCGTCATACACAATACCTACATCTAACCATCCTAGCAACCATAAACAAGCTGCACTTACAAGTTAGACACATGCTGAACAGGCTAAACACTATACACCTATCTAAAAATGACTACACAACAGAATACAACACAATCAGTCAAATAGCAAGGAATAATGGGTACACAGAGAAACTAACTGAACAAAAGAAAACAAGGACACCACAAGACAATCAGCACACTAACACCATCAACCACACTAAAAAACAATGGTATACCACGACTTACAATCACACACACACACACACACACACACACACACACACACACACACACACACACACACACACAGAATAAGCAACATATTTAGGAAACAAGGAATACAAATTGCATTCAGAATAAACAACACAATACACAGTGTTGGTGTTCAAATGTTTGAGATAACCTGTACCAACAATCAGGCATATATCAATTAACATGTCAACAGTGTAAAGCAATATATATTGGCCAGACATCCAGAAACTTTAACATAAGGTATAAAGAACATATAAGAGCAATAACATGCACAAACCATTCTACTTTCGCCGAACATTTACTAGACCATAACCACCCCCCTACTTCCCAACAGACGGGCATGAGGATATTAAAAATTAACAATCACAGACAACACTTGTTAACAATTCAAGAAAACTACCAAATACACAAAGCTATATGAATGGGAAAAATCACTATTGAATGAATTCATCAATTTAACCAATAAAACACTGTATAACTCTCTAAAAATAAACACTAGACAGGGAAACTAATATAAACTGGTCAACTCAATAAAAATAACCCTCCCCCCCACACACACAAAACAGCTGATGAAAACAGAGAAATAATTTAATACAGCAACACAGATACAATAACTAACAAAGTTGGTAGCACTGCATTTCATCAAAACAACATGTATGTAATGTAGCAGACAAACAAAACAAGAAGTTTGTAGTTGCAATGGATATAATTCCAGGGTTTATTCAGAAATGTGTGTGAAATAGTTTTTATAATTGTGAAATAGAAGATCTGTAAGATGCATAAAGTGCTGTTCCAGATTGCCATGTAAATACCATCACCCTAGCTGTGAGTACAATGTAAATATGTACTGTATATAATAATTTATAATTCCTCTGTCAAATGTAACATATCACATGTAAAAACAAATTCACAGCCACTGACGATGCCCCACACCATAAGGGCGAAACGCGTATGGAAATAAAGAAAACAGTAACATCAAAAGTTGTTCCAGAGGGAATTTTGATTTATAATCTAATATTGTGGATGTTTCGAAGTAAGTGCAAAATGGAAAAAGACGTCGAACTTTCCAGGATGTGTATGGTACTAGATTCCAGAACAGTTACATACTTTAAAAAAAATTCAGCAAATCTGATATAAAATGAAACACCACTTCATTAAGAATAAACATAGAAGTTTTTATGAATAGCCGAAACTCGTAATTTAGGTTTCCATGCGGATAAAAAGTCGGGCTTAGCAAGCATTGAAATGTGCTGTCACGCCTGGTCGTCTGATGTCTGTTTTATTCACTAATTACTGTTCAGCGTCCGGGTACGTCGTTAACAGATCAACAAATATTCGGAGTATTACTGGCTGTGTCGTTTACAGTACATTGCAACATGAACTCTGCACGCATAACCAATCGAACAGTGAATTCGGATCGGCTTTCACATCTCCCTACGGATCGCTTTAATGCTCCCTACAGCATTATATCAACACACACATCAACACCCGCAACGAGCTTCTATTTTAGGTCACCACTCACACTGGTTACTTCAAACATTCGCCAATTGTTGCAGTTTTTTTATGCAATCCTCCATCCTTTCCTATGCTGTGCTAACCTCTTCATTTCTACATACCCCTTACAGCCCACGTCCTCAATTATCTGTTTCATATATTCTAATCTCTGTCTTCCTCTACAGTTCTTACCTTCGACTGTTCCCTCCACTAACAAATTAACCAATCCAGCATGTCTCAAAATATGACCTACCAGCCTGTCTCTTCTTTCCGTAAGCTTCTTCCATAAACTTCTTTTCTCACCCAGCATTTCCAAAACTCGTTCATTTCTTACTTTGTCTGTCCACCTAATTTTCAGCATTCTTCTGTAGCACCACATATCAAATGCTTCAAGTTTCTTTATTTCCGGTATTCCTAAAGTCCATGTTTCACTACCATAAAGTGCTGTGCTCCACACAAAGAGTTTTAAAAAGTTCTTTCTAATTCCTAGATCAATATTTGTTGCCGTAGGCCCTTATTATAAAACTAGAGCCTTTATTATAAAACTAGTGTCACGGGTCTAGATTAGTTTCAGTTTTTAGTATGAAAGATGATAGGATGACCTGATTTGACTAAATATAAACTTCACCTGTGTTTCAGGATGAATAAAATCTTTTGAGCCTGAAGAACTCAGAAGCATTAATAGAGGTAGGTATTAAACACGAACAGGGACGATAGCGCAATCGTATAGTTGTTTCAAAGGTCATGGACTCGAACTTGTTTAAATATAAACTTTATTTGTATTTGACCTTTAAAGTTCACTCTGCAAAATTTAAAAAATTCCTGTTTGCTTCGAAAGTATTACGTTGTTTATTGAGAGTGGGCAAACACTCATAATGTAAACATAGGTATATGTAATGGCCATAGAACTTGATACACATTCCATATTATTAAACAGTTGAACAACTCGGAAGAAATGGATTTCCAGAATAGTTGTTTGGTAACATTTTGGTTTGATGTCCACTTAAAATAACCAAATAACTCACCTACAGTGCACATGAATAAAGACCATCTACAAAAGATGTCAGTAAAATACCGGAAAAACAAATAGTAATGCGTAACCTTTGGTCAAGCAACAACATTAGTGACAGTTTTAATTAAATTGAAATTTATGCTAAGCCGGAATGCCGATTGGCATTAATGGTTACAGTAGAGACCATGAGTAATTTAATTTTTTTAAAGTTTTTTTTATAAGTTTCTTTCATTAGTAACATGTTACTGAAAAGCAGAACAACGTTTTTTCAGTCGCATAATTTATCAGTATTTTTTTAAACTATGAAACGCTACGAAAAGTAAACTTAAGAATGTATTATGTTAATTAATTTGGTAGCAGTTGCTTAGTTATTGAATTGTGAATATAACCACAAATTTCTACTAATGGTATCTAGTGTTGCAAATTGAAAAAGAAATAAAATGTTTTTTTCAGCTTTGTGAAAAAAAAATGAAAAAAACCTAGCACCCTTGTTTTTTTTCTAAATTTGGTTTTTTTTTCAGAAAACAATATATTTAATAAATTATAGTTTTATTTATGGAACTTACATTTTACAAGTGTGTTTTAAATCTTACTGAATCATATAATGTCTTACATAATGATTCATAAATGTATCTATATAGGTAACAATTTTATTCATCATGTCAGTACCATATTCACTAGTATTACCAACACTAATTCGGTCGGTGTCGGAATTTTGTTTCTTCTTCTGTCTCCTCTATGTCCATAACTTCAGAAGTAGTTACATTTTCTTTTACTGGTTGTTCTTGTAGTGTCCGCAAAATATTTTGGGATTGCAATTTTAAATTGTGAGCAAAGTACACACTGTGCATAAAGACTGCGCCGATAGTTCTGTATTACGGTCTTTCCAGTTTGAATTTAAATCTATTATCATACAAAATAGGAGCTTTACTTCTTTCCAATCATTGGTTTACACCAACAGTTGCAAGGAAACGATTCATAATTACTGACAATTTAATGAGTCAGTACCACTATACTCAGAGTTTAACAGGTATACGAATATAAGGAAAGCACAATACGTAATAAAAAGAGGCAAATAACCTTGGATAATTTTTAAATTCCTAATTTTATTAAAAAGATCCTTAGGTCTACAGATAAATTCGTAGGACTGGCAGCACTGGTTCAAATAGCGAGTATCAATCCAAACAACGGGGAACGGGGATTCCTTCTCACGCAACCTAGCGTCTTAGGGAAATCCCCGTTCATATAAGAAAATTTTCTTATTTTTTTTTCCTACTGAACCAGAAAAATATAGTAGATTTAAAAATTAAGATAAGTGCTTAGAATAAACTCTAAAACAGTCATATTAAACGATAACTGCCTTACAAATTTGAGATTTAGTAGTTGTGAAAAAAAACATGTCCCAGAAAAAATACGTTTTTTTCATAGTTTTTTTAATGTTTTTTTTTTCAAGCCAGAAAAACCCGTTTTTTTACAACACTAATGGTACCTCTTGTCGCTGTTTTGCGAGCGAAGGCTGACACGTGACACCGTTCTCCAGCCAATAGCTATCGAGGTGAGTGAATGAGTGACCTTACGAAATTATATAGCAGAGGTGGCAATTTTAAACGATATCCATTTCTAGTGAGCTTAGAACAATTCTGATACAGGGTTGGAAAATAGCGACGGATGTTTTTGAACCAGTGTCTAATACTAAAATTGTCGCAAACACTTGTTAAATCTCGGTCAAAAATTTTCTTTTGCTTATAGCTTTATACCTCATCGACGTCGATGTCATTAGGGATGGGAAAGGACGAGGGACAAAGAACGGGAAAAAATTTGGCAATGGAATTTTGAATGAACCATTTATACACTCACCTGTAATGATTTCAAGAAGTCATGGAAAACTAAAATTTGGATAGCAGGACGGGGATTCTAACCCACATCTCTCGAATGTGAGGTCAGAGAGTTACTGCTCACTCATCACGCACGGTATCAACACAATCAGAAGCTTGTTTATAGTATTAGTGGGAAGATTAATAAAATTTTGAATTTCAGTTTCATATCGTGAAGTAGTTTTTATAGATTATCGTGATCAAAATTTCAACTTTGGTTCCGCTTTTCGTTGTTTGAAAAACCTCCTCTGATAGTAACTCAGTTTTGCAGTATGCTTTTATCAAGTTGTAGGGAAATGTTTCAAATTTCTGTATCTATTAGAGAGTGAAAGAAAGGCTGCACCAGGGAAATGAGGGAACTGAGATACAAAACATTCATGGAGACCTTGTTTCAGCACGGTGGGCCAGTATGGTACCCACTTTACGTGCATCAAAAAAGTTTTTGAGCTGGTTCAAAGCAGAATAGCAAGAACAGATCGCAGAAATTACCCCAGCCCACCGACAGTACCTAAAATGATGAAACCTCCGAGTAGTGAGCCATTGGAAGACAGGAAGTGGTTTGATTGGTAATCGCCTTGGTATACATTGCTGACGAGTCCGAAGCGTGAGAACGACCGAAGTGTGCAGCAAATTAGTGTTAGTGATTGTCATTGTTAGCTTCGCCAGGCATGGTTACTACTGACTATTTTTCTAGGGTATTGGAAGAGTATGCTTGAAAGCGGCCGATGTTACTACAAGTAACTACGAACTGGGCTGTTTGACATGCTTACAAGTAATTTTCACGAGAATGAAATTTGGAAACTGAATAGTGGATGAATCTACGTACAATGTTTATTGTAAGTAGAGCAGAAGGCAAGAATTTCTTTCCCAAATATGTACACGGTAGACCTTGCACCTGTCAAGAAATGCATAGGTCGAAATCAAAATCATCGCGTTTGGTTTAAAACTCACCGTAATAACTGAACAACTTCTTTTTTGAACGCGCACGCTTCGTCTAAACTGTTTATCGCCTCAATTATATGACTTTGCTCTTCATAAACTCCGTTTTCCCGTCTCAATATACCTATGCACACAGGAAAGATGATTACCAAACACCAGTTAATTTACAAGTTGTGTCGAATTTAGAGAAGGAATTCATAGTCCGTGCGAAGTGATAACAGCAATGAGAGAAGTTATCATTCCACGAGTCAGACATGGCTGAATGGGGACTATAACCAATCTAAAAGTCTATCATATCACACAGATTAATTTTAAGTTTGAATAAGGAAGTCAAGAGCTTAAATAGAACTAGTTACTGGCAACTTCATCTGTTTGCTAAACAATGCCAAAGGTCGTTCCACTGCTCTCTTCACTTACATTTTCCGTACTTCATTCTAGCTTCCGATAAACAATCGTCAACGTGTAATTGAATGAGGAAGTATACCACCACAGATGCCTGTGTAGAGGAACAGTCATTTTGAAAGGTGGTTACGAACCTTAGAAAATCTCCAAGTTCAACAGCGCAAGCATTGACTGATGCAGAGACTGAGGTAAATTACCCGTCAGTGTAGCTACGCGCGTGCGACGGGCTCGGGTTCGAGTCCAGGACGTTGTGTATCGGCCGTTCCGATTGAAGTTTGTATGCGGTTTCGCGCAATTACCAAAGTGAATGGTCCCTAATCTCCGCCTCGGCTACATATTTCACAAGCAAAAATAGACTTAACAAACGGAAAACAAATTACACGTTTCACAGGCAAATGGAAACGCTAACATTCCTTCCTTATGACAAAACGCTCCAGACCTAATAAAACTAGACAGAAAGAGAGAAAAGATATATTTTTACAGGGCCGACGTTAGGGAGGGGGGGGGGGGGGTAAGCGGGTTAAATGTACCCGGGCCCGCCGACTGATGAAGGGCCCCGATCACCGGCTGCAGGGGCCCACAGGCCTCGAAGCACGAATCCGCCCATTGTCGCCCTAGTTTGAAGAGCTAAAAAAAAAAGGGGGTCACCCATTTTACCCCCCGGGCCCGAAATTCCTAGCGCCGGCCCAGCCCTGTATATTTATTTATATAGAGAGAAAAGAAAAGGGGGTGATCAAATAAAAAGGTACGAAACGTCACGGTGGGTACAAATGTAGACTTTATTCAAAATATACACCATAGGCCTGAGGACAACGATCCCACTGAATAACAAGCCGCAGGATTCCTTGTTCCCAGAATTCCTGTGGCCGTGACGAGACCCAGTCCTTCACAGCGCCCTCGAGTACGTCGTCCGAGTTGAAGCGCTTCCCTTTCAGGTGTTTCTTCAGTGGACCAAACACATGGAAATCACAGGGCGACATGTCCGGACTGTAAGGCGGATGGTCCAACGTCTCCCACTTGAACTTGGCCAGTTCCATGTGTGTGACTCTGGAGACGTGTGGACGCGCGTTATCATGGAGCAGAACCACACCCTCCGTGAGCAGCCCCGGTTTTTTGTTCTTGATGGACCTGCGTAGGCGTCGGAGTGTCTCACAGTAGACATCCCCCACCTGTACGCCATCCTGTCCTCATACGGACTGCCGCATCATTTGGACGCCGCTTATGATAAGAGCCTCTGCTCTCTACTGCGCATGCGGGCACCTGCGCATACTCTGATCCCAGTCAGAGACTCCAGTCGCATCCCGAGATGTCTCGCTACGTTCTCCCATGGCGGAATATGCAAATATTTAACTGCTACGTTTTTACGTCGTTTCGTACCTTTTCATTTGATCACCCCTTTATATATATATATATATATATATATATATATATATATATATATATAGAGAGAGAGAGAGAGAGAGAGAGAGAGAGAGAGAGAGAAGAAAATCATTTCTAGAAACTGTATCACAAATGCACTTCATGTTCAGAAATTAAAACGTTAACAACCCCTAATCGCAACAAGATTGAGTCTTAAGAATCGTATGCAGGATAACCGGTTTGCGAGACCAAAGAGTTGAACATGATTCAGTATAGACTGCCGGAGGTTTAAAGAACACGGCAAAACTGGCGGGCATTAGCATAGACTCTTTAATAAGTCCTGTTAACATTCGAAACAATCTGTTAAATGAGTTAACTGCATAAACAAGAACGTGGTTCTAGGAGACCATCTTTTTTTAATTTCAATTGCCATCAAGTCGAGTAGTTGCAGTAATGAGCATAACCAACTTTACGTAGCCGTGACAATCACGACGGTTGATTCAGAGAAGATGATTGATGAGGCAGCTGAATGTAACCGGCTAGATGTTATTACTATGAATTGAGAAAGTGGTAAACAAATTCACAATTACCCAACTACGATGTTAAGAAAATAAAGTTAAGCAAACAACTAATCATGCGTTAACAGAACAAGTATATTTTTCAGTCTTTTTTATGCATTTAATGGGAGCAACCGAGAATCAGTTATTTATAGACATATCGTGTGTGTATGATATAATCTCGGATAACTTAATATTGGTTATACCATACCGTATTTTTGTTACGAAGTGTTAAACATTCGGACATTAAAACATAGAAATATCGACTGTATCCGTTAGTTATCTGAATGGTGGTCTTTAAGCAAACTACTATAGATATAAACCACGGAACGACACTTTCAGGCACTACAGTTTACCGTCTTTGATACCATTAGTGGCAACTATTTCATACAAGTTTTCTTAATTGAATTTTCAAGAGTCATTAGGATTTGCAATGCTGAAATGGTCCGGTTTTCGCCTAAAAATAAACGTTAAACCAACAGAATAACAAAAAACAAAAAAAAAATCGCGAAAGGGCGTTACACACATTGTTGGATTCCTTAGCTTTTGTGTCACTAATCATCCTCGGTAACTTCGCTTAGTTGAATTAGCGGTTGCCACGTTATTTTAATACCATCTGTCAAAGCATTTATTGATGAGACTCGATGAAACAGCATGAAATAAGATTTAATTACACCTCAGCGCTTCACCTAATTGGCTAAAGAGCTTTATCTTCCATAGTTTAACCAGCGGGGCGAGTGGAACTTATTACAGTTGCGATTTTAACGAGATACGGGCCTGCAGACCTTGCTTGATCTATAACGTAATTACGAATGTTTACTCGATTAATTTTTTGTAAAAATCATCCATATGTTTCGTAACAAATGTTCATCATAATTACGTATTGTACCACCTTGTGTGTTGGTTATTCGAATATAGTGTTGTGGGTTGTATGAAAGCTAACACAAAAGCTAAGAAATCCAACGATGTGTGTGACGCCCATTCGCGAATTTTGTTTTTTTTGTAATTTTGTTGGTGTAACGTTTTATTTTTAGGCGGAAACCGGACAATTTCAGCATTTGCAGTTTGAACCCGGAATGAAAATTAGAGCTCAACGCATGGAGCAAAGCTTTTCGAAAGTGATTGCGAAATTTATGATTACACGCTCACAGAACTAATCACTCACTTTAATAAAAATAAAATTAGTTTAGTCCATAAACTTTTTACGGTTGCATCTCTCCCAACATGTCCGATGCTGGAATTTTTAAGAAAGAATTCTCAAAATATCGAGTTTTGCTGTTTCCTGGTACTTTTTCATGATTGTCATATATTAATGTCACAGGGATGTGCATTTCTGCTCTTAAATGATTTTCTGCTTCCCTGATTACAGTCGACTGTTTTGATTTGATAAGAAAATTTTCCCACGCTTTCTGAAGCAAACGCCTTGACCACCGAACTACCAGATCTAGAGCCTTATCCATTTCTACTTGGTCCCTTCTTTTAACTATCTGCAAAATCATCAATCGCATAAGGCAATGAGAACCATTGCATTAACACCTAGAAGAACGTTCCCGACTTTAAACGTATTACGATGCTCTTCGTATATAAGAATCCCCGAAAGTAAAAAATGTGCCTTGGTTGATCGTACGTGTGGCAGAGAGGAGTCACCGGAAACGAAAGATATTTTATGGGTGGTGAGAGCAGGGGCGGATCCAAGATTTTGGTTGGGGGGGGGGGCTTGAGTGGAGACTTTGGTTTGGGGGGGGGGCTTGGCTTGAATGAAATCTGGTTCAGAGGGCTTGCCTTAAGTGGATTTTGGTTTTGGGGGGGGGGGGCTGGAGTCGGCCCTTAGGGTTGTCTTTATAGCCTTCTCGGGCCTCAAATCCGTAGAGCTAAAAAAAAAAAAAAAGTCTCCAAAATTACAGTGTTGGGGGTGGACCTAGATACTTTTTGGTGGGGGCTTGAGCCCCCTAGCCCCCCCCCCCCCCTGGATCCGCCCCTGGGTGAGAGTGTGGATTGTTAGTAACCTGCATAGGCCAGAGGTTAGAGAAGTTAAAGAAGGACATGAGAAGACTTCAGTTGTACGTTGTTGGGATCATCAAAGTTAAAATGAAAAAAGTGCATGATTTATGGCCAGGGGAACATACCTAGAGTCAGCGCGTTACCTGTCACCTGGGTTAGCACCCCTCCAGTATTCTTACCCCACCACCTCTCCACAGATAGGCGCGTGGCGCACGTGACTTACGTCGCCCGGCGCAGGCTATATTAGGAAGGAATCTCCGGGAGATGAAGCCAGAGACCGACTTCGAAACGTCGCTTCTAATTGACGCGCTCTCCCGGTGGGAAGCCCGAGAGTAATTTATACAAAAAAGTAACACTGAAAATTTTACCCATCCGTTTGTTAAAACTTGAACCTCACCTTGAGGACACCATGCAAGCCACCGCATCCTGCACTAGAGAAATCGATTTAAAGAAACAAACTACTACGACAACCTGCCAATGTGCACACTGGATCAGAGAGGTATAACAGTACAGGATCGAGTCCTGGTCCTTGCATACCGGCCATCCGGACAGCGGTTTTTAGGCGGTTATCCATATGAACGCCAGGACTGTCCCCAATCTCCGCCTCAAACTACACACCACACAAAAAGAAAGTACACAGAACATAGTTACATGTTTCACAGACAGATGGTAACACAACATTCCTCCCTGGAAGGTGTCAAGCTCAGCGACAAACCGGCCGAATCCCAACACTTCGCATCCTAAAGAATACCGACCCTGCAATAGCGGGATAAGTGCAAGAAATAAGAGAAACTAAATGAATGATGTCCAAAAGCGTGCATTTTTCGTTGTTAATATTAAATCATAGCATCAGTATAACAGTTTAAAAACTTGTGCCAGGAATATTTATCTGTTAGATGGCCATCTTCAGTTCAAATATACACTGATGGGTTAAAGATACCTTTGACGGGTAGGGTAGGCTGTGCTTTCTACTGCCCCGAGACACAACACGCTCAAAGGTTCCGCCTTCCAGGACACCTACCAAGCTACTCGGCGGAATCCATTGCGATCAACCAGGCTCTTATATACGCAAGAAGTTTTTTACGGCGAAGTATACTAATACTCACCGATTCGCTTAGTGTTCTTCGTTCCTTAGACATACCAGTTATACTCCAGCGACCTAATACATATAATTCAACTTAATCAACGCGGTTCGACCGTTAATTATATCTGGATACCCGCGCATTCTGGAATTAGACATAACGAGTACGTTAGCCCAGGAGGCATGTAGCTCGGGCCGAAGCTTAATCACATCCAGCAACACAATTGATTATCAGGCAACAATGGTCAGCAATGCATACCACCAATGGACGAGGAGCTGGAATGAATCTAAATAGAGGCCGACAGTACGCTCTAGTTCAGACGTACCCTCCACGAAGACCTTTGTATTCAAGATGGAACTCTCAAAGACGACACATCACTTCTATCATTCGTATGAGATTCCACCACGGCGCCTTGCGTTGTCACCTTTATCGCATCAAGGCGGTAAACACATCATACTGCACATGAAACGGACAGGCACTACAGGACCTGAATCACTTATTTTTCAACTGCTCTAATTTTCAGCAACAGCAATCAACATTCATCAAGTCTCTTGTGCGAGCGTAGCAGCCACTTCCAACCAGTATTGCAGTACTACTCGCTACAAATAGCAACCAAATCTATAGTATCATCAAGGATTATATTAAGGACAGTGACATACATATTTAATGTACCAATATATCTGTATATTTTTAAATATTATTAATTTGTAACTCCACCAGGCTGACTGTATGGTCTATTCAAGACCTAAGGTCAAATAAATAATTAAAAAATAATTATATAAGGAATCAATATAATAAGACGAGTGATGAAGTTATCTCCTAGTCCCACTAATTCCGTGGTTTACATGTAGGTTCGACACATACAATCAGAAATGTGTGATTAGTACATCAAGAAACTGCTTTCCCCATTTAAATCAAAAGCTTGATGGATGAACCATGAAGTTTAAGCTTCCGAAATATGGATTCCTGCATTGGGAATCAAAACCAGATCCGAACGATATCACTCGCCCACCACGCTTTATTGCCGAGCGTGACCTAACTTCCTCGAAGCGAACAGATACCACTTCAACACAGCCTTCGGGGGTTTTCAGCAGAGTAGTGACATAAACAGATAACGTTTAGACATTTTCTGTCTTCATCAGGAACCTGCTGTTCGAGAAATCCAAAATTACACTGCAACAAAATCTTCTCGGGTGTCCCGCCGGATGGTGGTGTATAAACACGACGTTTCGACAGCTGACTCAGCTGTCTTCATCAGGTATCTTGTAGTTGTTCTCAGCTGGCTGTCTTTGCCTCGACTGGCTTGGCCACCCATCGAACCTCCTTTATACTTTGAGGTGGAAGTGTTCCTGCGTGTTTTTACACCACCATCCAGATGGACAGCCGAGAAGATTTTTTTGCATCGATACGCCGGGAAAGTCTCCACTCATACATCAAAATTACACTGTCAGTCAGCGGGTGAATGGTCTTATATAACGTCCTCGCTGTCAGAGATACCAATGTGACATGATAATCGGTTGACTGATAAGGTTGACTCACCGTGTAGGTGGTGGTCTCGACGGTAGGAGGCGGGGCAGACGCGGGTCTCCGCTCTCCCAGAGCAGAGTCCTTACCCCCTCCATCAGAATCTGAAACAGTAGTGCCACCATCATCAAACTGAAAAAGGTACAAGATCTATTTTATGCGTTCAATTTATGTAATCAGCTGCTGCCATTGAAAAATTTTGCTAAACGGAGAATGGAATTTCAATAAAGGAGTATTATAAATGATTGAAGCGATTAGACGAATTTAATGTAGCTTTCTTATCTGACATTGTCACAAAACTTAAAGTCGTGTAGACAAACCTCAAAGTTTTGACAAATTAGAAGTGCTCCGTGTGTTTCCCGGCTGATTCTGCAGATTTAAAGTCGTTAATCAAATTCAACACAGTGAAGCATGTCTCTATCAAGTTGAAAATCAGTGTTGATACCAGCACAGCAGGACTGTTGGCAGACTCTTTCACATAACTCCATGGAGTCCATAAGAATTCAAGCACAACATAATCTTTCTCATCGCCGTTTCCATCTCGACTGACTGCTCACGTCTGCGCTCTAGTGACAAATTTGAAACGAGGCTGCAAAATTAAGTTCTGTATGACAACATGCGAAATCGCTTCAACCATTTATAATAACCCTATATATACAATCAAATCTAAAACAGTTTAGCCGAATTCTCGGAGTCAACCACAGTTATGTCAATTAAAGTACGTTGTGATGAATAAAGGTACACAATATCGTAAATTTCTTGTTTCGTAGCGTCCCTATCTACGGTCGATAGCGATAACTTTTGATATCACCCTCGTGTGACATTTTAAAGGGAGAATTTCCCTCTATGGTGAAACCAGTTTAACTGAACTTGACAATAGTTATGGAAGTCTCTTTCTCATTATATTTCCCCATTCACTTCCTTCATTCACAACTAGCTGTTACCCGCGACTTCGTACGCGTGGACTTGGAGTTTCAATTCCAGAATTGGATATAGAAAACTGTTAGTAACGTAAGATTTGTCCCAAACAACACCGAGTCGACATAATATGATTGAAATCCATCATTATATCATCCTATCATCTAATCTGTCTCATGAAGAGAATCAATTTACAACATATTTAAAAACAGAAAAGTAAGCGAAGGTGCGGGGATGTGTGTGTGTGTGTGGGGGGGGGGGGGGGGTTTAACTGATGGCAGCTTTATTTCAGCTTGGTTTTTTCTTCTTTATTCAACATGAGCATCTGAATCTTATAATCTAATAGCAGCACATTGTCTTCTAGACCTGCACCTTAGGCCAGGTTTACGTCCGTAAGGCATGTCAAAAAGGAAGACAAATTGGTGCCAGAAACTTTTATACAGACACAAATGAATAGTACAATGCAGAACAAATTGACTTCTATACTAAATAATAAGTTTTGTTTCTTATCGAAATTTATTAATAAATCAAACACTAACAGATTGCGTGACTGAGCAACCAACGTAATATTACAGACTAACACACGAATCTGTCTGTCTTTCATCATTCGATAAGTTCTTAAAATTTCGTGACTAAAACTGTTATTCATGCCAAAAAAATGTCCTGTGTCCTTCCTACACTATTTCATTGTTAAATTCCATCAATATTGATATAGCCATTTAGTCGTCAAAACGTAACAAAAAGACAGAAACTTACTTCCACATTTATAATATAATAGCTGGTACCCACAACTTCATTCGTGATTGTAAAGTATTCATATTGACAGCTGTAGACATCTAACCACCATAATGCACGATGGGAGACTCCATACTATTACCACACACAAATACCAGTCTTCTGCGCTATGTAGTTCCGGCAGCAAAGTAAAATTTACGGATACACACAAGTCTTTGGATGAAATACGAAAATATTCATGATCGACCAATTTCGAACACCATATCTCACACACTCCCACAGTTACCGAATTTCGGCCAACGTTGTGATCGATGGGTGACTCTGTGTTACTACCACACAAAAACGCCGGTAATCTGCGATTGATAGTTTTCACTTAAAAGTGATACAACGTGACACATGCGTCTTTGGTAGAAATATGAAATTGCCGCAGGTCGACCATTTTATCCCCCATTTCTCCCACACCCCCATAGCTACCGACATTTAACAACCATAGTGCACTACATGAGATACGATTCTACTACGAAAAACAAACAGCAATGCTCTATGCTATGTAGTTGTGGCAGAAAAGTGACATATGCGGAGACAGTCGAAATACGAAAATATCCTTGGTCGGCCACTTACAATCACCATATCTACCACACTACCACAGTTTCTGAAAATCGGCCACTGTTGTGATCGAAAGGTGACGCTGTGCTACTACTACACACAAACGCCAGTTATCTGTGATCTATAGTTTTCGCTGAAAAGTGATACACCGTGACACTTTTGTCTTTGGCAGAAGTATGAAATTGCCACAGGTCGAACACTTTCAACCCCCATATCTCCCACACCCCCATAGCTACCGACATCTAACAACCATAGTGCACTACATGAGATACGATTCTACTACCAAACACAAACACCAATGCTCTATGCTATGTAGTTGTGGCAGAAAAGTGACATATGCGGAGACAGTCGAAATACGAAAATATCCTTGGTCGGCCACTTACAACCACCATATCTACCACAGTAACACAGTTTCTGAAATTCGGCCGCTGTTGTGACCGAAAGGTGACTCTGTGCTACTACTACACACAAACGCCAGTTATCTGTGATCTATAGCTTTCGCTGAAAAGTGATACACCATGACACTTTTGTCTTTGGCAGAAGTATGAAATTGCCACAGGTCGATCACTTTCAACCCCCATATCTCCCACACCCCCATAGCTACCGACATCTAACAACCATAGTGCACTACATGAGATACGATTCTACTACCAAACAAAAACACCAATGTTCTATGCTATGTAGTTGTGGCAGAAAAGTGACATATGCGGAGACAGTCGAATTTATCCTTGGTCGGCCACTTACAACCACCATATCTACCACAGTACCACAGTTTCTGAAATTCGGCCGCTGTTGTGATCGAAAGGTGACTCTGTGCTACTACTACACACAAACGCCAGTTATCTGTGATGTATAGTTTTCGCTGAAAAGTGATACACCATGACACTTTTGTCTTTGGCAGAAGTATGAAATTGCCACAGGTCGATCACTTTCAACCCCCATATCTCCCACACCCCCATAGCTACCGACATCTAACAACCATAGTGCACTACATGAGATACGATTCTACTACCAAACACAAACACCAATGCTCTATGCTATGTAGTTGTGGCAGAAAAGTGACATATGCGGAGACAGTCGAAATACGAAAATATCCTTGGTCGGCCACTTACAACCACCATATCTACCACAGTAACACAGTTTCTGAAATTCGGCCGCTGTTGTGACCGAAAGGTGACTCTGTGCTACTACTACACACAAACGCCAGTTATCTGTGATCTATAGCTTTTCGCTGAAAAGTGATACACCATGACACTTTTGTCTTTGGCAGAAGTATGAAATTGCCACAGGTCGATCACTTTCAACCCCCATATCTCCCACACCCCCATAGCTACCGACATCTAACAACCATAGTGCACTACATGAGATACGATTCTACTACCAAACAAAAACACCAATGTTCTATGCTATGTAGTTGTGGCAGAAAAGTGACATATGCGGAGACAGTCGAATTTATCCTTGGTCGGCCACTTACAACCACCATATCTACCACAGTACCACAGTTTCTGAAATTCGGCCGCTGTTGTGATCGAAAGGTGACTCTGTGCTACTACTACACACAAACGCCAGTTATCTGTGATGTATAGTTTTCGCTGAAAAGTGATACACCATGACACTTTTGTCTTTGGCAGAAGTATGAAATTGCCACAGGTCGATCACTTTCAACCCCCATATCTCCCACACCCCCATAGCTACCGACATCTAACAACCATAGTGCACTACATGAGATACGATTCTACTACCAAACACAAACACCAATGTTCTATGCTATGTAGTTGTGGCAGAAAAGTGACATATGCGGAGACAGTCGAAATACGAAAATATCCTTGGTCGGCCACTTACAACCACCATATCTACCACAGTACCACAGTTTCTGAAATTCGGCCGCTGTTGTGATCGAAAGGTGACTCTGTGCTACTACTACACACAAACGCCAGTTATCTGTGATGTATAGTTTTCGCTGAAAAGTGATACACCATGACACTTTTGTCTTTGGCAGAAGTATGAAATTGCCACAGGTCGATCACTTTCAACCCCCATATCTCCCACACCCCCATAGCTACCGACATCTAACAACCATAGTGCACTACATGAGATACGATTCTACTACCAAACACAAACACCAATGTTCTATGCTATGTAGTTGTGGCAGAAAAGTGACATATGCGGAGACAGTCGAAATACGAAAATATCCTTGGTCGGCCACTTACAACCACCATATCTACCACAGTACCACAGTTTCTGAAAATTGGCCGCTGTTGTGATCGAAAGGTGACTCTGTGCTACTACTACACACAAACACCAGTTATCTGTGATCTATAGTTTTCGCTGAAAAGTGATACACCATGACACTTTTGTCTTTGGCAGAAGTATGAAATTGCCACAGGTCGACCACTTTCAACCCCCATATCTCCCACACCCCCATAGCTACCGACATCTAACAACCATAGTGCAAGACAGGAAAGACGATTCTACTACCACACACAAATACCAAAGGTCTATGTTATGTAGTTGGGGCAGGAAAGAGAAGTATACGGAGATACGAATTTTTGATCAAAGTATGAAAACGCCCTGCACTGACCAACATTAATCATTATATCTCCTACATCCCCACAGCTATCGGCATTCGGCCAAAGTTGTGCACGACAGGTAACTCCATGCTACTTCCACCAACAAACATCAGTGATCTGTGCAAGGTAGTGGTGGCTGAAAAGTGAAATGTAGGAAAAAACACGTCTATTTTTATATATATATAAGATTATGAAACCGAAAATAGCTGAACCTATCAGCAGGTGAGGAAATATTGTGATCTTTGTATTGAGAATTTATATGTATATATATATAATTTTTTTCAAGAGTTAACTGAGTTCAGTATCGAAGCGCCAACAGCAAGTTTCACGTACGGTAAGATAAAAAACCTCAACTGAAACTGGAACTGTGGGAAGGAGAGATCATGTTTCCGGAACAGTGATTTAGTATTTGAATGATTGTTGACTTAAGCTCAAATAACTTTGAAACTCGTACAATGGCAAAAAAAAAAACGAGCCCAAGCCTCCAAATACCAGCCTTCTTACCAATTACACATTTCACAATCAAGTAATATATTTACATACAGAACACACAGTCACCTGTTTCACAGATAAATAACAACATAAGACTTCCTCCAACAGATTAGGTACATCGGGTTAGACTTCGGGCAGAAACTTAGTTCCTCCCCCCCTCCTTTTTCCACTCTCTCATGATTTACACTGACCACCTGGTGGCCAGTGTCCTCGCCGTCCTTTATGACCGAATCAGAAAAAGAACAACTTACATTAATTGCTTGGAATCACAGCGATGCTGACAATTTCGTTGGTAATCTTAAAATCTTTTACATTCTGATTGTTGCTATTGGAGCGGTCTTACAGTGCATCAACATTTAGAGCTAAGCAGCCTATTATTTCAGTATACGCTAAAAACAATGTACACGTCGCAAAAGTTGACTAAACCGAAGTATAATGATTGTGAAGGAACAACTCAGTCTCAACAGGAGTTACAAAAGACTCAAAATCTGTGCGACTAACCGCAAATAAAAAGCAAACAAAGAATTCGCAAAACCAGAACAAAACATTCCAAACAAGGGAGCGTCCATAAACTACGTAGCTCCATTTTATTTTCCTCTGAACCCCGCCTCCCCCCCCCCCCACGTACCTAGACGTAGCTTTTTTCCCTATTGAATCCAGAAGACATTTTGTACTGTCTTCTCCTGTTACACTATTGTAAATTACATACGGATATAACTAACTTATGGAGATAAGTATTCACATGCTGCTGTTTTTTTGTGTAGTTTATTTTAACCGCGACAAATAATTTGAATGAAAAGCTACATGGCCTGACTCGGAACCCCCTCCCCCCACGTAGCCCAGCCAATCCCCCCCCCCTATTTAGACCAAGCCACGTAGTTTATGGACGCTCCCCAACTCAACTGGCTGTAAGGAAGATACGCAGCTCTAGGTGCTATGTTTAGGATACAAGAGGTAAAATAAAAAAGGAAGATTGGCTACGATGACACGGAGGCGTCATTTAAATTCAAGAATAGATTATCAAAGAAGTCGAGACCAGAACTTAGTCGGGTAAATAATGAATAAGTTAAAATGAGACATACTACCAAAAAGGTACGCCACAAGCTTCACATTTCAGTGTACACTTGGCCAGTACTCGTACTAGGGTCCTGCTAGAAGTTCTGGGCAACATGCGCTGTTGTTGCAGAGCTGATAGTCAAGACATTAAACAAATGCAGTGATGAGCAGCAACATCACGCAATATTGGGAAAAGCGTCAACATTTGGTTGTGTCTACAGCGATCGATGCGGTTAAACAAGTTGCGATGACTCTTCGGAGAACGTCAATATGATTCACGTAGTAGATCAGTATACAGCGCCTGTGCAGTCCTCCACACGCCGCTCTCCCGCCTCTGCTTCCGGGGGTAATAAGCGGAAACATTAATTTGCTGCGAGTGCTGCCGCTACAAAACACGAAAACGCTTTTCAGCAGAGAACTAAACTGCAAACTCAACTCGTGTCGTACCTACAACGAACTTGCTTCAGTATTTCTAGCAAGGAATCTACATAAGTAGATTTTTTACACAACCAACTAAAAATACACCGCGGTAGAAACAGAATCTGCAGCCACAGTAACATGAAAGATATGCAAGATTAACGGGATATGTTCTTAAGGAATCGCAGACAGACATCGCTTCAGTGGCAACCATGCTGAATATGGTAACTAGCATATCAAGGCAATGATTGTATATGTGTCTGCTATATACTAAGAAACTACTGGATCGATTTACATTCAGTTTTTGTGTAAAATGATCCGCGTTGTCCGCTATTGTAATCCCTGATCTGACAAGTAGGAAAAAAAAAAACATCATTCACAAGAATTGGTTCAATGCAAATACCAGGTAGCCCAAGAAAAACGTTCATTATTTCAAATGGTACTGGTAAACCATATGCGCACAAAATAATATCGCATTGGCAATCGCGTCATCTGGAATAGGCTATTTAGCTGTATCGAAAATATATTACAAGTAAGTACTACCGGGTGAATAACGTGTCTCAATAAATCTAAAAAAAAATCCAAAAAAATAGTCAAATAACCTACAGATTTCGGTTTTCGATACTTATTCGAAATGACTCCAGGAGAATACCGGAATCGTCCCTTCAAGAGGCCATGGCCGAATTCCTTCCCGCCCTTTGTCTCCGGTCGTCTACTGCCTAAAGTAACTTCTACGTAAACTAGGTGTAAAGCCGAAAGGAACAAAACTAACCCTTCTATGATCCAGTTTGCAGCCAATCAGTATATAATAATTAGGTGGATGAGAAATCAATATTTCCAAAAAACATCGTACTTTCTCTAATCGAATATCATTAGGGTAAAAAGGTTAGTTTATTTTAGTACCATTATTACGAAATCATAAATTTCAAAATAGCACAAAAAGAACGTGGTGGTGTAACGGTTAGCGTTCTGGCCTCGCATTCGGGAGGACGGCGGTTCGAATCCCCGTTCGGGCATTCAGATTTGGGTTTTCCATGGTTTCCCAAATCACTCCAGGCAAATGCCGGGATGCTTCCTTCAAAAGGCCATGGCCGAATTCCTTCGCATTTCTTGCCCCCCCCCCCCCCACCCCATCCTTTACCGTCTCTAAAGACCTCGCTGTTAAGAGACGTTAAGCAGCAAAAAAAAAAAAAAAAAAAAAAAAGCACAAGCCATAAATACAGTTTTCAACGATTAACTTTGAAATAAAGGTATTGAACAGTTTTGTGACGCACTGGTGCTCATATGAATTCTTTCTACCCTCACGCTATTTGAACCAAAACAAAATGTGTGCATTACAATTGCCAAATATCCTCTGCCACCGACTATTTCGTAACTTGCATAGTACAGATGTAGATGCAGAATATACATACTGCGTGATTTAAGAGGAAACATGTGTTTATCAAACGAAAAAATTAACTTCATGTATAAAATCTCTAAGTAATATTGTATTTTTTAACGATTCTCGTACGTCTAATAGAAAATGTTTGAGATAATCTCTAACATTTTTTGTTACGAGTTTCATGAATCATCGAAGTTATTAGAACCGCGAGAGAATTCATGACAAGGAATGGTAATGAATTCGGTCATGGCCTTTTTACGGAACCATCGCGGTACTGACATAGAGTAACCAAGGAAATCCGATATCTGGAGGGCTGGATCGTAGAGCGAGTCACTATCCAAACAGTTAATTATCCACCCATAAGGCCCTGTAGAAAAATCTTTATATCAATAGAACTTTACTTCTCTTGGAGCAAGTTCACTGATAGTAATCAATGTCTCCGGTTCGCCGGAATGGTTAACGAAGTTTTTTCTTTAAAAAATAACTGTATGCGAAGCTACTGTAACTAGTAAAAATGTCAAGCGGATGTTGAAAGAACGTTTCTCTGTTTTTCGTAATATTTCCTACCGTGTTCATGATTTATCTTTATCTTGTTAGCATTAAGTAACAAGTATTTGTTAGGATCTTAATAGTTACAGTTATAGAATTCATTTCAACTTGTTACATACCAGTGATCCTTTTAACGAGAGTGGTCTATTAAATTTGTGATAACGGCACCAGGTTTGAAAATTCAGGCTCTCCCGTCAGTGACGGATCTACAAATTTTCAGAACAGGGGCAAAAACTTTGCCCCCCGCCCCCGGTCCGGCAGCCTCCCGTTAAGATATTTTTATTATTTCGATCATCTCCAGCATAGCTTTGCTATGTTCATGTGAAATGGGGTTAGAATCTTTGTTTATTGTACATCCTGCCATGAAAAGAGGAATGTGCGACAATTTAAAGACCTCAAAATTTACTTTTTAACCATAAACCGTAGGGACATGGATGCAAAAAATAGAGAACATGATGATAAAATTATTTGAAATAGAACAATGATTTAATACACTTTTTCACTTTCGCCTATCCCTTTTACAATTTTTTGATTTGGGATTAATACTTGCCGCTTATTGTAATAAGATTACTTCCTGTTATCTGTTCACTCGTTCTGAGCGTGGTGGCTAAGTGCCAACGCTCTGGCCTATCATTCGGGAGGACCCTCAGATTTGGGTTTCTCATGGTTTCCCCAAATCACTCCAGGTGAATTCTAGCATAGTTCCTTAAAAAAAAAAAAAAGGTCACTGCCGAATTCCTTCCAGTTCCTTGCTCTCAGTCCTTCACCACCCCTAATTACTACGATTTCGACGATCGTAAAGGCATAAGTAAAAAAAAAAATCACTTTTAACTCGCCTGCCTCATGATGACGCATATGAAGCTTAGGTTACATTAAGAGGCATGCAGACCGCGGTCTTGTGTTTCTTGCATCGTGGTATAACAGAGTAATATTTTAGATGGTCTCAAAGTACAGTGGCTACGTCAGTGGCCCCCCCGCTTCTAGTGCATACGTCACGAGTCAACAGCAGCTGTTTAAAAGTCACGCGCTGATAGATTCCAGTTGTCGCTGCGTTTCGCAACTGCAGGTTAGAAGCCTTAACGTCACATGCTTACAGTGCTTCAGATTCTTCTGAATGCCCCGATTTGTTTGAACTTATCTTTTAGTTAGTTCGAATGTGCTTTTTTTAATTGTATGTTAGGAATTAATTTGTCCTATAATTGTAAATGTAGCCTCTGGGATACGTCCTAATAATGCGCGAGACCTTAAAAAAAATGGAAATAAACTAAGAGAAATAACATTTTTGGCATTTTGACACGTTTTTGTAAGCACCAGTTTGCTTCCGATATCGAGTTAAAATGCAGGTCCCTTTTCAACTCCGAAAAGAACAAGTGTATGATGTGATACTAGAGATCTGTTTTAAAATAGTTCAGAGCACCATTTACAGACATCATTGAGAATTTAAAAAAAAAATGAAATGCTGTTTTCAAAATAGATTTCTTCACTTTTAACAGAAGAAGGTATGTGGCTTTGTGTTTACTGATCCATTTTTAGTGTTCTGCACCTTCTGAAAGAAAAATTGAATCCTTGTCGATTCGTTTATTTGTCCCTCGGCCTGTCTCATGACTTCTGAATCCTTTAACTTAAAAGGTTGTAGTTTACTTCTTACTAATCTTAACATGATTATAACAAAAAAAAATATGGAAAATTTATTGGAAGGGTTCAGTGAGCGGTTTAGGGAAAATTTCTCTTTGGATAATCTTTACGAGTATGACATGAAAGGTGGCAACCGTCAACTCTCAAAATGTTTTAACTTTTATTTTTTTGTAATTTTTGAACAAGTTTTGAACAAGCTTTTAGCAAAATATTCTGAAACCATCCTAAAATTCTTTCAAAATTTACAATGATAAATACGAGAAAACTACGATTTTAGAGAGTTGGTGATTTTCACAAAATAATTAAATAAGTAATTGTTTATGATTCTTTCCACGAAAAGTTATCATCATTTGATAGAGGTTGTCATGAATCGTCTAATAAACACAACGCGAAAGTACTTTTTTTTTTTAATTTATAAAAATAAAAAAAGAACTATTACTTTCTAAAACAAATTTTGTGTGCGATTCGTATATGCAATTTTATAGTCAAGCAAACCGATTACTGAGCTATTTAAAAATCACTTTCAATTGATTTTTTAAAAAAGTTTTTAGAATTTTTTATTGAATTCAATTTAATACACAAATTCGCACTTCATGAATTTTTTTTTTATGTCACTCCTCAGATCCTACAATCACGCCCACATTTTTTTTTTTACACATTTTTTGAATGGTATCTTTTAAACCAACGAAGTTTCTTAGATGTTTCGTGGTGTGTAAGAAAACAAATAAAATAAAAGTACAATTGAAACTTGCAGTAATTATACACAACTATAACATAAATTAAGAACACATTTTAAAAGTTACTGGATTTTCCGGAAATGCCACGTTATTTTTTATTTGCATTTCTAAGCTTTCTGCCGACATGCTGCAGCCTTCGTCAGAGATAATAAATTTGTTTACTTAGCAACGAGCGTCAAACGTCGTAGAGTACTAGGCCATCTTCATTGAAGTTTTAGTATCCTTCAAAACTTTTACTGCGTTCATCACTCGTCGATTCCACCGCTGATCATCTCTCCACAGCAGACTAATGTTATCTCCCACCCGGTGTTGATGGTATTGCGAACTACGGCGGATTCGTCACTATATTTGTTTGTGGTAGCGGATAAGTACTTCAAGTCTATCCGGCACAGTGCGACCCGTCTCACCGATGTAAACACATCGAAACTGCAGGGGACTCATCAACACCCGCCAGCTGGTGTGGGTGAAAACGGTCTCTCACCCTGGCTAGTGATTAACTAAGCATGTAGAGAGCTATATAAACTGTTCAGTATATACAGTAATACTTCATTTTTTTCTTTCGAATACACGCTTTGAGAGAATCTATGATGTAGATACAAATTTCTTTGTTAGGCAAGAAAAACGTTAAACGGTGCTCTCAAGCATCGTGGATCTATCAATTGTTTTAGAAGCGTGCCGAGTCCTTGTGTGAGGAGGCTAGAGACCAGGTGATGTTTGACCTTGACCGATCTGGCAGCGTGTGTACAGGTGAGCAGACTGCATTAACCTCGCACAGCCTCGATGGGTCGTGTGGTGGAAACTGCCAGACTAGAAACAGTCTCGTGTCGTAAGACCAGCCGTGTCCTCGACAGGGCAGCGGGAGAATCTCACAGCTCTAGAAACTGCTTCCTGCCTGTTAACATTCAAAGTGTTGGTGAACACCTACCTAAACGTAACCAGTTTCGAATATGTGTTAACTACTGAAGTAGAATGGAACGTAGAAAGTAATGATCAAAGACCATGTAAAAGGAACTTGGGCAAGACCGGGTAGCGAGTTAAACTGAGGACCGAACTTTCACTAGTGTTTCAATAATCCTTGAAACGCCATCTAAGAGAGACTTTCTTAACATCTTTAGTTTCTAGAGGGAAATAACTTCGGCAATACGCAATAAAATACTGTAAGTAAAAATATTTTATTTTTATAATTATCACTTCCCAGTTAGTCAAGTGTGTCAAAAAATTGATAAGAATAATTTTGGAAATTCGGCTAAAAAGTGAAATCAAAGAGCATCGAGAGTGACATATTCGAATTTCGTGGCTGACGCATCACCTTTGAAGCATGTGAAAAAGCGGTACCATATGGCATTGATGCGTATACAATGACGATACTGACTAGACTCATAGTTCTCCACATTGCGAATATACAGAATCCATCTTACCTCATACAGTACTCCCACGGACAGGTAAAGACAGGACAAATGAAACTACTTTCACAGAAACAAGAAATTGATATTTGTTATTCTTGATAATAATTTAAAAAGTTAAAGACTGAATAAAATTTGTCAGATTGTTCTGCTAAAATTTTTTGGTTAAAGTCTTTAAATACCCCGTCTCGTGTGTCTTTATCCACTGTGTTAACATACTAATTACCTACCTCCCATTTCTTCGTCTGTATCTTCTGTTCCAAAGCCGAAATAGTCTAAGACACAAACGATCAAAGATGAGTGGCCAATCTTGATGCAAGTATACTCAGTGTGCCAGGTAAGACTACCAATCACTTTCTTCTAGGAGCTACAATTAAACTTTGAATCTAAATCACAGAGCGCATAGCTTAACCGCCAGACACTTTTTTTTTTTTTTTGCTAGTTAAATTATTCGTAGTTATATTATTCTAAGATGTTGATAGTCAGGTTGTCAAGTAGTTTATACTTCCACTTAATTTGAATCTTGACTCAAGGTCTGAAGTGACAGGTAGTTTCATAATTAAAACCGACTGTAAAGTATTAATTTTATCATTTCGGATCTTATCGAGGAAGTCTGTATACTATTTGCACAACTCCTATGTGCTTGCAGAGCGCCTGTATTTGCACACAGCGGAAGTTCTCGAAGACTACAAACGTGACCTGCACTAGGATCGCTTTGCGGATTCTTATTGTTCCACAAAACTAAAAATGAAAACCATGGTGAATAAGCGGCTATAATAAAATAACTTTCAAAACGATCTAAATATTTAACTTTACCACAAATGAAAAGGTAATGATAAATAATAATAATACGGATAATCTTGAGATTTTATACACAATTTAAAACATAATAAGCCATTGTTAACTAACGAAATTGAGCATAAATGTGTTAACTACCGCTAACGCACTCTATAATACCTTCTTAGCTAAATACTGAAGATCGAATACAATTACTATCAACAACCTACCACCTTACCACATTAGAACATGATTAATAACCGCAATAAACATTATTATTATTCTCACCATAAAACTAATTGATTGTGGGAGAGGTAACAGACAGGAAAATTTCATGTTCATATTGCAAGCTGTTATAGCGTACTTAACATACGCAGAGCAATGGTTGGCAGAGGTGAAGGGGCCAGCCGTAACGGAGAGTGTTTCAGATTAAAAGCCATGCACCTTGGCACTAAGCCACCGGGTCACTGCTCTACAGGGTACCAACTGTTACAAATTAGAGAAAAACACTACAGTGTGCATTTCATAAAACAACGGAGGTGGAACGCGGAGAGAGGTGAAACACGTAGTAATGAGCGCTCTGTTTGGTCTCAAAGGAACACAAAAAAATCGTCCTGTCGCTACGACTGAAACACAAGGTGACAGCTGGGTGGGCGTGGTCGCCAGGTTGTATCAGGTGACTTGCAGCTAGCGGCTGACTCATCATTCGCAACTCACGCTTTGTACTGCAATGCCAAGCATCAGTCTCAAACGCTACTTTTCAGGCATTACTAATGTTTACAATTTTTATTTATACGTGCTTACGTTATAGAATAACAGTATTCTCTTTTCCCCCATGATTAACTGAATACATCCCGTTAAGGAAACACAGACAATCAGAAGTAAAGGTATTTTGTTGGCATAGCATGTACACAGGTACACATATACGATAGTATTTCTGATACTTCTAGAAATAGATATTTGGTTGCTATATTGCTACCGTGATAGGACTGTATCAACAGAAAGGTTTTATGGTGAAAAACGCCAAGGTTGGGTGAAAGAGATACTTATCAATCATGTAACGTGCAATGATATGATAATAATACTGTACTGTTCTAAAGAACTCGACCTGGGGTCTAGTTTATCAAAATCATACATACTCAACATTTGGACTGCAATGGTTTGGGGGCATCCATAAATTACATGAGTGTTTTTTTGGATTTCCGGACTCTCCCCCCCCCCCTCTGGTGAGACTTCGTGAGATTTGGCCCGACCCCCCCCCCCCCCCCGCTGGTGAGATCTGATCCGTGAGACCGCCCCCTAAAAATCGCCCTCGCAACTTTTTGAGACCTTTTTCTTTGTTTTGGTTAGGTTTCGCCCTTTCAAAATCCGGTGCACCCCCACTTTTCGACGAAATCTCCCCCCCCAAATCGACTTTCGCGTCATTTGTAGACTTTTTTTTTAGCTCTACAGTCCAACAACAAATTTTCAAAAACCTCACGTGAGATTTCCGTAGACCCCCCCCCCCCCCCCACACACACACACTTGGTGCGATTTGGCGAGATTTCACCGGACCCCCACCTCCCCTATTTCACCTCACGTAATTTATGGACGCCCCCTTTCACCCCCAGAAACCATGGGCTTTCGAACAGTCAGTGTGTTTATCTAGACAACTGTTGACCAATTTTGAGATTAATCTCACACTCTTGTCTTCTTACCGAGGCTAAATAAATCGTTTCACCGATATGATACACAGATTTAAACTTGGGGCGAGAACTAGATATCTTTGCCCGTTTTTATTTCAGGTTGGTAATGCAGAACTAAAAATCATATATACTGCTTCCATTTCAGGAGCCTATAGAAAAGTTTACGCAAGCAGTGACGTGTTGACAGTTCATTCAGGTGTTCTCGGGGGAAAATTTCCATGAACGGAAACTTGCAAGGGAAATATACAAGATGGTAAATCTTACACCTGTATAGTCTGTCAATCTTAGGCAAACAAGTTTTTACGTTTAAAAACGAGAATGGACAACTTAAATAAGGCTAGCAAATATTTTGTTTAACGGTTTTCATGTAGTGAAGCGTATATCGAGCGCAAATATCTACTGCTTCTAGAAAACCACTATTGCCATGTTTCCGCTGATGTCTGCCACACGTTTCCTTTGCTCCCACGCGTCACGGATAGCTTAATGTTATGACCTGCAGTACATCTGTGTGCCGCCTACTTGGCTATTACTCGCTACAACTAAGACCTATGATGACGTGCATCATCTTGCGTCTTTCCTCCTTGTACGTCTATTACTTTTTTGACCCATGCACAACGCCTTTAAAGTTTTCTGCGCTTCCAAACTGTACCGATCTCGTTTGGCAGCATCTATAAATTAAGTTTGGTGAAATAGGGAGGGAGGGGGGTCAGGCGAAATCTTACGAAGGGGGGGAGGGTCTAAGAAAATCTCATGCGAGGTTTTGGAAAAACTTTTGGACTGTAGAGCTAAAAAAAAAGTCTACAATTTGCGTGAAAGTCGATTTTAGGGGGGTATTTCGTCGAAAAGTGGGGCTGCAACCAGATTTTGGAGGGTGCCCTAAACAAAAAATCTCAAAAAGTCTTCAAAAATTTAGAGGGCGATTTCTAGGGGGAGGGGGGGTTTCTCACGGACCAGCAGATCTCACCAGTGGGGAGGGGGGGGGGTGTCCGTAAAAACACCTCACGTAATTTATGGATGCCCCCTTTGGCAGATCTTTATTTCATCAGTTTCTGACCGTAATGAGCATCATCATATCTGTTTGTAACTTCTGGCTTCTTTAATTAAGTAACCTTCCAAACCTTTCTCCTCTTTGACTTTACCCTCGTCTTAAGTTACTTGGGATATTTCTAGCTGAGTAGAAAGCTTTTGAAGAAATAAAAGGATTGCTGTCTCCAATAGAAACTCTGTTCGTTACTTCTTCCAAACACCTTCCTTCCCAAGTAACTGAAATTTCTAAATACTTGAATGGTATACAGGGGCAAGCAGACGATATATCGGTGACGGGAGAATCACGTGACGAATTTCGGCGAATGAGGAGTGAATGGCGAGTCGGTCGGGAGATGCTCGTGGTAAAGTAGACAGTATAACCAGGTAAACAAGAGAAGACAGTGTCTCTATCGCAGAGTATCGTGCATGTGATTTCGTGGGTATAAGTATGCGTTAGTGGTGATTTCAACAACGCAAGAGCCTTCTTTCTTCGAAGTTCCGATAAATAATTCACGGTCTAAATTGTAAAGGTGGTTGCTCACGCTGAACTTTCGAGGAAATAAATGTGTTTCCTCGCAACTGCTGAACAATCATTTCGAAAACCCTAATGTTCTTCAACTATTTTCCAACGTTATGTTGGTGGCGATCAGATCTGAACTTGTTTAATTAATTGTCTGAAACAATAAAAAATATATTATTTTCGTATGTTACAACCTTCTTCCTTAACAACTATTATTACTTTAATCTTATAGTTTCTTTTCCCACTCTTACAACAACCTCTGTGATACACTATAGTTCTTTTGACTCCACCACCATCTCATTAAAAGCCCTCCTTGTGCCCCTAGTTCCACTGGACAAAAATTCTCATATACATAGCTGTTCCTGAGAAGAAATGTACCGGAGTAAAACGTCATTGTACCTGAATTTAAGGAGTCTATTCCACTTCAGTCTGCCAAAGTACAACCATTTTAACCTGGGACACTCTTCCAAGTAGCAGACTTAATTCCATTCCAGAAATCTGCGGCTCTTCCATTTGAGTCACTCTCAACACAACGCATGTTTTACTATAACGGTAATTTTTTGTGTCCTTTGCTTTTCTTGTTTCTTTTCCGCGACTTCATTCATGCTCTTCACTTTCCTCCTCGTGTTGTAACACGTCGCCTTCAGTGGAACTTCCTTGTGTTCGTGAAATTGTTGAATCCTTTATATTCGATATTTCATTATTGGTGGGGCGTTTTTTTTTTATCAGGTGCATTGCTGTTTCAGGCTCCACTGATAAATACACTTCGTAGGTAGAGGCTCCGCTTAAAGAAAAAAAAAAGCATCAGTTTCGTCATCAGTACTTCTAGCGTCTGGTCGAACTAAAGCTGATAACAGTGATCTTGGCCGTGTGAAAGATACTGCACGGTAGTTGAGATAAACACTGAACAGAAACATAAGAGCAAAAATTAGTTCCAAATTACATAGCTCACAGAAGATTCTTAGAATAAAGATTTAAGCGAAAAATTAACGTGACAAGAACCTCGTCAGACAAAACGCTGAAGAATAAAACGATCAGCAAAACAAAACATATTGAACCTATCACAATCAAACGCTCTGGTGGAAAGATAATTTTATATTAACGACACCGTATACTTAACTCCGAAGTGTTCGCTAATCAGCATAGTTCAACTTATGTTTTATGTAAGCGGTGCCCAATTCTTCAGCCGTAAGAGAAGTAGCAATACATCACTTCTACGAGTACAACCTGTAGGCTGAGTTGAACAGTACTTATAGTTACATACCTCATGGAAAGACAGATGGGAAAAGTTCCTCATATCAGACAACCTGCTTTCTGTTCGGCATCACGTGTAAGCCGCCTGGCTTTAAGCAACCAACAAGCTAATGGCCTTATACAGAATACGCACAGGACATGGCTGATGCGGTGATTTCTTCTTTAACTGTGGCTGGTCAGATTACTCTGGGTGTGAACACGCAGCAAAATGTCAGACTGTGCATCATGTCGGAACTCATTCACCTGTACGAGTGACGCAGCAAAAAAATACTCGAGACATTTTAACTTTTTTACAATCGAGCCCCTATCGTACAATTGGTGCTATTAATAAGAATATAATGAACGTATTTAGTAACATATGGGATGTACTGTACTTTCTGTGACCATACGATAAATAACTAAAGAGCTACATATACAATTCATCGCTTTTCCATAATTTTGATGAACAACCGCAACAGAAATTGACTTTCAGATTTAAATTTTAGTTTAGTCACCAATTTGTAAGCACAGTGACAGCTAGTAAGAAGTGATTTCTGAAGTTGCAGTGTGAGTGGCGGTATGACACGTAAGGTCACGTGTCGCATGACAGCACACGAAATGGAACAATCAACACTATCGATCGTTAGACATAACACGTTCTACCAACCTGACAAAAACAAATGGACGTACTTCACACAAGTAGAATTTTAAAGCAACCTAACTCGTACATAATAAATATGTGCAGGAAATTACGTAAACCCAAACAGCTACTGTGCATTAACGTTTATGTTTGCGTAAGAGGATGTGGAAATCATTCTATATAACGATGCCTTATCGCTCAAATTCGTCCATAGCTTTGATTTTTCTTTCGAACACTGCCATGTTTGGCTTATCTCGAAGTCCCGCTACATTTATTGTAGCTAAACTTCATCTTTAGGATTGGGCGGTTTTGGAACCTCCAGTAAACCGCTATTAAGGGATAAGCAGACTTTGATCTACTTCGAAGATCTGTTTTTAGCTTCAAAGCCATAACCGCTAACTAAGAGTTCTGCAAGAGCAACAACAACGTAACATCAGAAATAGTTAGAATGATTAGTAAGTAAGAAAGGTCGATCATGCTTATCTGATTCGTTTCGGGCAAGTGAATGCCATTCAACAAACCTCGCGCGAGTTTGAGGTCGTTAAACTCCTGCAGGCTGTGGTATAGAATCGCCTTCGTCCAATCGCAGAGCGATTTTTGTAATCATATTTCTTCATATCTTAATGCCACTACTGAAATCACTTACCAAGGTAAATATGCTGCTTAGTGCCCTATCATTCACAGAGGTCTATTGAATAATTTGTTGTGGCACCACTAAAGAAAGAATTTTGTACACAAACCTTAACTTTATCGCAATTCTGTACACCAACTGTGCTGAATCGTTTACTCGTTAGATATATCGGCATTTTTTACAGTCTGCCTTTGAACATTACAAGTACCCCCCCCCTTTTTGTGCCCGATTTAGTCTGCGGCGGAGTGTGAAAAAGTCGTACTATTTTCCCAAGTGTCAACAGGAAAAGTCTGAAAACTATAATCAGCGTAATTCCTCTATGGGAACTATTCGTAGAAATTGCATATAAATATTTTCACGTTTTTTTTGTTGTAGTTCAAATACAGTAAATCAAAATAAACTTTTGTATTCTATGGAAATTTTGTAACCGTGCTAAATATGCACGAAAAGCATAATTTTTTTAACTGTCTGATGCAAGGAAAACAAAGGACAGACTGGTCATTTGCGGGTAGAGCCTTTCACAAAGACGGATTTGGCAGCTCAGGTAGAAGTCACTTTGCATAAAAAGCATTCGGTTAATTCAATTTAATTATAGGTAGTATCCCTACCATTCATTGGGATTTTCATTAAAACAGTATTTTTATACGGCAAAGTAACCTCAAAATAAAAATTTATATTTGTTTTGCTCCATGCTTACAAACTACATTTTACAATTTGTCGTTTAAATACAGCAGGTGTTCAATATTGGGGACAAATTACAAGTTCCTAAGCAATAGTGATTTTTAAGAAAGACGTGCTAAGAGAACTGATCTAAAATTGGTTTAAAAAAAATGACGGATACTCAAATGTGTTTCGAATGAAAAAAAAATTGAAATAACCTTTATTCCTCTAATTGACGAACGCTAAACAACGATACTCCAGAAACTGGAGTGAAAGAAGAAAAGTTTTCAATCCACTTTATTTGTATTAGACTCCCATAGACTATGCAAAATTTTAAAAATCATTGGTTATGGGTAAAGAAAATATGCAATATACCGTGTAAGCATCTTAGAATTTTAGTAAATTCTAGCCTCTCACCTCTAGGTATTAAGGGTAAAGCTTATTCTGTAGTAAAAGACAGTTTTCAGTTCATGTACAGGTTATGGGAGTAAAGCTTTATGTAGCATGAGGACACTGTACCAAACACACTAAATAAAACCCTTTAGGGATAATAAATGTATCCATAATTAAATAAATGCTCTAAATAAACCTTTGATAATAAAAAGAAAACATCAGTTTGGGAGGGAGTAGCTTAAATCCCCCAAATTCAGTTTCACATAAAAGATTTTGATATAGGTTAACTTTGCAGTTTATAAACCAATTTGAATGCAGTAAAGACCTTTAGTAGTTGCTAAACGCCGAATATAAACTTTGAATAATAATAAACAAACTGTTAATCAACTGAAAATTAAATAATCAGTAATAATACTACCTTGGACTTAAAGAATTTCTACTCTGGAAGCATTTTGCCATTTTTAGATCAATTAACGAGCAAGAAAGTAACTCAATAGTAAATAAACCAAATAAATCAATTTTCTGTAGTGATATTAACACCTTTTACTAACCTTTGATATGATAATCCATAATAATCCAGTTCAGTGCACAAGTAATTTCCAATATTTGGCATTTCACTGTTTTAACACACTTTCGAACCAAATAAAGTAATTTTAATGAAGTAATCAGGCAATTAAAACATAAATTCACTAGAATTTCGTAGTTTCTGAACGTTTAAATAACTTAAATCAATTTTTTATACTTCGTCAGATGCACTTCACTTATAATAATTTTTATCTCAAAATCCTAGAGAACATTCGGAATAAAAAGTAGATTTCCGGGGAGACCTAAAAATCTAATATAACATATAATTATTTCAAGTAATTCCAGTCAATAGAACCGATGTTATAGAGATCTTAAAATTCAGCTTTCATCACGACCATGAGGTCAACTTAGAAATAAATTTCAACCGATCTAAAGTAGATACAGAGATGAGACAACTTTCAGAATATGTATTTTTATTCAGAGAATCTCATGGTAATTTTAGATTTGCGATAAAATTAATAGAAATAAAGATATAAAAATAAAACTGAAATTGCACTTTGGTGACGCCGTAGTTAAACTTTCCCTGCACCAATTTTAATAAAAATCACACCAATAAACTCGGGAATTTTTGTAGAACACAGTGACAGTAATAACATTTATGTAAATTATGGCGTTAATAAAATGACGAAATGTAGAAGTTTCCAGAACAATAGTAGTTACCCAAAGTAGAGAAATAGTTCACTCCTACACTTATAACTTTTAAACCAGTTGCTTAAAGTTAATCACTAAATATTCATTATTTCACAATTAAATATGTCGAAACACTGCAACACTTAAAGTTTTGGATAACTGTTTAGTTACTGAGATATTTCAGGCCTAGATCGCCTAGGCGTTAGTAGAAACTTGTATTTTGGCTCTGACGTCAGCGAGGGTATAAATTGGGAAGCCATTTTGACTCAGGGTCTTTTCCGGGTTTGAAGTCGTGATAACAAGATGATTTAAGCGTGTGTACGTTGGTAGGTTGGCAACTCCGACTTATGTTGGTAGCTCAGTTTTTTCAGTTGGCACTACCGGGTTCGGCCATCATGATTGGGGCGTGGTTTTGGTTACTCAACATGGACTTTTAATTTTCAACTGGGGTTTTGGTCGGTAGTTTCTCTCCATAACCTGCAAACTTGTGGAACGAGTGTTCGATATGCCTTCTCGACTGTAAATGCAATTTTGAACTTTTGATTTTGAAGAATAAAACCTTGAAGTTTTCTAAAAGTGACTTTGTGTGCTTCAGTTGTTAGCATAGAACCCTTTTCTATGTTCGTGGGTAACGAATATAGTGGCGACCTGAGCATTCAGTTGAGTTACCTTGGCTACATGGTCAAATTCAAATTATTTGCTGAGTTTTTAAGAGAACTGTTAGTTGACAAGAGTGTAAGTTAAGGCACTTAGGCGATACTACAACCCCGGTATCGGTCTATGTCCTTACAACCGAAGTTTGAAGAACATAAATTATTCAGTTTAAGAGATCTAGAGGTGTGTGACCGAAACACTGATAGCAGAACAACAGGAAGTACGCAGCCCTGAAACACGTGTGTGCGTGTCCCTAAATCTCTCTATACAGCCACAGTTGCCGAGAGCAGACCACTGGTGCTTATGTGTGGTAGTACCTCGAGTCCTCCATCATACAGTATGGTGGTTGTATGTAGGTAGCTGTGGTGGTGTGGGAGATGCGGTGGGTAAAAGTGGTCTACCTAGGGCATTTCCATATTTCGACCAGTGTTCTAAAAATGTTTGGAATCTTCAGAATGTACTAGAATCTTCTTGAATGAACGAAAATGTTGTAGAATGTCCTAAAATATTCTAGAATGTTTTAGAATATGACACATTTTTCAGCTTTTTCAGCTATTAAATATATAAATAATGTATATGCAACATATTTAGTATTTTAACCGATTTTGACTGGAATTTCACTGCGGGTTGCTAATTTGGCAGGGAATAAAATAGCTACTTTTTATCCTGGAAATATTTAAGGTTCTCTGCAAAAAAATAAAAACCTTCTTGACAAACACGAACGAAGTCGTGGGCACCAGCTAGTAATAGATAAGATGACCGTGGCATGAATAGAAATTGAATCGCTATTTAAGAAGCTTTGTTTGAATCAATTTGGGAAATTTTTTCGCAGGTTAAATATTATAACATTGTCAAATATCTTTCGGCATGTTCGGTTTACATCGTTTAGAGTGTTGTTGTGTTGGTCAGTGATGAGTGGTCATCCTGTAACGGCCGGTGTTATCGCAGTGATAAGCAGCGGCAGACAACGACCCTACACTGTTTGCAGCCCACAGATAAGTTTCCCCGTAATGTAGTGAAGGAACAATCCCACCACAACGTACTTCCTGGTGGCTTCCATCAAATATTAATTACTCCCTCGCGCTCAGGATGACGTACACGGATTGTGAATAGGGTTTACTATTTTTCCGCAAATACTTTTTTTAAGAAAGACCGTTAACCAGTGATTTTTAAAAGAAGTTTTCCGAAATCGTACAAAAAAAAAAAATTAACATTTTTTCCACTTAAGAATTATTTTTCAAGGCAATTACCATCTGACTCATGATAGATGCGTGGTTCATGTCGAAAAAATTGTTAAAGTTACTTGTTTTAGTTATTTTGCGAAAACCATAAACGTCAGAAAGATCGCTATAGTTCTCCTGTAATCTATGCAAGGCTAAATATCGGTGTATTTTTTTTTAAAAATCGAATTTTTTCCTAAATAAAAGTGTAATAGGCTGTTTTAATGGTTTTACGCTAAAAGTTCGTATATATCGTGGAATAAAAACAAAAATCCATTTTTTTAGAGTATGCTGGTTGTCAACTTAAATTTTATAGCCACTGAAGATAAGTTGAAAAAAAATTTCCGTCAGGCTCCCATTAAACATCCTTTTTTATTTTTTTTTAAATGGCTGTTGGCCTTAAAGCCATTCAGCCAGCAGTCCACAATGTATTTTTATACTATCATCTTGTATATATAATGCGTATTCTAGTATTTATCCGATTATTCGAGTGTAGACCAACGCATGGCACACACAACATACATAAACCTTACACTAAAGATCCATGTCCTCGGCAGGACTCAAACCGGCGACCCTCGGCACACTGAGCTAACGAGCCGGAGACCCTATAAGTCTTTCCACCAACATAATTTTCCGAAACCGTGCATTACAATCGTGTTGGGTTTAGTAAGAACTGAAGTATGGCGCAGTGACAAATTTATAACTTTAAGGGTTTAGTGTCAGGCACAAAAATGGTACGAAACTGTACAAAAGGCAATGACTAATACTAAAACGTGTTTGGGGGCGTCCATAAATTACGTGAGGTGAAATAGGGGGGGGGGGTCCGGCGAAATCTCACCAAATCTCACCAGGGGGGAGGGGGGGGTCTACGGAAATCTCACGTGAGATTTTGCGAAAAATTAGGGGATAGTAGAGCCAAAAAAAAGGTCTACAATTTGCGCCTAAGTCGATTTTAGGAGGGTATTTCGTGAAAAAGTTAGGGTGTGACCTAAAAAAAAAAAAAAAAAGGTCTACAAAAGTTTCGAGTGCGATTTCTAGGGGGGGGTCTCACGGACCTGATCTCACCAGAGGGGGGGGGGGGGGGGTCCGGCCAGATCTCACGAAATCTCACCAAGGGGGAGGGGGGGGTCCAGAAATCCGGAAAAACACCTCACGTAATTTGTGGATGCCCCCTTTGTATGATTATCCAACAGTTTCAGGCAAGAAATTATTGCAGCTATTGTCCGAATTATATTAAACCCTTCTTTATGTGCTGTGAATACTCGGTTACATGTTCTTCGACCAGATAAAATTCACAATAGTTCCGCTTTATGAGAACCCGATTTTATATCTTTTGCCTGAAGCAAGAAAGAAACATTGATTCAACGCGAAATGGCGAAGATGCATCATCTCCTTCCAAACCACTGCATACTCCATTTCGCACAGTACTTTTAACACACCGAGTCAATGCATAAGCACCACGATCCACCTGTTAAGATACACCTCACAGTAAACAGCTGACGACTATTAGAAAAAAAGAAGAGAATCGAAGCAGGATTTTCCAGCTTCGCCAACTTGAGCTCTCAAACATGTTTACGATACAACCGGTTCCTCGAATGCGAAATTTGCACTCCTAACGTTGGCACAGACACCAGCAACACGTAGGACACTAAAATTCAACTCGAGTCATTCCATTGGTAAAAATCTCACAAACTGCTTTTCAAATTAAAATTGTGGAAGAATTACCTCTTTGTGGCTTTTATTAACAATGCAATGTGAGGGAAGAAGCATCAATCTCTATCAGGATTTTCGTCAATAAACGACTCGAACATCTTCCAAGAGGACATTTCTTACTGAAGGACGTCTTCTGCCACTGGGGGAGGAGGGGGAGGGGGTTTGGCAGAGCTTTGTATGTCTGGCGTACCTTGGGAATGTCACATTTTAACAACCATCACCGTTTTATCCTCTTTAATAGGTATTGTCTCGGCCTTGTTAAGGATCTTTTCCAAACATGATGGCAATGTGATCTATGTGCCACGACTGAGTTTTGGATTATCTCATTCCCGAAATACTGTTTGGATATTAACATAATTTAGGTTTAGTAGTTCCTACTCAACTACTCTCAGACTCTTGATTTCGCCTTTTTTGGTGCCTTGTAAATGAATTACACAGTTCTTTATATACTTGGTAACCCTGTCAAAAGCCGAAGTTGGTTCTTCTTGACACCTTAATATTTTTAGCTTAAAAAATAGGTTGAACATTTGACAATAATTCATGTAAATTGTGTTTGCTCACTTATTTTTGAAAATTTTATTTCTGTTTCACTATCCAACAAGCTGTTGATATCGTTATTAATGTATACGAAAGATAGAACAGCGAAAATGAAGAATAGGATGGCCGACAGTTGCAACTAAACTCGTATCAACGACAGCGGGATTGAAAGAACTGAACAGACACTGCCAGCTTGCACTGATAAATAGACTGAGAAATAACATTGAAAAAGTACGAATGGATTACTGTGCTCGATACCTTAGTTTTCCTAAAAAGTGTATTGACTCTACTTTCTAGCGTCTAATATATGTTCGAGATCTTCAAAAGAATGACACTTGATCAAGGAGCATTCGACTGAATAATCAAATATAATAACTGTATGTGTGTATAGAATAAATGAAAGGAAAAAAATTCAAATGTTGATAATCTTCAAATGAATCTGATACCGAGACGAGCTTAACATCCGTTTGCAATATGAGAAATTCTTGAAAATCACCTTTGAAATAACAGTAAGTCCACTTTGAACAATTTTTTAGCATTTCTCTTCACTGTCGAGGACATAGCTGGGAGAGGACTGGGTACAAGGAACGGGAAGGAATGTGATTATGGTCTACTGACGAAGTTATTCCGACGTGAACGGTCTTCGCGGAAACCATGGAAAACCGAAATCTTAATGAACGGAACCACTCCGCATCACAATTCGTCAGGACTCTGTCAGCGTTCTAGGCAGGTATAGAAGATAGTGCATCTCTACCAAGCGCAACAATTACACCTAGGATGAATTTTGGTTTAAGAGAATAATAGTAGTTTTCACCCAATATCAACACAGAATTCAGACATCTCAGTTGTTTTAGAACATTCTGGAGAATTAAGACGACAGACACCTCTCTTCGCAAAGCATCTGTCAGATATTCGATGACGCATCAGCCTGATGGATACCACGGCAGCTCTAACCATTCTGCAAATAAAACTACTGACAGCCGGCTTCGCCAACAATTAGACTGTCTCCCAACTGGGACAGTTATCCTCTTGTAAGCAACGTGTATCCTTGAAATACATCGAGCATTAAGAATTTTGGACCCTACCCCACACATCAGAATGTTTACAATAATTAATTCTCGCGCAACTTAAATCATCAGGAAATAAACGTAAACCCACTTTTCACATTCCTGCTCCGTTCCGTGGTTATCCTCGCCTATCTAATAACAATGTGTGTGTTTACAGAGCATTTTTTTTAGGAATGTAGCTACGTTCCAAGGACATTAGCTTGTGTTAATATCAACCAGTGGGTATAGACTTCAGTAAGAAACCTTAATTATGTTATCGATTGTCGCGTTCTTCTAATAATTCTTTTTTTAAATATTATTAACGGAAAAGTCACAATAATGAATATCCTCTGCAGCAATTATTTTTAAATTTATGTTTTGCGTCTCGTCGATGATAGCGACGTCATTAGACTATGGAGGGGACTGGGGGAAGGAAGAAGGGTGAGAAGAAAGAGAATGAAATCGGCCAGGACCTAGCGAAGGATCCATCTCCGGAAACGTAAAAATCATAACGACTGGAAAGTGAGTCGAATTCGCGTCCTGCCAAGTGCTGGGCCCATACGGTACTGCTCATCCACCATACTATGACAGCAGCCAAACCGATACTAAACATCAAATCATACAAACATTTCAGTGAAGGATTGATCGTTTGTGTGTTGCGTCATTTTAGAAACGAAGAAGACTGAACAGAAAGGATAATTGATACGAGTCTCGCGGTCAATCAGAGAAAGAAGGGCAAGTGCAATTCTCTGTTAGGCATGTTCATCTGAAGGTGAGCGAAACACTTGCTGACTTTGAAGTCAGAACAATAGCCACCAGTCTGCGGCAAGCAGACAGCGGAACGCCGCAAATTGGACCGCTTCCGGTAAATGTAAACAGAGGACTGCATTAAACTACTGTCAACGCGATATCTGAGTAAAATAAATCACTCGGCTTTGCGACTTCTTGGAAATGTAGTTATGTTATCTTGTTGGCTCAACTTACCTTGATATCCGTCGTAAGGAGGAGTATTTCCAAGGAATAGTAGCGGTTATAAAAGTTAATTTTGAATCAACAAGTTTATCAACGGGTGCGAATTATCTGCGAGTAACATCAGCCAAGAAGAGATAACTGTCAAAATATCATAATTTAAGCAAGACGACTACGGCGAAAACATTCCGGTACCTAACATTGTTAAAGTGGGCTTTCAGGTACTGGGTCACTGAGTGAGAGGCGTTATTTTAGTTACTTCTTATTCGTCAGTGCAGGTCAAATGCTGTAAGTGAGGTACCACAGTAATGTGTAGTCCGCCATATTAACCAGTTCTGACTTCCTCCAGCTATTTACTGTGTGAGCATTTCTGATCGTTGTGCAAATGCCATCCTCCTTTCTGTGAATATAAGGTGGGGAAAGAATTGCTTGCTGAAGACTTGAAATGTAAATATCTTGGAATTACTTTTGATAAACTTAACTGGGCAGGACATATAGGACAGGTGGTAGGAAAAGGTTTCAAAGTTCTGCACTTGTTGGAGAGAGTCATGAGGGGATGTACGAGAGAAGTCAAGGAATTGGATTACAAAACTTTGGTCAGACCATTGCTCGAATATGGTAGTGTAGTATGGGACCCTCATTTCACGTATCAAATACAGGAGTTGGAGAGGCTGCAAAAAAGGGCTGCTAGATTTATTTCTGGAAATTATCGCAGAATGCAATCAGTGACGGATATGATAAAGGAGCTGAAATGGGATTCATTGCAAGACAGGAGGAAGATGAGGAGGGTCATGGGAGTGTACAGGGCATATACTGGCGATGAGGCATGGAAAGATATTGCAATAGGTATGAAAAGTAGTGCATGGAAGGGAAAAGATGACCATGACCACAAGCTGGCACTCGATTTCAGGCACAAGGGTGTGGGAAGATTTTCTTTTTTAGGTAAGGGTGTCAGGGATTGGAATGAGTTACCAAGAGAAATGATGAATAATTTCCCGAAAACTTTGAACGAATTTAAAGATAAAATTTGTAGATGGCAAATGTAGGTAGGTGCAGGATAGGGGGAAGATGGGTGTGTAGGGAAATTGCCACCGGAGCCTGTGCTCCATTGCAATTAAATTAAAAAAAAAAACGTTACACTGCTGAATTTACGAGGGGCTAGTGGAACATTCTCTGGGTCTGCAACACACTGTGTACTTCAGTCCACGGTGTAAGCACATGTAATTGTACAGAATATTGTCAGAACCCGTAGTAACAAGTTCATCTCGTCTAGTGGATCCGATACCAGTTTTTTATCGCTCACTTAAAACGTACAGGTAAAAAGGCATCAACACATACACAAAACTAGATCTGTCAAAGGTGAATGTGATCACTAAATTTTCTTGTCGTACTATTTTAGTTCGGTGATAACATCTTCATGTATGGTGGACGTTAAACATTTCAGACTACGATCCTAGTGAACCTCCGCAACACGCCTACGTAATCTAAAATTCCTTTCAAAAAAATCACTAGCCAGAATTTCAGGAATAGCAGTCTGTATCTGGCTGCTTAGGATAAAGTAACAGGTTTTATTGTTGGTCTCCAGGTTATCAAGCAGTTCGTTTGACCCGGGTGACTCCAAGAGTTTATCTACACTGCAAAGGTTCTAGGGAAATTGCCAAACGAGCATATCGATCAGAATAATATCAAAAGTTCCATGTGACATAATTGGGTATACTGTTAGAACCAACTAAGGTACAGTCGAAAAACTGTTTTGTTACCTAAACAAGAGAAGAAACAGTTAAATTTAGAATTTTTTTCAACAATTTTTGGATTGGATATTTTTATGATACACAAAATATGCTTACATGTGTGAGTTAGGAACCACTACAAAAAGTAACGTCGTATGCCGCCACTAACTGTACAAAAGACATGAAGATTCATAGTTGTTCTTACAAAGATAAATGGTCAACGTACTACACACGGATAAGAACAAAAAGTGCGAGAAATGTTGAAAATTCCCTTGTGTCAACTGGCATAGCATAAGGAGGATGAGAAAAACATGTTAACCAACCTTCTGAACTGTTTAATATTCATTCATCAGCCAGCACAATATTACTAGGCAATAAGACTTAAAGAATCACACTATATATCTACTTTTTTGGTTTTAAACAAAAAAGATCATATACACAGGCTTCCTGAAGAGCCTGAAATAAAGACAAAACTTTTAATATTAAACAATATAAAATATTGAACATCACAAGTTTCTCCGAAACTTAGGTAATTGCTTTAAAAAACAAAGTTACGATCAAATTTTCTGCTGTTTAGGGTTATTTAATGCAATGTTCTCTGAAATTTTCAAATACATTTGTCCCAGAGCATGATACGCCAATGTCATTAGCTTTAAGTGCTAAGGACGTGTTTTGCTTGACAGTCCGACATCGCTGGTGCGTGTCACATCATTGATTTAAGGCAGGTCGTTTACCTGGCACGATGTACCACACAACAAAGTCATTCATCTCCGTCTCGAAGATGTCTATGTTGGCGGGACGCTCATAGTCCTCCACGACGATGGGAAAGTCGTACTCCATGTTGTCGGGCACTTATTCACTCCGCGCAAAGAGAAGATACGCACACAACAACGCGTGGCATAGCCACTCACGTTCTGCGCTCGCTGTAAAAACCTGAAGGCCGCCTCGCCGCCCGTAGCAGTGCTGCCAACATCTGCCACACAACAGACGGCGCGCTCGGGTGGCACGTCCCGTCCGCTGTCAGATGCTGTTCGTACGCGTCCGCACTTAATATCATAAATGCCAAAGTAACAATGTTTCTTTGTCTGTCACGTTTTCTCTACTAAACGGCTAAACTGGTCTTGACAAAAACTGACAAGGAAATACTATAGCCTATAATATATCATTAGGAAGGACATATAATACTTTTTACTGGATAAATAACATTGTCATGACATGACTAACTGAACAGTGACAGACGGGAAGCATGTGTAAGTATCTGTAATGTTATATCGGTCGCTCAGTTTTTTGTTTCTCTCGCAAATTGTGTGATCTGTTCATAAATGTTATGTTCTAACAACTTACATGTTGATTTGCGCTGCACCACTGAGTATGTGTTTCTTTGTTTTTGTTTACCTAAACGTTTTTGGCATCAATAAATCTTGTCTTCTCTTTTGATATGACTCTTACTGGAGCCCAGGGACATACAGTGAGTCTACTGGATATAGGAGGGGTGCACTTAGAAGTTTTTTTCCGGGGGGGCAGTTACATGGAACTAGCTCGCGGGTTTCCAACCTTCAAAGGCAATATATCTTATTAAAAGATAGAAAAATAAAAAAAAACGTTGTGTACTAAACAGTACCGACATAAAATGACCCGAGAAAGTGACAATTTTAAACCACAAACAAAAATTCGCTCGAGGAACTGTGGTAGGTAGTCTCCCACAGTAAACTCTACCCCCCCCCTTAGTGTGTTACCGTTTTCTAAATATGTCACGAGACAGGTTCAATGGTAGAATGGGATGGTGATGGCTTCCCAGTCATATTATCCACACCCCGAGCTTTTTGGGACAACTTTGAGCTTTCTGTATCCAATTCTAAGAATAAAACTGAAAGTCCACGGGTAAGAAGTCGCGAGTAACAGCCAGTCTGCTATAACGGCGGCATCAACATAAGATAGTTTTTTATTCACATTTCCTGTCTCGTGACAATATTATCAGTCTAAATCAGAGAACAGACACGCCGTGATAGCCGTAGAACTGTTCGAGAAAAATGTCCGTCATATTTATCACTGCCTATACTAAAAACAGCACGATAACGCTTTTTACATATCGCCTGTCGTTCACTGTACAGAAATTTCGCAAAATCTTCAAAAGAGAGGCACAGATTCGAACAATCTAAGCGGGTACGTTAGTGAGTGGAGAAAATAGATGTAATCTCAAAGCTCAAGTTGTTGCTTCAATGATTTGTGTAAGGGATATGAAAAGGACTATTAACTTGTGTATTGGAATAAAAAGGCAACTGATACGCTATAATTCTAATCGTGGAAAGTTTCAACCACTAGTAGGATTCCTATATAACATAAGTTTCTGGATCTTCTCTCTTCCGCTAATGCATTAGAATTTAGTAGTATTTCATCGAGACACCTTTACATTCCTTTCAATCATATTTCCCTCGGTATAACAATAGTTCGCTTTTGTTTCAACTCGATGTATAAATAATCTTTTGTATCCTCTTTTCTCCAATTCCCTCCCCATTACCAACCCATTGTAACCTTGAATTTATTGTGTTGTAGCAGTTCACAATTTACCATATCTCCAACTCTCGTTTATTAGTTTCCTTGTTATGGTAATTGTGCCGTATCCTCATATTAACGGCAGACATTTCGGCCGAACTTCTTAGATCTCCTTCTAGATTAGAACGAAACTGCACATACATATTATTATTAGATTGTTAAGAAACTACATTATTATGATCTAAATGTGAAAAATCACCAAAACTAAATGTATATGCCTAAGTAATCATCGATCTAACACAGTTTCAGAAAGAGATGATGGCTTAGAGGCAAGGAAAAGCAGATCGACATGTCCCCTGTTCGAATTGCAGTTACGGCTGAAGTATTACCTCTTGCGGGGGGGGGGGAAAAAAAAACATCATATGGCGTTGTTGGTTGGAATATCCCGGAGGACTGTTGAGCCGTCAGTTATCGGTTGTCGGTTTTTGTTTCGCCGCGCAATGCGCCCCTTACTGTGGCTAAATAACCTAACCCCGGGTATACGGGACCTAATGATTAACGTGGAATCCGAACCACGGAAGCGTCCTGGCTTACTTCAAATTACACAGCTAGAGGTGAAGGTGGGCTTACGGTCCTTTGAAAAACCGCGCAGAGACGGGATTCGAACCGGGGACCTCTCGCCTCTTGCAATGTTTCCTGTGTGTATGTAAACTTATGCCTTAAAGATTTCGTGGAACACTGGATGGGATTACTCAGCTGCGTTAAGTGGTCTTGAAATTCTGTCAATGAGGAAGACACACAACCCGCCAGTGAGGCTGCACGCGCTAAGCACCACCGTACTGAATCGGAGGACCAGGTTCGAATCCTACATCCCGCATATTAGCCGTTCACAATGTACATCTCATAAAGCACACATTTCAAAAACAAAAATACACGTATTATACAGCACACAAGTTAAACGTTTAGAAGATAGATCGAAATAAAAAGTTTTCACCGTTAGAATAAACTCACCAGATCTAAAAAATCTGGTTCTAATTCCTGTGGGACCTTCTCTCTCTCCCTCAAATCTTGATTCCACTAGCTACCTGTGCAACCAGATGTCTGCTTAATTCGTATTCGCTTTAACGAGAGAGAGAGAGAGAGAGAGAGAGAGAGAGAGAGAGAGAGAAGAAAGGTAGATTAATTAGTTGTAGGGGTTCCACAGCCATGGACGACAAACACAAAACTATTATTAAAATAAACACCATTAACAGACAATAAGGAACTACTATTTGAGCGAAACTTAGAAATTTCATGCAATTTATAAATTATTTTAAAATATTTTTTTTTTGTAACTGCTTTACGTCTCTTTTTAACATTGAGGTCTTTAGAGACGGGAAAGGATGGGGGGCAAGGATGGGGGCAAGGAATGGGAAGGAATTCGGCCATGGCCTTTTGAAGGAAGCATCCCGGCATTTGCCTGGAGTGATTTGGGGAAACCATGGAAAACCCAAATCTGGATGCCCGGACGGGGATTCGAACCGCCGTCCTCCCGAATGCGAGGCGAGAACGCTAACCGTTACACCGCCCCGCTCGGTATTTTTTAAAAAAATATACTCTTAAATGATCACTGTTACAAATGGTATCTGAAGAGGACGTCTCTGGAAGAAGACCACAAATGATAGTTTCAAAATACGAGCAATTTTGTTTGTTTACTTTTTGGTCTTTATGCCTCATTGGCGCGACGTCATTAGAGCTTGATGAAAATTGGGGATTAGGAACGTCAAGGTTTTCAGTCACGCCTTTTGAAGGCTGCAATGAATTCAGGAAACCAAGGAAAACCGAAATAATGATGCGTGGACATTGAACTCGCTTACTCCGTAAAGCCACGGCCTAGCATTCGTCGCTCACCCACCAGGCTCCGAAAATATCACATACCAGACGCTCTAGACGCGAACACGAAATTATAGTCAACAAAGTTAGGCAGAAACAAGGACGGACTGACAGAGACAATACAAAATATAACAAACATAAAAATTCTTCAAGACCATTTTAGAATTCAGGATTGAAATTTTGCATAAATGCAGTGTCACAATAATTATTCTTAATCCAATTCAGCAGCTTTTCTTCCAAAGACGTTAACTGGCTCATTAGATTATTTTTACAGCTATATTTACGAGAAGCAGTTTAATTACTAAGTATATGACGAAGAAAAGATTATGATTAAGTACAGTTCGTGTTTTGAGCATCATTTGCGCAGATTGGCACGTTTCACTGATGAGTTACTCAATGCCGAATACAGGCAGCTATAGCAAGGACTGTTACGTGATTTCCTGCGGAACACAGTCACCAGTGAGTCAATCGTATCAAGCCATAATTAAACTTACTTCAGGAATGGAAATAGTCGAGGAAAACCGCAACTTCAAGGAGCGTAAACACTAACACCTCATGTCCGCTTAGAGAAACCAGTTAATATTTTCGTGTGGAGAAGAATTTCACTTTATTTATTGATTTTTTTAAAAATTAGCTTTAGTCACATCATTTATTGAATAAAAATAAAAATGCTTATGGGAAGATATACCAAAGGAGTAGAGTGAACTTGCTACGTAAAAGCTTTCAAGGATTAATCAAACCATCCAGTATCATGGTTGTTAATTTATTTGAGCTAGCTTTTATACATCCTACATGCGATTACGTTCTAGCCACACAACTGGTTTATTAAGTTTGTGTCAATGTTAAGTATTGAGCATTTAATATTTTTTCGCCGTCTATTCCCCTTCCCGCCATCTGAAATATCCAACTGACCGACTGGCTATGTGTTTTCAACGTCTATGATCTAAATTTTTACTGAAATATTTCTTATTCTCGCCACTGGAGAGCTTTTTATTTATATACAAACACTAATATTACAGTTTTCAGAAGATTGTCGTTTACGCAATCATCATTTTTTAATAATTACTTTGACATGAAGACTATGTTTGCTGGTATCAATGCCACACAATCCGTACATAAGATATTTACTGCCAAGCTGGAACTGATCGAACAAAATGTGCTAGTGTTGTGTGAAATGTTTCGTCTGGAACATAGGTCATTCTCTATATTATTCTATTCGAAACCATAAATGAATCTGCAACACATATTAAGGACAGATATCTCTTTGATAGAGATTAATAATCTGAAAAGCAAGCACAACTCCTGCTTCGCCATCTAAAGTCAAAACTTTTTTTTGCTGTCTCTGGTGCTCATTTTTGTGCAAGCAACTATTCACCCATTCGGCATATAAAGCTAAGAAATACTAGCGTCAGCTAGAAATATATCTTAGTATTTGAGCAGAGAAAAAATTCGATTTCTTTCAAAATTCCTTTAAGTGGCAGATGAACCTCTCAGTTTAGTGGCTCGTTAAGTTTCCAAATAAGGCTAGCCACAATAATAAGTGCTATTCCTAATTAGAACAGACTTGCAATAATTCTTCCCATCTCCAGTTAGGCTATAAAATGCACTAATAATTCAGCTTCCTACAGTTGGCTTGGGAAATTCAATGTAACAATACCTTATTGCTTATCATATTTTCGGTTGTGACTGAAAACGGAGTGCCCAAAAATAATCAAAATCACGCCAAAGCTTGTTATGTTCAAAAATTTTAATAAGAAATTTGGCGATATCTTCAAAACATCGAGTGTTTTGAAAAAATTATTGTAGTTATGAATTTTAATCATTTGCAATATGTAACGCAATTTGAAGTAGTGGTTTTGCTTTATATAAACTAGGCACTTTCTGAACTGTAAGTTGACGGTCTAGGTAGACTCTTATGACGTGATGCAAGCACATCTCGGTTAACGATTACGGGTAGCTGGAAGCATTACGGTTACGCAAACTGTTGACTCTTTTCGTGACACGTCTCTTTCCAAGAGGTTTACAACCTAAAGGCGCGCCCACGCCAAAGGAACTACTTGTTGCTAACTGTTTCTAGAACTGGAAACAAATCACAACTTCCAGAAACCTAATTTAGAAACAGTTTGTGTTACTGTTTACAACTGTCATCAGTCTACATCAAGAGCAACTATCTTTGTTTTTCTGTGCGAAATAAAAACATTGTCACAATTATAATCTATATATACACAGTACTATAAATCTGTAAGCAGGCTGCGTGTGTCCGAGAAGTATGAACCAGTATCACACAAAACTACCGCATCAATATCGACGGGGTTTTCAAATTCTAAGAGCTAATGGTCCGGATAAAAATCAAAATCTGCGCAAATAGCGAATCACTTATATGTACCGAGGAACGGAGAAGTAATTGAATTCATTTACAGACAGAAAATTATGGGCCACGGATAACACAATGATATGACCATTCCTTTCACGAAAAACTGACAAAAGATCACATAATTTAGGATTCTGTTTAATATTTTCACTTCGAATGTTTAGTTTTCAGCTTTCTGGAATGCAGTTAATAAACGGAATACCGCAATCAAACTTAATAAACATTACTAATATTGCGAAGAGGTTGACAAAAGATGGAGATACTAATCTTTGATTGTTTATATTGTAGTTGTCTTTGGTTATGTTTACTCCGTTTTCTGAATTTTGATTAATTAAACGGATTTCTCTAATCAAACCACTACATAATAAATATTTTTGGCTGTCGTCAGTTTTTCGACTAGTTTGATGCAATCCTCCATCTCTCCCTATCCTGTGCTAACCTCTTCATCTCTACATACCCCTTACAACCCACGTCCTCAATTATCTGCTTCACATATTCCAATCTCTTTCTTCCTCTACAGTTCTTACTTTCGACTGTTCCCTCCACCAGCAAATTAACCAATCCAGCATGTCTCAAAATATGACCTACCAGCCTGTCTCTTCTTTCTGAAGCTTCTTCCACAAACTTCTTTCCTCACCCATCATATATTAACTCTTCAATAAAACAGAATTTAGATATTTACGGTAAGTAACTTTGTGCATAATAATGGGTTTTTATTACGTATCATGATAACAGTGTCGACGCAATATGATAGTATATTCTTATTTAACTCGACAATTCGAATGTAAAGAATAAAATTTTGTGATATTTCGCTTACCGATAGTTCTCTCCAGATATCGGAAAATCATTTATGTGTATCTTTCCTTGTGCCTTTTTGAAATCCAGGCCGCATTTCAACCTAACCCACCACCCCTAGTAAGAAAACCAAGGGTAAAGTTTACATCGCGATACAGTGAATGTATTACTGCGTGTGTTTTAGTTCTGCTGCAATTCAAACTGAAGGTATACTGCGAAATTGTTATAATTTATGCTATACATACTTGAAATCCTCAAATAGACAATGTTGTCACTACGCAAAATGTAGTTAGCGTTGCATTTAATGTGTTTAGGTGTATCTGCTTCCTTTGATTTTGTGGCGGCAATATCAATATTGATTGTGATTAGGTTGAAACACAACCTGGACCAGAATGTTCTTGCAACACTATAAGGCATGAGGAATTCAATTATTGTTAGCAATTAATAAGCTGCTTTAATGTGAGGTCCCATGCTAGTGATTACGTGTACCGCCATGTAAACTACTTCCGAAAACAAGACACCCATTGTTCACGTCCAGCCTGTATTTCTCCTTTTGGCTTATTTTTTTCTGGTACAAGACACATTTCAATCTATTTAAATTTTGAGATACGATAAAAAAAAAAAGGCTCTAAAAGTGGGTAGTTGCACAGAAGTTATTAAGTAGGAAATACATGTTTTATTCGCAGCATAGGAATATATTCATCATATGGTATTGCGAAAAAAAGTGTATTCCAAATTTCTGACGAAAACGACACGGTCCGCTTCATTGGACCGTTAGCGATAATGTGTCACATACTTTAATTTATTACATTTTATATATTGTGTTAAAATATAAGTATAAAAAAATTGAACATCATTATGAAAGCCGTATCTAGGGTAATAACTAAAAAAGGAATTTTTTAAAAGAAATGTATTTTTTAAAATGTATTTTTTTGTTCTCCACGTTAGTATTTGGTGCTAAAATAGGAAAGGGTAAAGCATCTCTATACATGCTAAGAAAAGCTCGTGCGAAACAGCGGGTATACAGGTATAATAGTTTAGTTATTACTGAAATGCTGGATGAGACGCAGTCTTTCGGAAAGAAATCAACACGGAGTCGAACACTTCTCGAACTTTAAAAAAAAAATACTATCGAAAAATTTTAAGGATGGATATGCCAAAAACTTCATTCAAATTATTAGCACTGAAATGAAATGGTTAATTTCCAAAACAAAATACAAACTATAGGACCGCAGTATCTTCTCGCTACTGGAGATTCATATATTTCTTTGATGTAGGCTACCTATTTTGAATCTCGAAACAGTCAACATCCAAAATTGTGCCAGCCGGTTGTTCTACTATTACATCAGTTTTCCCAAGACCAAATACATGTAAGTTCAATTGGAACTGTTAATAACTAATTCAAACTCATGAATTACATTGTAATTTAAATTATATTTTATTTCTAAAAATCTAATTAAATTTATAACATTTTCATTCGCAGACTAAAATTTTTGTAGCAGTACATACCTATGTAACGTAGACAACAGCAGCAAGCTATATACACCAAACTAAAACAGTTTCAAACACGACTATGTCTACCATATTCCTATATTTCCTTTAATATTTACAGTTATTTCTGGAAACATTGGGCAACAAGAAGTAACAAGTTGGAGGAACAAGAAAAATTAACAAGATACTCCTCTGTGTTCCTTTTGGTGGATGTGCCTTTCTGCCATATAAAACTTTTTCGTGTAAAAACTGAATGTTGGCTAGCTGAAAATTCTACAAGTCAAAACAGACGAATATTGGAGCAGTGTTTTTAGTAGTTTTGAGAAGCTTGGGATATAAATTTGGATAAAAACAAAACATTTCACTTAAAACTATAAAAGTGGTTGGAGAAGAGATGCAAAAATCAGTGTATGATCAATAGTTATGAAATCCACACCAGATTGATGAAATGTATTTAGGTGCTAGGCTAGGTCACAAAACTAGATATTGAATTATCAGCTGTTATGACAAAGCACTGCACAACTATTCCTAAGGAGCGATAAAGGATGAGCACCTAATTGCTAAATAACATTAGGAAATTAAAGATGAGCAGTCTTGGATTTTGTGTATTTACCTTGCAAGAGCGGAAAAGAAGATGCATGACGAGAGTTCATACTGCGCCAGGGTTAACCGACATTTCCGAGCAGCAAGCTTTAGAACAAACTGTAAACAACGTTTCTACAAAAGAAGTAATAGCCGTCAATCACACAGTGTAACCTTTATTGAAGAAAGAAGAATTCAGTGACTCAAATAAGGATTGATATTGAAAGCAGCAGCCAGTCACGATTTGTTATTGTTATGTTTATTTAACGATTGCCGGATTCGAGCAAAATGCTCATCAGATGGTTTGCATTTTTAATGTATTTAAGTACGCAAATGCAAAATGCGAGCGTGCGTCGCCACTAACAACAGTTCGTTTTCAAAAAATATTCAGACACCTAACGACGCACGCTCGCATTTTGCAGCTGCGTACTTAAATTAAAAATGCAAACCATCTGAAGAGCATTTTGCTCGATTCCGGTAATGGTTAAATAAACATAACAAATTGTGACTGGTTGCTGCTTTCAATATCAACCCAAATTTGATATCACAGTCGCCGATTTCCACCAATCCATCATGGACAAAATATTATTCAGCGACTCATTCCAAGAAGTGTTAAACATGACGTAGATGAACAATTATTTAAAATAATATTTGCGCATATGCGAGTAAACGGAGAGAGAATACCGACATAATCGTACTCTTATAGTAATATACTTAAACTAAGTAATGTTGAAGAAATATTTGGTCATATTTATCATCTGACGCGTTTTATAGGCGAATTAAATTTTTTTATTTCATCGTACAAATGCAGTATTTCTGATAGCACTACCCTCATTTAATTTTAGAGCTCTTTCCAGAAGTCCCATCTTTTTCTTAGAAGTGGGCATTGTCGATAAGCTCAGTATTATAAAGAGATGTTTATTTTAAACGAATCGATGTCTAAAACTCAAATTGTTTTCGTTTATTCATCTACTTCTAAATGGTCACGACAGCAGTAAGTTTTGCCGAAAAAAATAAAAGAAACAACTGCTATTTCCGGGAAACATCGACCAGAAGATAATTCAAAGACATTTATATAGTAAGTGCAAACGCAGAGCGTAAGTAAACCCAGCACGCACAGCAGTGCAGACAGAGATTGAACTGTGACAGCAGTGTGTTTCTGTGGACGAGGCAGACTGATGAGCGGTCGTCTGGGAGAGACAGTCCAGCAATATGTCCCCCCTCGTAATCTACTGCTGCACCCATCTGACGTACAGGAGGCTGCAATGTTCAATACCAAGCATCGCGATCTATCTATCGATTTCAGTTAAGAGTTGAAAATTTTGTAGTAACTGACTCCTTGCTTCAGAAAGGGATTGCCAGATCTGGACCCGGCAACAGTGTCACTCCATATAGGATACGTTTACACGTAGCATTAACAATTTTAATGATCGTTGGCGGAAGTTGTGTTATTTTGATCTTAATGCTTCTGTAGCACGTTTTAGGAGTCAGTAAGACAACAAGGCGGAACTCTGCGTTGTCACTGTGTGCGAACCGAGTAACCCGCATCTGTTTACGAGAGAACAAGCGGGAATAATTCGCCTAGTGTTTCTCAGCCTGTGGTCCGCGAAAATGATTCAGGTGGTCCGCAGATAGAATGTTAAACATTTACATTATACAGGGTGATTCAAAATAACGTGGACAAAATGACATGGTAGATCAGTCATACAGTAAGAATCAAAAATAGCATAGGAACAGAGGGTCGCAACTGCGATCCGGAGCCGCAACAGGGCGTCTAAAATAATACTGACACAAAGAGAAGAAACAAAACCATTACAGATCATTTTATTGATAATTACTCACTCACATGCGACTAATGCAAGCCAAATGTTGAGCCTACAGCAGATGCTCAAAGTTTTTGCCAGATGCACCGAGACAAGCCCGGCATCTCCGTTGCATGGAACGGCGCACCTTCTCAGAGATACCAGGTGTATCTCGAACACATCCGGCTGCCGCAACGATTCTTCCTACCAAGTCTTCCGGCGTTTCAACAGGTGTTTCTTACACAAGTCCTTTTAAAAATCTCCACAAGAAAAAATCCAATGGAGACAGGTTTGGTGATCGTGGTGGCCATGCCTCTCGTGGCTCTAGCGTCCTCTACAGGCGTTTGCGACCTTCTGTTCCTATGCGATTTATGATTCCGATTGGATGACAGATCTACCATGTCATTTTGTCCACGTTTTTTTTAATCACCCTGTATACTCTTACTGTATAAGGCCACAAGTGAGTATAAGTTACAAGCATAACTATTTAAAAACTGTGAACATTTGAATGACCAGGCAAAAACCTGACATTTCCAGGATATGAAGATAGAATAGCATTGTTCCTACTATAGCGTATTCACTAAACAAGTTTCCAGTCGTCATTGAAGAGAGCGCTGCTTCTTTAGGGTTATGTTGATGACTGTTTCCTGAGGGTCTTGCAGTAGGTGTGAAGGACCATGGGCGTGGTAGGGTTAATCACCAGTGGGGTGAAGTAGACAAAAGTTGTCGTCAGGTCTGGTTCATTTTATTTTGGCCTGTAGATTCGTGGTATAGTGTAACATTATTATCCGTTTGTTTATTAAGTATTAAAAGTCTGGCGAATATGTAATTAACTATTTCACTTCTAGTTTCATAAATATGTTCGCATAGGAACTCGAAACATGCTTTTAGATTTATTATGTTGTAATGGTGCAGTACAATATGTCTCGGACGTTAATATACACATAGGTAAAAAATTACGCTCGCACGAGTTAGTCGTGCGCAGTGTTATTTTTGTCAATTTACTTTTCCTCGGGTAAAAAAAGGTTGAGAAACGCTAAAATAGCTGATTATGGAAAATGGTCTAAGATTATTCCGGATTGCCGGTATGTCGGTGCGGAAGTCTGATTCCAAAACGGCCCTACTTCTAAGTTTCGAAGTTTACAAAGAAAATATAATAGACCGTATATTACTACATATTTTTCTGCAACGTATATCTAATCTAACTTGTAATAAACAAATTTAAGACTTGTGTATAACGTGACGTATGTTGCAATAATTATTCGCATTCGGGACAGACGTTAACTTCTTGAATTTCTTCGTACGAACAAATTGAACAGTCAAGACGGAAACTGCGAGTGGTGTACAGACAGTTGGTCACTTCCTGTACAATATTCTCGAAACAAGCAAAATAAAAGAAACTAACTAGCAAAAGTGTTTGTAGCGTACACATTTCTTCATGTACACTGTATATACTAATTAAGAAATAAAAAAAATCAAACCTCAAAGCACCTTTGGTTCTATTCAGCAGCTAGTATCATAATACTACGAAATAGATATTGATGTTCTACTTTCCATGGGAAGAACTATTTCTTTCAAAAAAAATGTTATATCTTTTTTGAAAATTTTGTACAAAATAGTAACACATCTTTTTTTTACAGGGGGTCAACTGTTCTTCGACAGCGAAGTTATTAGTTGCTTGAGGAGATTGTTCGTAAGGAACAAGAACAAAGTCGCCAAGGGTTTTATTGAGAATGCGTACCAGCATTTGCTCGTAGTGATTTTGGGAAAACATGGAGAACCGAAATCTGGATGGATGGTTTGGGAATCTAACCTGCGTCTTTACAAACAACAGACACGAACTCTATCGCTTATCCACAGAGGTCGGTAACATCATAGCTAGCGCAACCAGTTCGATTGGTTTTATTAGTCGATAGAATTAATTAGCTAATCCTTTCGCACAATGTCGTTCAACTAATTTTATTGTTGAAATACAACCTACCACTAACGAAAAGGCGATCACGTATGTTAATTTATAATGCAAAATCATTTACATGTAACTTTTCTGTCAGACTATTTTGTATTTCCCGAAAAGGAACCAGTAAATCATGTTAAGTAGCTATGGATAATGCTAAACTACGAATGTGTCTCAAGCTCTTTTGATTTAACAATCAGAGTTGTGAGGAGTTCAGTATCTAGTACTTTCACTCATTAACAGTGTTTATCGCGTCCATATTTAATGCGAGTGATTTTAGTAGATTTTACTACTCAGCTCAAGAGAATAACCTTTAGACTGCAGGTTAAAATCATTTTTACTACCTTTTATTTAGATATAAACATTTGAATAATTGTACCAGGCGCTTAAGTCATCAAGTATGAGTTAAACTGTAAACAAAAGAAATCTTATTGTTAGAAACATAATCAGTGATGGATTAAAAGTCTGTAAATGCGCAATATTTCACCAAAACGCAAGTGCTGATTAGTGTTTATTTTTACACCACGCCACACACAACTAATAACTGATAACAGCTAACTATCTATCTTATCTTTTGATAAAACTAACAAACATTAAAAAATACTAACAGAATTCAGAAGAAAGTTGTTACACGGTGTGAAACGAACTGTTAGTTTGCTTTCAAAATTAAAATTAAAATAAAATAAAATTAAGAATATATCTATATCTTTGGAATATAGGTTATATTCTTTGCGAGGTGTTAAACGTAAAAACTGAAGAAAATTTCATTTCTACAGGAACAATTAAATAATTATTTTTTCTTATCTGCTTAACGTCTCTCTAACAGCGAGGTCTTTAGAGACTGGAAAGGATTGGGGGGGGGGCAAGGAATGGGAAGGAATTCGGCCATGGCCTTTTGAAGGAAGCATCCCGGCATTTGCCTGGAGTGATTTGGAGAAACCATGGAAAACCCAAATCTGGATGCCCGGACGGGGATTCGAACCACCGTCCTCCCGAATGCGAGTCTAGAACAGGAACAATTTAAGATTTCAGACGACTGGTTTGGAGCTGCTATTACTGTTTTGACTTCAACCTGCGAGTGCTGGACTGCGCCTGCCCATAGCGCTACCCGGCGCACAATTGACTTTGGCGATTCATGTAAAACTTACTGACAGCAGAAAATAAAGACTTTCTGTAAGTATGGGGCTGTTTATCTTATCAAACTAAATTTGACAGCGACTGCATTGGACATCTGATTGATTCAGTATTTCTGTAATCAAATTAAATCTACTAAAATTTCGGTTAGTTGTCTAACTGAAAGATGGCACAAGTCAAAATGTCGTTCAAACCTCAGCTCGCTCGGGCGAGGCATCGAGCGAAGATGCGCTCAAATCCTCGTCCAGCTAGCCTCCAGATTTCTGTTTCCATGGTTTCCTGAAATCTAAGTGATTTCCTTCCCTTTCCTAGATCTTTTTCCCGTATTCTCGCCTCAATGACCGTAAAACCTGTAGGGGAAAAAAGCCGCATCGGAATGAAGCGATTTATCTGTTTCTTATCATGCGTTACAGTACATATCTAACTATCCATCACTGCACAGAATTTAATTCATCTTCGAAATAGAGTAAACATCATTTTATTACAGAACTGTAGCAACAATCAGATACTACGTTAAATAGAATATTTAATTTTATGGAATGCCACAAAAACATTACGATTTTATAGGTAGAATTCAATCATGTTGCCGTTTTTTCTGGGCTTTAATCCTCATCGACTACGAAGCTGAGGTCGTTAAAGCCGGCAAAGATGTGGGGGAAAGGAACGGGAAGTAATTCGGCCATGACTTGAAGAAACTATCCCGACATTCGTGATAAATTTCCGGAAATCGTGGAAAATCGAGATCTGGATAGGATGACGAGGTTTTGAACCCATCACCAGGCTCAAGCATGACCGCTCAACTACAAGACTGGGTTTGTGTGTTGCTTAGTTGAGAGCTGTACGATAATGTTCCAGTGTACTGGCCCTGACGTAAATAATAAATTAAGAACACTATACACCAAAAACTTAAATCAGAATGCAGTAAATTTGGTTCCAAAAATGGTTTATTTCTAAGTTTAATTTACAATTATATTCCAGTAAACTGTCATTCCAATATAAATAGAAAGTCACGTATTTACAAAAAATACATTTCTTATGTGTACCATTGCTATCTACTAGAAGAAAGATTAGCATCTGTGATGACTATATATGGAAAGAAAGCCTGAAGATGACTGAAAAAAAATCTGTCTGGCGTTGGTGAACGAAACTGATGTAGCGTTGTTGGCCATGACTACTCTCCCCAACCCACCCCCTGCAAGAATTATTGGAGAGCCACGGGAAACTGGAATTAAATTCCAAGACTTTTGCAGATTCGCACTAGGTTAACTGCTAATTGTAGAAATTCGGCTGTTCGCAGGTTTATGTAGTGGCTTGCGTGCTACACAACCCTTTGCTCCTGTAAGAACACAGTATATACTGCTAAGGGCAGAGTTACTATAATAAATGCCACTCCAGTATTTCAAGGAGAAATGGTCGTTCGTAAATTCGTCTAAAATTTTGTGTTGTAGATGATGTAAATATCAGTCGCAATCGAAACACATTGTTAGGTTTGTTTGATTGGTGATTACATTAGATTTTTGTTTTAATTACCACATGAAGTAAAAATCAGCAACTAAACATTAACGTCAGCTGGTAAAGTCTGAACTTAACGACACAATTATCAAGTGGAATAGGAATTATAGCTATGAGACAATTCTTTCATGGATGAGATAGAGGTTTTATACAACTTCTAACTGCGATTGGAACTCAAACAGGTGACCTTTCGATCCACACACACACACACACACACACACACACACACACACACACACACACACACACACACACACACACACACACACACACACACACACCCCCCTAACAACCTAACAGACACCTCAATATTTATGTAACTTATAAGTCATACGAGGCATTAGAAATAAACTTCGGAGAAAGTTTTTCGTGTTTTTTCTTGGCTTTTCGTGCTTTCGAATAGAAGCGTCGTTAAGTATTATCAGAAGTATTCAAGAGCGGGTATTAATTGTTGGTCTGTTTACGAAAGGTGCAAATATTGTACAAATGATTGTGTGTTATACAGGGTGATTCAGGAGTAATGGTAAATATTGAAGGAGGCGGTAGTATGAACAATAATGAGTAAAAACTTCAATATTAACATGTGTCCGATTTACATTCGTTTTGGAGTACAGGTGTAGTACTGTTATGTAAAAAATAAACCTCAAGAGCAAGAGCATACAAATAACCTATTGAAGTATTTTATTCATATAAAAACACACGCATATTTTACAACAGTTTAAATTAAGTGTTCGAAAATCCCAGCATCGACTTCAATACATTCTTCAGCTCTGTTCGCAACAGTACGTGTAGCACCGAGCGTGGTGGTGTAACGGCTAGCATTCTGGCCTCGCATTCGGGAGGACGGCGGTTCGAATCCCCGTCCGGGCATCCAGATTTGGGTTTTCCATGGTTTTCCAAATCACTCCAGGCAAATGCCGGGATGCTTCTTTCAAAAAGGCCATGGCCGAATTCCTTCCCATTTCTTATCCCTCATCCTTTCCCTTCTCTAAAGACCTCGCTGTTAGAGAGACGTAAAGCAGATAAAAAAAAGTACGTGTAGCTCTTCCGCGCTCGCATCGGGACTATACGTGGCGACTTCAGGCATCAATGAAGTGCTTCAATTAGTATTTAAGTTGATGGTGGGATTTTCGAACATTTAAAAAAAAAATATATATTTGTAGTTTGCATGAATAAAGTTTTTCAATAAGTTATTTGTGTTCTCTCGACGATTTTCTGAGTTTTATTTTATGCATAATCTTCCAGCACCTGTATCTCCAAAACAAATGGAAAACTTACACATGTTTATATGAACTTTTTTACTCAGCATTGTTCATACTACCACCTGCTTCAATATTTACCATTCCTCCTGAATCACCCTGTACATTATGCGTGTTTAACCTGCAGTATTTCAGGCGTAGAGTAATCACCAATCCAGATTTTGCCTAGGCGAGTACATAATCTACCCTTAAACTGTAATCAGAATCGCTGCGACGTCGCGACTTTTATCAGAACTCGCTCCCGTTACACCTCGGAATGTATCTGTAGAATGGCGGCGCTTTGATGTTGTTTTCTAAAAGAACATTAAAACAATTTTGTGTCAGTGTGGGATGCTATCTGCTAAATTTCATTAGCAGAAGTGTGACCAAACAACAGGAAACTTCTAAGGATGACGATGAGATGTACACGCAAATAATGCAAATACGAGTAGCAATAAGTGGCGTCATTGTGTTGCTGAAACATTTTCACACTACCCCCACCTCCCCCCTTCCACTGCATAAATCAAACTAAACAAAACTAGAGTGACATTCGAAGCACGCTCTTCATTCAATCAAAGTTGTTTTTTTTTTAGGTAGTAGTAGAAATGTTATAGCTCTCAGATCAAACTCCCAAATCGCCGATTTCGAGTTTTCTGCAGGTTACAGATGTCGTTAAAGGTGTTGAGGTTGGTTGAACTAATTTGTACCAAAATTATCATGTTACACACACTTTATATATTGCAACAGGGCGCAATAGAGCGTGGCCGAGAGTACACTGTGTAAATGCAGTGATTTCTAACTAAAATTATTCGCTATCTGAATTCCCCATGCGGCTCAACACAAATTTTAGATAATTGTAAACTAATTTAAAATAAAACTGCAATTTGCTCGTCGGTGCGGCTCACTGTGCTGAGCTACAACTGGACCGGGACGAGTGCAGGTCCCCGTGTATTGGCCGTCCTGATTGCGGGATACTGCTTTAAAACCGCAATCACCTACATGAATGCTGGGATGGTCCCCAAAACTCGCCTCACAAAAAAAAAACACTTTTCATACAGAACATACAAAGACACCCGTTTCACATGCAGTTGGCAACAAGACTTTCCTCCAATAGATTAGGTACACCGGGCCAACATTCTCTCCCCCCCCCCCCCCCTCTTATGATTCACTCTGGCCACCTGCGGTCACCAGTGTCCAGGTGGTCCTTGTTGGCCGAATTAGATAGAGAGGTGGGGGGAGGATATTTGCAATTTATAAAAGTTTGCATCCAGATAAAAATCCTTCTCGGGTGTTGTGGCGGATAAGTTCTGCCAGGCAGGAAGTTTAGACGGCTACAACCGCTTTCTTCATCAGGTGAAATGATAGATCCAGGGTGAGACTGCGACAGTTGGTGACGTGTTACCGCAGTTTCAACTTCGACATACCACTTCACCTGATGAAGACACGTCGATTATGGCAGAACGTATCCGGCAAAACATCCGAGAAGAATTTTTATCAGCTGTATGCCAGGATATACTCAATTCTCACAACTATACATCCACATTATTTTCACGAATTCGTAAATTATTGATGCGTTGCAATAATTTAAAAGACAACGCTGGGCCAGGCTATCAAGTGGCTGGATGATATGCGGACTATGCACGTAAACACAGGAAGGCAGCGCGGCACGTGGAGGGGAGGTCGCATTGTGACAGTTTGTTGGCCCGCTGTGGCCTGGTCGATAGCAGCGCCGCACAGCTGTTGGCGTTTACACAGCGCTGACGACCACTCAAGCCCCCACGGAGTCTATGTACAAATATCTCTGCTGTTTGTTTGAGAACGGGGTCATAAGGTATCGACAAAATAACTGCCAGTAGCTTGTGTAAAGTAGTTTACATAATTAATTTAGCAGGTATGCTATGACTGTAAATCTTTCGGGGTATGTATTATTATTATGTTACCGAATTGTTTAATGTACCATGTACGCTATGACTGTACATCGTCCGGTGTATGTATTATTTTGTTATGTTTAATGTACCATGTATGCTACGACTGTGCATCTACTGTTGAATGTATTATTTTGTTGTGCAATTGCTTATCTGTAAATTGAAAACTTTCCACATCCCACAGAGCCAGTCTCTTATACTGGGATCAATAGAAAATTAATGCATTGTATTGTATTGTAGCAAGGTGTTTTGCCTTATTCTGTTTGTGCAACGTAGTTTTTATGGGGGAAATGTACCGTCACAACATTCTGGAGGATTATTACGGCAAAGATTACGGAAATCATAACCAGGTTCATTAAAATCATCCGGACCCTTTCGAAAAAATGTAAACGTAGATAACCATTTTGAGGAAATAACTGTTAACCACACAGATATTGTAACGATGATAATTAAAATTATACGGACCTTTTCGAAACAATGCAGATAAACATTTTGAGAAATAATATTGATATAGAAAACAAAAATTCCTGTCTTATGTTACATAAAACCTCCCATCTTCGCTAAGCTGTTATTGATTCAGGATAAACTATATCTAAACCTCCTCAGAAGTTCAATGCCCTCTGTAGAAAGCAGTATAAAAATATCACAAGTTTCAGAACAAAAAGAAAAAGACAGCAGAATGCTACGTTATGCAACATTTGAGTAGGACGGAACTACTGAATCTAACGATTATATCTTACGATTATATCTTACTAGCTGTTAACCGAGACTTCGTATGCGAAGACTTAGAATTTTAATGCTTGAATTGGATATAAGATTTTTATTTTTGTAGATTTCATTGCTCCCAAGCTAAAGGTAATTGTCTGTTGTGTACCAGAGATAAAGGTTATAATGCGACGCAGATATGTATAAAAATATAGTGTGACGCTCGTTTAAATTAAATGCTTACGCTGGATTTTCTGTAGCAAACTTTTTCATAACAAAAATTTCCGTCAAATAAAATCAAATGGAATTATTTAAAAACATCCTAACCAAATACTCCGATAATCTAATCAGAGAAAGTTTACTAATATCGGGAAAAATACAACATAAGATAATTAATCGTTATTCATTTACCCCCAGAAACTTTCCCAGAACAAATTCCTACTGTCACAATAGGTGATGCACGTCATTTTCGACGAGTGTTTAAACTAGTTCTTAACATAAATGTAGGATAAAATGAAAACCCAATTGGTTAGTATTATCTGTGCATTCAGACTTGAGTTTGTTAGACATTCCCAAGGAAGACAATTTAGTAAATTCGATAGGTGTATTTGAATAAAGCGAACGAAACAACGTCCAATACAGAGAGCCGAAACAGTGAGGTCAGGGTACTGTCAACAAGGTCACAGGATATTCACTTCCTTGATGCCATCTAACAAACGGAAATTATTACTTCATAAACAATTTATTGAAATATATATATATGTGAAAAATTTTCCTCCGGTATAAGATAGGTTTTTTTTAATTAATTTAATTTAATTGCAATGGAGCACAGGCTCCGGTGGCAATTTCCCTACACAGCTATCTTCCCCCTATCCTGCACCCACCTACATTTGCCCTCTACAAATTTTTTCTTTAAATTCCTTCAAAGTTTTCGGTAAATTATTCATCGTTTCTCTTGGTAACTCATTGTAAAGAAAGGAAATATCTAGTGGCTATTTTGTGCGAAACCTGATTATACTGTACACAACAAGCGATGGAAGTATACGAACGAAGATTTCAAAATGTGCAGCAGCAATTTGCATTCTCTATCGGTTTTGGATGTGAGCAAGTTATACTTTCAACAACTATCACCTTCTCTGTATCTAGCGACGATTTTAACCTGCCGTGTATTTGATGACTGTTGTTCAGCATAGTCTAGCAAACTGTTCTGCTCGCCAAAGGAAGAGCTCTTATGCTCAAACCAGCCAGCAGAAAAAATTAAACTGTCGCAGAGTCATTCAGTCTGTAGCCATGTTGTCATACAACTCGGCAGTGGTGCAAAACTAGAATAATGAATACAGAAACGAATGAGAAAAATAACAGTTAATGAATTAAATACGAAGGAAAGTATTCAAGCTGCCGTAGTTCCATCCTAACGGCGTTTCAGTATCTGCGACAGACGTGTCGTGGAATGTACAGGGTTTGTCCGGAAAGTAATAGGACTGATTTTTTTCCGCCGCGATTGTACTTCAGAGCGTGCGCGTACCGACTGGATTCGGTAGAGGGGGTTCCTAGCTAACAATCGAGCGGCTGGTCAATTGTCTGCGAGCACCTGGAGAGTCAGGACAGGCATTTTCGCGCGACGTGTTTCTGTGAGTTGTGTAAGCCGAAAATGCAGCGTTCGTTAGAGCAGAGGTACGCGATTAAATTCTGTGTGAAACTCGGTAAATCTGCGACAGAGACGTTTGATATGATCAAGCAGGCTTACCCAGATGTTGCTTTAGCAAGAAGTGGTGTGTTTCGGTGGCACCAGGCCTTTTTGGAGGGCCGGGAAGAGGTCGCCGATGAAGACCGTGCTGGAAGACCTTCGACTTCGACAAACACCGACAATGTGACTCGTGTGCGCAAAGTTTTGAACACAGACCGTCGACTAAGTATTCGTTTAATTGCCCAGATGTTAAATTTACCAAAATGTGTGGTTCATGACATTGTGACGGAGCATTTGAACATGCGCAAGGTGTGCGCGAAGATGGTCCCAAAAGTGCTCACTGACGACCAGAAATTGCGGCGAGTGGAAATGTGCCAAGAAAATTTGAACATGTGTGAAAGTGACCCCCAATTTTTGAATAACGTAATCACAGGTAACGAATCATGGATCTTTGAGTATGATCCCGAGACAAAGAGGCAATCTTCCGAGTGGCACACGCCGGCGTCTCCTCGCCCAAAAAAGGGAAGAATGAGCAAATCCAAAGTGAAAACGATGCTCATTGTCTTTTTTGACATCAAAGGCATCGTCCACCATGAATTTGTTCCTCCTGGACAAACCGTCAACGCCAAGTTTTATGTGGAAGTGCTCAAGAGACTCAAACGAAGGGTCAATCGGGTCCGACAAGACATCGCAGCCGACTGGAAGTTGCACCACGACAACGCCCCGGCTCACACCGCCTTTCTTGTGAACAGCTACCTGACTAAGGCCGGCATTCCAACGCTTCCGCAGCCGCCCTACAGCCCAGATGTGGCTCCCCCGGACTTTTTTTTGTTTCCTCGCCTGAAAAGGCCGATGAAAGGCAAGCATTTTGAGACGACAGAGGGGATCCAAGCAGCATGCACCGCGGCTCTCAAGGCTATTCCGGAGAATGCCTTCCGTGACGCCTTCAATGCTTGGAAATCGCGTTGGCAGCGCTGCATCGACGCGGAAGGAGGCTATTTTGAAAGTTTCTAAAGAATTGTAACGATTGGCTCAATAAATTTTTTTAAATCGACTCAGTCCTATTACTTTCCGGACAAACCCTGTACACATCTATCCTCCCAGCTCAAATAAACAGACAGTGAGAAGAGTCACCAGCTGGTAATATGGGTTTTAAGAAACTGCCTGATCTATGTACCAGTGTTACTGTGCAGACATGACACTAGACTGAGTTTTTGACTATGCTCGGTTTATGCTATACTGAACCAGCAGATTGGTACAATCGGTCATAGTCGTCCACGAATAGAATGAAGACTTTGAAAGCTGCGCATAAAACAATGTCTTGCGTCATCTAAAAAAGTTTTCTTAAATTTCTTACCTAAAGGTCCTAAAAATGGCATTAGCACGATATTTTACACCTTAAAGGCCGTTCGAACTAGATGAGCCGACGCAACTGTATATGAATTATCTGGCGACAAGTCTTTATGACTTTCGTGGTATACAAAGGTGATTTGGCCATGAAAAGGAAATTACGTATAATTCTCGAGTCCTTCGTAGAATGTTATCAAAATTAGAATGTCTTACTGAACCTTCATTTTGTTACAGGAACTGAACGCGAATGAATTGTGTGTTTAATCTGGAGAAAACAGAAATTTTTTCCGTGATTAAATATTTGTGTAAGGAGGAGTGTCAAAGGAAAACAATCAGGATATGGTACGAACATTACTGGAGGGTTCTCCTGCCAACATCACAGTAAAAATGTGGGCATCTCAATTTAACAGTGCAATAATGTCCCCACTCAGAAATTACAGTAAATAAAAGTCGAGTAAACGTGGACAATACACGACTTGATGACAGATGGAAGATAAACATTTCTTTTTATTGATGGCTACTGCCAATAACATCATACAATACATTCGACTGATTTTAAATTACACTTTTAGGACATGTAACATACAGGGAAAATATATTGACCACTTTCTTGTTCGGAACAGAGAGATTGCATCAGAGGAGTTATGTCAGTTATATTCAGACCATCTTCTAGCAGTTGTTTTCTCACTGATTGATGTTGCTTGTAACTCAGCATAAAGTGATAAATACCTCTACAGCATCACAGGATGGGCTCGTCGGTGAATCCACCAAGCACATGGCGTATTTTTTGTCACGTAATAAAGTGTGTCCTGTCGTAAACCTGTTAACATTTGGTACATTGTGGAGGTATCAAGCATTCCAATACCTATAGATGGCATTGCAACAGAAAATTTGCACATGTAAAAGGTTTCGGCCGCTTAGGTTTCTCAACTTTTGGCAGCGTATCTAAAGACAATGAGGAACTAGGATTATTTGCAAAATCTAACCCACTTTCAAGCTAGCCCGTTATTTGTTTAAACGATTTTCTATAAGAGCTGGGTTCTTCACTTTAGTCCACAATTGAATGAGCACGCTAGTTTTACCTCTTGAGAAAAGATCTGCACCTGCGAAGAAAGAAATGGTACTTGATTTCTTGTGATACAGGTTGTACTGCCACCAGAGTTCCTGAAAATGGACGAAATCATCACGGAGACATATCATGCAAACCTTTCGAAGCAACATCAGATAGCTATCAAAGAAAAGCGAACAGGCAAATCGCCAAAGATGATGTTTCGTCAGGACAGTGCTTCCAATTATTTTTTTGGCTTTACGCCTCGTCGACGTCGAGGTCATTAGAGGCTGGAAAGAAATAAGGGCAAGGAATAGGAAGGAATTTGGTCATGGTCTTTTGAAGGAATCATACCGGCATTCGCCTATTATGATTTGGGGGAAACAATGGAAAAACCCAAATTTGGATGGCTGGACAGGTACTCGAACCCCGTCCTCTCAAATGGGAGGCCATTCACCCACCACGTTCGGTCAGTGCTTCTAATCATGTCTTTCAGTACAGTCAGTAACATAGCTTTAAACTTGGTCCCCAACCCTCCTGTTCACCAGATTTGGACCATCAGATTTCCGTCTGTTTTCAGACATTAAGAAGTTAATGTCTGGAACCAATTTCTAGTTCGATGACGTCTTAGTTCAGTATTTATATATTTTTAGACCTGGGGGAAATCCTTTCAAGTGGATGGAGTAAAAGCATTGGAACGTCGTTGAATGAATCGTGTGTGGAGCTAGCAGTCGACTACGTTGAAAACCAGACCACAACTTTAAAGTTATACACTTCGCTGCCAGGCCACGACCCTCACAGGTGTGAGATTCCTGCGGCTGAAACTGAATATGACTCTGTCGGCGGGGGTTCTGGAGGTGGAGACAGAGTGGTCAATACTTAAAAATTTTCATTTTTTAATGAGCATCAAAAATCGTCTGACTTGTATTATCTTTGAAATATTCTCTCATCGCTACTGATATTTGAGAAGTTCACAAACCAAACAACAGCAAAGGAAGCCACACTCTGTGCATGCAGGCATTGTGCGGTCTCAGCAGGCTTCCAGTTCGCGGTGGGAATATTTTGGTTATTAATCAGGGCTGTCCTGCGGGGCGCGTCTCCTCTTTCATCGCCTCCCTCCAGGATTTATCGAGCCCGACCCGGTGACCCGCTGTCTGCCGCTGATATATAAGGGGCGGGGTTCGGCACCACACATAACTGCACACACATTCGTCAACCGATCACTACTGCTGCTTCCAATACATCCGAAACGTCTCTTCCGACTCGTTGCATTTCATGGTCGAACTCTAACTTACCGGTTACTCAATATCGTTACGGCACACCCTAAACCTTCCAGCCATCATTGCAGAATGGCTTCAGAGGCTCAATACTATACTGAAGAGCCAAAGAAACTGTTATAGGCATGCATATGCAAACACAGAAATATGTAAACACTCAGAGTACGGCGCTGCGATCGGAAACGCCTATATAACAACAGGTGTCTGGCGCAAACGTTAGATCGGTTACTGCTGCTACAATGGCAGGTTATCACGATTTAAGTGAGTTTTAATGTGGTGTTATAGTCGGCGCACGAGAGATGGGACACAGCATCTCCGAGATAGCTATGAGATGGGAATTTTCCCGTACCACCATTTCACAAGTGCACCGTGACAATCGGGAATCCGGTAAAACATCAAATCTCCAACATCGCTGCGGCCGGAAAAAGATCCTGCAAGAACTGGACCAACTAAGACTGAAGAGAATCGTTCAACGTGACAGAAGTGCAACCCTTCCGCAAATTGCTGCGGATTTTAATGCAGGGCCATCAACAAGTGTCAGTGTGCGAACCATTCAACGAAACATCATCAATATGGGCTTTCGAAGCCGAAGGCGAATTAGTGTAACCTTGCTGAGTGCACGACACAAAGCTTTACGCCTCGCCTGGTCCCGTCAACACCGAAATTGGACTGTTGATGATTGGAAACATGTTGCATGGTCTGACGAGTCTCGTTTGATTGTATCGCGGATGGACGTGTACGGGTATGGAGACAACCTCATGAATTCATGGACTCTGCATGTCAGCAGGGGACTGTTCATGCTGGTGGAGGCTCTGTAATGGTGTAAAGCGTATGCAGTTGGTGTGACGTGGGACCCGTGATACATCTAGATACGACAGGTGACACATGCTTACTCATCCTGGCTGATCACCTATATCCATTGTCCATTCCGACGGACTTGGGCAATGCCAGCAGGACAATGCGACACCCCACACTTCCAGAAATGTTACAGTATGGCTGCAGGAACACTCTTCTGAGTTTAAACACCTCCGCTGGGCACCAAACTCCCCAGACATGAACATTATTGAGCATATCTGGGATGCCTTGCAACGTGCCGTTCAGAAGAGATCTCCACCCCCTCGTACTCATACGAATTTTTGGACTGCCCTGCAGGATGCATGGTTTCAGTTCCCTCCAGCACAACTTCAGACATTAGTCGAGTCCATGCCAGGTCGTTTTGCGGCACTTCTGCGTGCTCGCGGAACCCTACACGATATTAGGCAGGTGTGCCAGTTTCTTTGGCACTTCAGTGTGTAAGTTGATGCAGGATAAGCTGGACTAGCTCATAAACAGTTGGAGAATTAACTCCAGGTAAATTTCAACCAACTCTTCACGAACGTGTCCTGAGGGAACATCCGTAAACTACGTGGCTTGGTCTGTGGGGGGGGGGGGGAAGGGTTGGCTGGAAAGCTACGCTGGGCTACATGGGGCGGGGGGGGAGGGGGGTTTCGAGCCAGGCCACGTAGATTTTTATTCATATTATCTGTCACAGTTAAAATGGGGAACAGAACACTCAACAGCATGTAAATATTTATTTCCTCATGTAATTATCTCCGTATGTAATTTACGATCGTCTGACAAGAGAAAACGGTACAAAATGTCTTCTGGAATCAATAGGGAAATAAGTTACGGTCTAAGTCGGGGGGTGGAGGGGTAGAGACAAAAGTCACGTCGGGCTACATGAAGGGGGGGAGGAGGGTACACAGGAGGCAAAAATAGAACTACTTGGTTTATGGACGTTCCATGATGGTCAGTGGTTCTAGGGCACTGCGTCTCGCATTGGCAGAAAAGCTACGCTAGGCTACAAGGGGAGGGGGGGGGTGTTCCGAGCCAAGCCACGTAGCTTTTAATGCATATTATATGTCACAGTTAAAATAAGGTACATTACACAAAACAGCAGATGGGTATGTATTTCAGTCATTTAATTATCCCCGTATGTAATTTACGATAGTCTGACAAGAGAAAACAGTACAAAATGTCTTCTGAAATCAAAAGCCACGTTGGGCTAAGTGGAGGGAGGGAGGATTCACAGGAGGACAAAATGGAGCTATGGACCTTTGTAGCTTATTGGTGCTCCCATATGGCGTGGCATTACAAACAGATCACAACAGTCAAAGTTGTCGCTGTTTAATCACTTTTCTGTTAGTTGGTGGTTTACGATTTTTCTAAAAGAAGATTAGGGGATGAGAGAGGATTGCGGGGAAATAATTGCAAGAAGGCTGGTTTTCACATTTCCCAAGGATCCAACCCGCGTTTAGTGTAAGGCGATTTCGGGAAACATTAGAAGTTACGGCAACAGTCTCGAAGGCTCATACTCCCAATTGCTAGGCCTGAACGTTGTCTTAAGAGAACAGTTAACGCAATAGTCAGAATGTTATACATTCAATTAAAATAGTGGGTTTCTCTAATTGACTTGAGTGATGGAATGGAAGAATGTTTCTTTTGTACTACTTAGTGTTACAGTTGGCACAGGATATTTTTAACTCTAATTTCACAGAACTTGTAGGATTTGTTACAAACCATCGTCATTCTCCAAATATTGCTACTTTCGGGATATATAACTCATTTTGTCACCGGCCTCGGTAGCTTAGGTGCTAGAGTACTGACCCCGCGTGCCGAGGTCGCCGATTCGAGTCCGGCCGAGGGCATGGGTGTTAAGTGTGTTGTGTGTTAGTGCCGTGTCCCTCCTGTGGTGTCCATACTTAGAAGCTACAACATACTCGAGAAACTGATTCACTGGAACAGTTATCACAATCACATTGAGCTGGCTGTATGGCTTCAGTACCCGGATCCCATCAAAAAAAAAAAAAAAAAAAAATCATCAAATTTTGCAAACTAACTGAACGGTGACAAACAGACGGATAGCGTGTGTCTCTGTAACGTTCCATTGGTTGCTTAGGTTTTGTTTCTCTCTCAGTTTGTGTATGATCTAGTGATAAATTGCATGTACAGACACATCTTCTCATATCAGTGACACCTTTCCTCCCGCAAGGTGTTGCGAACTGAGTTCACCATGCTCGGCTCGGTTCAGTAGTGGTGAATTTACCACTGCAGTTAAGATAATCATTGCATATTTTTTTGGATTGGGGGGGGGGGGAGTGAAGGTCGATCTTCGAAAGATTTGGCCTCTGCAATAATTGCGTCGCAAACCGGTCATGACACTCAGGTTCTGTGATTGATTTTTTGGTACGGGCGAGGATCGATTATCTTTATTGTGATATCTGATCTATGGTTTCCCGAAACCGCTCCAGGCGAATGCCGGGATGGTTTCTCTAATAGGAGATGGCCGAATTCTTTTCCTTTGCTATACACCCAATTCCTCTGGGCGGAGAGGCACTTAATGCTTATAGCACCCTGTGGTGCCCTGGCCTGCAAAACCAAAAAGGTTGAGACGGTGTCCCCAGAAAGAAAGAATTTTGAACCACAAACAAAAATCTGCCGGAGAAACTCAAGAAACAAGTTCACTGGTAGAATGATATGGTAATGGCTTCCCCGTTATATATTACTGCTTTTTGGGGCACCTTTAACATATCTTACAGTTTTCTATATCCAATTCTAGCAATAAAATTCTAAATCTACACTTACGAAGTCACAGGTAATAGCTAGTGTGATATCTTATGAACATTAACTTTCCTCACTCGTATTACATCATCCTTAATTACCACGACGTGGACAGGGCGTAACGCGTCATGAAATAAATAAAAGCCAGTTTACTGACAAGAATAGTTTTCGACCGAGCGTGGTTGGTGAGTGGTTAACGTTCTCGCCTCGCATTCGGGAGGGCACCGGTTCGAATCCCCGTCCGGGCATCCAGATTTGGGTTTTCCACGGTTTCCTCAAATCACTCCAGGCGAATGCCGGAATGCTTCCTTCAAAAGATTATTGCAGAATTCCTTCCCGTTCATTATTCCCAGCCGCATCCCTCCTCTAATTACCTCGACGTCAACGAGGCATATAGTCATAAGTAAAAAAAAAAATAGCTTTCAGCTAATGATTGAATTTTGTGGTAAGGAAAACTTGTTCAATGACATTAGAAGCAGGTGAGGATGAGAATAGAATTTAATGATATATGCGCACTGCAGATAATGGTGCGCTCAACGCTTTTAATAAAGATGATAATGACAAACAAATGAATATTGGAACGAAGCCGTGTCAGATGTATTACAATTACGAGCGGTTATAGCAAAGCTTGGAATTACACGTCGGTGTTGCCATGGCTACCCACTCAAAAAAATATTCACCCCTAAAACTTAAGTCAAGAACACCTAAAATTATATTTATAGGTTAGGTATAAAATAATTTACCTCCTATAAATGTTTAATTCAATGGCGTCGATAATCATGTGGTAAGGCCGTAAGGGACGGCAAATATTAAGTATAATGTAGTATTAACGTCACCCGTTTCTTAATGAAAATAAATTGTAACAACGTAACGAAACTACTTTATCTCTTAAATCTGGATGTTTTCCAATTTTTGTGTACTTTTTGCTGAATTTCTTTAATTTAACCTTATTCTTAGGCATAATCAACAAATTGTTTGTCGCTATCAATTCGGCCATAAAGAAGTAAACAACATCAGAAAAATTGTTACACGTTGGTTGTTGCCGCAACAACCAACGTCATTCCATAGGCAACAAAATATCTGCCTATGGTAAGGGAGCGTGCACAAACTACGTGGCTCGGTCCAGGGGGAAGGAGGGGTTGGCTGAAAGGCTACGTTGGGCTACGTGGAGGGAGGGGGGAGGGGAGTTCCAAGTTGGACAGGTAGCTTTCCTTTCATAACATTTTTTACATTTAAAATGAGGAACAGAACACACAACAGCAAGTGAATATTTATTTCCGTCTTTTAATTATCTCCGTATGTAATTTAAAATAGTCTGACAAGAGAAAACAGTACAAAATGTCTGCTGGAATTAAAAGGGAAAAAGCTACGTGCTACGTGGGGGGAGGGGGGGGGGTAGAGGCAAAAGCCACGTAGGGCTACGTGGGGGGAGGAGGGGTTCACGGAAGCCCAAAATGGAGCTATGTGGTTTATGCACGCTTCCTAAACGCCTAAATACCGAGTCGATTGTGACTTTTTTTTTTAAATTTGGATCAGAAACATATTTTATCTTACGATTACAAAAAATATTCAGCCATTGTGAATTCTTAGTAATGAGTTACTATATTTGATGTCGCTATTTAAGGAGTCAACAAATAAATACAAGAACTAAGGAGTCTAAAGATTTCTTTTAAAAAATCGCATCCCGCGTGTGCACCCCCTAAGTTGGCACCCCTGGGTGTTGCAGGCTCACCTCTGGCGCGCGTCCATCTGGAGAGACAGGAGACGAGGCGTAGTCCGTTGCAGAGCATGGCGTACCATGGCTCACAGCACACTGACTGTCACGACAACACTTGCTGAGACCCGCATTCCGTCCGTCACTACAGCGTAAGCATTTGTTCGGCCAAGGTGGCAATTCGCGCGACACACAGGTATTTGATCAGCTGTCGAAGCGCGATACCAGTTCCTGCGCAGCTGCATTAATAACGCTCAAACATTGCAGCCAAACCGCGGTATCCCAACGTGAAAAAGGAAACGCACGATTTGCTACCAAGTTTTCATCCACGTATCTATCTTTCATCTGAATACAAGTATAATAAAGATCCCACAAAAACAGTTCTTGTAAAAATAGACCAAGTCTCGTGCATGTGCAGTGACAAAAAGTCACAAGATCTCGTTCTGAACCAAGTCTACACTTTACAGTGTGTTTTCACTTCTTAAAACAGATCGTTTATTTAGAATAAAACAAAACATAAAAAATCTAGTAACTTGGCCATTATGTTTGCCACGTTGTGGTTAAAACTGGAAAAATATCTCAACTGTTTGCTTTATCGATCTTATAAATAGACAAAAGTCAAAATTTCCCTCGCGCGTTTTTCGGGTCTGACAAGTCATACGATAAATCGTATATTATGCTTTCCAATTCAGTGAAAATTATGACATTCATAGTGGCCAAGTCACATTTGTTTAAATTCTTTCAAATAAACGATCTATAACACCGAGAAACCATTCTGTTTAAGAAAATGAGGTGAATACACAGTGTAAACTCTGAAACAGTTCAACTTTTTGCTACTGCACAAGCACGAAACTTGGCCTTTTACTAGAATTGTTTGTGAAGGATCTCATTTCTTTGCTGATTACAGCAGATTTAACTGCCACCATCTGTACTAAAAAACTCCAACCTTGGTCAGGATGTAACCATGTCTGTCACGCTTCCCGACTTCGCTGCCCAACTAACAACGGTCAGAGGTATTGTTCCAGGCTTTAGGGAGCGTGCACAAACTACGTGGCTCGGTCCAAGGGGGGGGGGTGGGGGAAGGGGTAGGCAGGAAGGCTACGCTGGGCTATGTGGGGGGAGGTGGGGTTCCGAGCCAGGCCACGTAGCTTTCCTTTCATAACATTTTTCACAGTTAAAATGAGGAACAGAACACACAACAGCATGTGAATATTTATTTCCCTCAGTTAATTATCTCCGTATGTAATTTACAATAGTCTGACAAGAGAAAACAGTACAAAATGTCTTCTGGAATCAAAAGTGAAAAAAAGCTTCGTGCTACGTGGGGGGGGGGGGGGGGGGGTAGAGGCAAAAGCCACGTAGGGCTACGTGGGGGGGAGGGGGGGTTCACAGGAGGCCAAAATGGGGCTACGTTGTTTGTGCACGCTCCCTTATGCGCGTTACTTAATGACTGTTCTACTGAGCTAAGCATCCTCGAACAAATGAATTACCAGAACACAGACAGAAAAGTATATTTCGTTTAAATTTTCATATTAACTATTAATTGCTTTTTTTGTACTGAAATCATTACTCCGGTTGAATGAAAGTAGTTCCACAACGACTCCCGCTCTATGCGGACTACATCACAATCTAAACTAATATTACGTAGCACAGCGTAAATTGTTAAGATTTATTATTAATTTCCTTTGTTTCCACAGACGCCAAATTACTGAGGTCATTATCTCAGTCGCATATAACTGTGTCAGCCATTCAAACATTGCAATATCGATCTGAATAACGAATGTAAAAAAAGCAAGATTTAAGAACCCGTGAAGATTTTGGATCAAGTTTATATAGCGATGCAAGTCAATAACATGAGATACAGTGAATGTATTAATTCGCGCATGATTGCTAATATTGCCGTTAGAAAATCAAAGCTTCAGAGTTTGTGGTTAGGTTGAAATTCAACCTGGACCGGAATGACAATCGAAAAATTTTCTACAGCGTAAGGCACGAGGAACTGCACTGAACATTATTTTATAACAAGCAAAGAAATGACTTGTCAGAAAACTTCGTTCAACGCGTCATTTTTTGAGAATAGTATACAGGGTGTTACAAAAAGGTACGGCCAAACATTCAGGAAACATTCCTCACACACAAACAAAGAAAATATGTTATGTGGACATGTGTTCGGAAACGCTTACTTTCCATGTTAGAGCTCATTTTAGTTTCGTTAGTATGTTAGTACGCTCTCCTGACATCAACCCTCTTGACTTCCATTTATGGGGGCATTTGAAAGCCCATGTCTACGCAACCCCGGTACCAAATGCAGAGACTCTTCGTGCTCGTATTGTGGACGGCTGTGATACAATACGCCATTCTCCAGGGCTGCATCAGCGCATCAGGGATCCCATGCGACGGAGGGTGGATGCATGTATCCTCGCTAACGGAGGACATTTTGAACATTTCCTGTAACAAAGTGTTTGAAGTCACGCTGGTACGTTCTGTTGCTGTGTGTTTCCATTCCATGTTTAATGTGATTTGAAGAGAAGTAATAAAATGAGCTCTAACATGGAAAGTAAGCGTTTCCGGACACAAGTCCACATAACATATTTTCTTTGTTTGTGTGTGAGGAATGTTTCCTGAAAGTTTGGCCGTACCTTTTTGTAACACCCTGTATAACGGGTAACTTCCAAACTAATCATACGAACAAAGTAAAATTTAAGATGCTAGTTACAGTTGCTGATCTGGGAGTATAAGAAATTTGAGGCATATAGCCTGATACAGAGCAAAGCAATTAACCTGCAAATAAGTGCCAAACTTTTTTCACGTTTGGGATTGCCATTGAATAAATAAGTGGAAATCACCAATATTGGCATTGTTAATTTTCTTATGATTTTAGGGTAAAACTTTATCTGAGCACCAACTTTCAGTATTTTAAGTCTAGGGAAAGTATCTGTCAAGTGAGTTACAAAATCGGTGAAATTTTAATATGAATAATATGCAAACTAATAACAGGAACAAACTAAATTTCGTATGTTCACTAAGATTGATGATATCTATGTGTAACAAAGTTGGAGCATATAACATCTCTAAAACCGAAGAAATCGCTGTATAAAAATTGTCCGAATCTCTTCGAAGAAAGGAGGTAGACAATATCGTCGTTGACTCTACATGGCGACTACCGTGCACCCAGATATTTGAACTTCTTCATACCTTCCATAATACGAGATATCTGTATCCCTGCAAAATAAATAAGCAAGTTCTTCTGGTTCAGATACTTTATAAAGGCAACTGGAAGAAAATCTGTAGAATATGGTGAACGTAGCAGAAATCAAAAGCCCAAAACATGAAACTTTGTTATTGCGTTTAAACAAGTCGTTTGGCCATGACGAGCAGTTTCATATGCTATGTGTAATGTTTCAGAAAATTGTGTTGATGATTTCCCATTTTCTAAGTAGCGTATGAACACAGGGAAATAAAGACTTTGGTTACCGCTCTTTCCTCTCACTGAACACATTTGACATTACTGGAGCATTTCAATATTCCTCTGTCTTACAGCAGTGAATCAAAGGAAGACCACAAGAAGTCGCTCGAGACGCATTTAAATATATTTAATGATTTCTGGTAAACATTTTGGAATATATTTCTAATCGGATATCAGCAAATTTTAACTCTCCACACTCTCAAGTTTTTTCGCGTTGAAATGTTGTGCACACGATACATCGATATTTTTGTAATAAACACGCTCTCACAGTTTCATTTCAGGATTTAATACAGAAGTGCACTTCAGCGATAATTTCTCGGTAATTGCTGTTTCTTTTTTAGGTATGGGTGGATGGCGGAGAGAGGGTGATGGGTATCTCGCATTGAAGTTGTAAAAAACAGAGCAGCACCTAAATTTACCGTAGTAGGAAGGCGTGCCATCTGACACTATCGGCGCCATCTCTGTGTCGGACACTGAACTAGAACACAGCGATACAATCATATCTCCCCCATTCTGCAGTATATCACCATGGCCCCGTCATCAGATTAATGCTGCTATTGAGATCTGATAAACTTATAGTAAATCAGTCTTTTCTGTGATGAGTACATTAATATACTCACACTTCCGCATTAATTTATATTAAAAGCCAACAAAGGTTTAAAACATTACTTAAACCGTTTACAACTGTGTTCAACAATGGAGGTCTTTTCTTTGCTCCATGTGTTCAACATCGTTCGAATAGCGCAATGGCTGACATTACGAAACCAAACAAAGGCACTGTTCACCAGATATTACAACACCTACATTGAGGAAATTAAGAAATCATTTAGCCTATTACACGAGTATTAGTTATATGCAGGGACATTCTACTGGTCCTAGCATCGAAAGACGTTGAGAAATGCTGATCTGGGTGCACTGGAGTGCAAAGTCGAGTCAACGACGGCACTGCCAAACCTTTTCTCGAAGCGATTTGGGCAATTTTTGTACCTTCATTTCTTAGGTTGTATTGACGCTACACGTCTCAAATTTTTGTTATGTATAGATATCATCAATCTTAGCAAACGTACTAAATTTTAATTCGTTACTATTCCTAGTTCGGATGTTATTAATATGTAAATTTCAGCGATTTTGTCACTCACTGACTGATGATCATCAGAACTCTAAGGTACTTCCGTAGTCGTAGAAAGCTGAAATTTGGTGTATAGATATCATTTTACCCAAATATAATAAGAAAAGTCTGAAACTAGTAAATTTCCACATAACTACCCCTTACCTACCCCTATCGTGGAATCGCATTCTACCATAATAACTTTACGTACCTCAGATTTTCATAGCAGAGTGAGCATGTCGAGTTTAACTAGTGTGTTAAATTTTACTTCTTTCCTTTCCTTATTTTGGAAGTTATTGAAATTTAAAATTTCATTTCGACCATGAGACCCCCACATCAAAATTCCACTGCACTTCCAGCAAATCTAGAAACAAGTAATTTGGTACACATACATGGTTTCATCCCTAAATCAAAATAAAAGTCTAATAATGGTGTTTTTACCGTATTTATTTAATTACAATCACAAACATGAAAACATTTTGACACATATTTGTGTTTTAATTGCTTTGCTCCAATTGAAGCTATATGCCTGAGATTTCTTTAATGCATAGACATCAGCAGTTTAACCAAAATATTAAAATTTTGCTCATATGCTTAGTTTGGAAGTTCCTCATTATTTACTTATGGTGGTAGTTAAACCAGCGGCAATCTGTATTGCTAGGCTTCGACACACACTCATTGTTTTCGAGTGGGTCATTGTTAGTACCGTACGCACATTGATAACTTCAATTCTGAAATGTTCTTATTTACCGATTTTCGAAAAAAGAGAGAGAGAGATCCAACAAAAACAATTCTTGTAAAAGCAGGCCAAGTCTCGTGTTCGTGTAGTGACAAAAAGTTATGAGATCTTTTGAGCCAAGTCTACACTTTACGACGTGTATTCACTTCACTTTGTGAAAGAGAATAGTTTCTCTTGGTGATACAGATTTTTTTTTAAATAAAAAATTCATGGCGACTTGGCTATTATGCATGTCATAATGTTTATTGAAATGGAAGGCGAAGGCGTAATATACTGTACTTGTCAAATTCGAAAAAGTTCGAAGGAAATCTCGACTTTTCTGTATTTGTAAGTTTGATAAAGAAATACATTTAAAGTACGGTATTTATAAAGATTTACTAAAACATGGCATACTTAATGGCCAAGTCACCAGATTTTTTTTACAAAATAAAATCTATAACACCGAGATAAACTATTCCATTTCACAAAGTGAAGTGAATACACACTGTAAAGCTTAGACTTGGCTCAGAAGATCTAACTTTTTGTCACTACAAGGGCACAAGACTTGGCCTGTTTTTATGGGATCTATAGAATTACCAGGGCCGACGTTGGTGGACGAGGGGGGAGGGGTAAGCGGGTCAAATGTACCCCGCGCCCGCCGGCTGATGAGGGGGGAGGGGTCGATATCGGCTGTAGGACCTCCGGCCCAAGAATCCGTCCATTGTCGAATCCTAGCGCCGGCCCTGAGAATTAAGGATCTGAAACGTATCGCGAGGCTAAATGAATCTATCAATTGCCAGATGGACGTACTTACAGCTGTCTACAAGTATTGCGAGCTGGATGAATTGGGAAGCGGACCAACGATTCACATATGTGGTAGCAGAGCTTCGTTACAGAGAAGAAGCCGACATGAACTTTCTCCAGAGGGACGCCTACAGCGACATCCTATCAAGAGCGGGAGTTACCGGTACTACCAGAGGTGCATCTGGTGGGTGTGACCAAGTCAGTGCGCCTGCAACTCATCATCCCGTGTCCTGTTGACGCTGAAGAGAGGAAGTGGAATGGACATGCATCACGGCGCAAGGACAAAATGTCAAGTCTGCGAAGGCGCCATTGTTATAAGAGGCACATTGCTAAACGAAATGTTACGCTGTCTTGCTAGAGGAAAAAGTCAACCTTTAGCCATCTTGCGGTTTGTATATTCTCAAATAGACAGTTACTTTCTATATTTTTATAATTTACGAATAGATTCGTAAAATCAAGAAGCCTAACACCTATGCGATGTAACAAGCCAAGTGTGATGGTCGAGTGGTAACGCTCTCGCCTCGCTTTGGGTAGGTAGGTGTTACGCTTCATTTTACGAAACTATTCGTACGTTATAAAAAGTAACTGTCTATTCGAGAATATACAAATCGCAAGATGGCTAAAAGTTGACTGTCCTCTAGCAAGACAGCGTAACATTTCGTTTAGCAATAGTTTCCCGAAATCATTCCAGGCGAATGCTGGGATGGTTCCTTCAAAAGGCCATTTCCTTCCCGTTCCTTGCCTGCGATCTTTTTCAGCCTCAAATGACCTCGACGTCGACGGGGCGTAAAACCATAAGAAAAAACAGCAAGCGGCGCAACAAAGCTCGAAGAAAATCACGTGCTCAAACTGTCAGAATTGTACAGTTTCGAATGCAAGTTTCTTTTGAATTGTTTTTCCAAAACGTAGTTTAATGTTTGTCGGATTTTTCATGATGGAACAGTACTGTCTAAATAATCAGATATATACATACACAAACGTTATTTGTTATTAAATACTCTTCTCCATCTCTACCATTTGATATAAACTATTTTGCAGTCATTCCTCATCATAAAACGAAAACCAATTCGGGTCAACGGAAGAAGATTAATTTATTTAACTAATACCTTCTTTCAACATGCAATTCCAGTCAGTGGAATAAACCATCTTAATGAGAATTTGATCTCAAGCACATTATAATCAAAGGATTTCCAGCTGGCAACAGTTGTGTTGAAATTCTTTTTTTCATCAAATGAAACGTTGACATATTTTGCGTCATAGATACAACTCTCAGCCTCTATGAGAAACTCGCTGCCCTGAAGTATGATAACGATGTGATGATTAAAATTGTATAGAAAGCTTTTTTTTGGATTACAGTTAGGCTATATTAGAGACTGCGTAGTTTTAGATAAAGTTTGCGATAATAATGCGCGAATAAATTATGTCTTTTAAAATACACGATTAGTACTCACTGAAAACAAATAGCCTATGATGACGTTAAGAAATTAACTTCAGAATTTTGTAAACTCTAGTGTCCTGCATTGAAAAACGCATTTATGATGAAACTTGTGAATGTTGTCTGAAAATTTAATTAACTTTAGAGACTTCCGCGATACAAATGACTTACCTTACAACAGCCAAAGCATTTACAACTGGTAATCGTTATGACAAGTTCCGTATAAACTTTAAAAATTAAGAGACGGAATTATATCAGTCTCTGAGATTGTGCTTAGTTAGGAACATATCGTCCCTGCTAATCTTGGTTCACCAATTAAGAAACTGCTACCAGTGACACTTGAAGCCAATACCAACATGCACGTAAACATCACTGTTTCATTGATGCCCGAGATGGGAGATCGAATGCACAGATGGAGTTCGCATTTTACGGCACCACCGCCGCAGTAGTTTCGTGTTGTAGATATTTTTGTGCATGGAGTGAAGGTTGCGGCGTAGACCGGCTTCCTAGCCCGACTAGGGCTTCTGTTGGTGACACCAGCGGTACACCCCACTCTAGACCCCCCTCGCCGTCTCAGCGGCTGCCAATAGCGAAGAGCATCAGCCCACTCTCAGGAGCGCATTCCACGAGACGCTCATACTACAAACTAACAACATCTCAAATATTGCAAAGATAATGCTACAACATTTGCATGCACCAATGCTAAAACACAAAACAGAATTCAATTAAAGGAAGACAGGGTGAAGGTTCAGATAGGTTTTAGCCACATAAGAGGAAATAGATGTGCAATAAAACATTCAAATCTGCAAGGTGAAAATCGTAAAAAATTTACTTTGACTGGTACAAAAGTTTCCATTGGTATGACAACAGAGTTTTCAACTAATTATTAGTTATTAGTAATTATTAGTTTACAATGACACGATTAAAACAATTATGGACTGATTCCTCAGACTTCCACGGCCATCTTTGTTCATGATTAATTGACTTTCGGGTTATGCCGCGTTGTTTATTTCATTACCTGAGCTTTTGGCTGGTATCCTCCAGCCTTCGTCAGAGATACTGTTTATGTTGACATAGCAACGAGCGCCAAGCATCGCAGAGAAGACCAGTGGTGGCCCCGACGGGTGAAAGAGGCAGCAGAAATTTTAAAAAATACCAACAACATCAACGAAGATAGTGGCCTGTTACTCTGCGATGCATGGCGCTCGTTGCTATGTCAACATAAACAGTATCTCTGACGAAGGCTGGAGGATACCAGCCGAAAGCTCAGGTAATGAAATAAACGACGCGGCATAACCCGAAAGTCAATTAATCATGAATTATGGACTGACTTACAATCAGTCTTGCATTAAAATTAACCATTATAAAATTAAAATAGAAACAACAGATATATGCAATAGTGCGCTAAGCAAAACAATTCACATGCTTCTAAAGAGAAGATTCAAGCTGCTTGAAGGTATCAATTTTACGATGTGTACAAGGAAAACCCAGATATATTTCCATATTTAAAATATGCTCATTAAGGTCCTGTAAATATTTTTATCGTTAGACGATAGTAAAATAGTTGTGTTCGTAGGAAAGAGTAAACGAACGTATTTTAATTTTGTCAGCATTTTACCTTGTGCCAATCTATACTCTCGGCCCACTGCTGTGTCTAAGCACATACTACGCATGAAGCGTTTAGAAAACGCGCGTGTAGAAGGAAATATTGAATTAGAAAGAGAAAAAAAATTTCGTTAGTAATGGACATTAATAAGTATGTATCAGTAAATGAAGAAAGATACTAAGGTTCAAAGAGACTGACATGGTTCAGTGCGTGTCCATTACATGCAAGAAACAAGAATATACTATATATTATGACATTTCCTAACGCTGAACAAATCTTAGCTCTTATCAATAGTTCCTATACCGCAAAGTAAAAATGCGTAATCTTCTAGCTGAACCGGTAAATACAGCCTAGATTATGAGTAAAACCGAAAAAGGTGGAATCGAACTCTGTCAGTTTGAAAATACGCGCATTTCAAATCGCCTTATCAATTGTGTCCATTTATTACAGGTTTATCAACAATAATTGTCGGATCTAGTACTAAATTACCGCCAGTAATTAGAGGGATTTAATTAAAGAGCGGTGGAACAAACGTCTGTTTTTAACAGCTTTAATCCCCGCAGCATGCGGCTCTGTATGGTCCAAAATGTTATATCCGTTTCGTCCAATAAAGCATTCGCCGCTGGCTAAGCATATATCAAAATCACATAACGTGCAATTATTTGTCAAACTAAATCATTCGCTTTGACAAATATTCGAAGACAATAAGACCAATACGACAAGCTGTACACTCGAGGAATTATTTCCTTGAACTCAATATTACTATTCCTGGATACATTAGTATACCATATTAGTCACCACGAGTTTGTGGTAAAATAAACCAGTGTCTTTATGATATTTGGGGTGAAGGCCTATTTGTTCAAGTGCCACCGATACGAGAAATTTTCAGCATCCGGCACATACCTATGGTCCGAGAGGTAGTCACGCACCATTACTAACCACAAGGTTGATTAAATCCCAGACGTCTCCAAAGTAAATACATAGAAAAACATGCGGCATTGTTGACAGCGATTTGTCCGTCTGACGGGAAAGCTAACATTGGCGCATCCATTATTGTATTTCGGAAGAGCAGGCTGTGGTAGGCCAGAACAAAGTTTCGCACTCTCGCTTCGTTTATCATCATGCACGACATGAATAGCACAGTACATTTCAAACACATTCATCAAAGCCATCTTCATACACACACATGCACACACATACAAATATTACACATGAGGGAATGGAACTTGGCCTTCCTGCCACTAATTCTGGATAGAGTGACTCCAATGGAAGTCTAGGATTTGCCTTTCGATGGAACACCGGAGTTAATTTAATTGCAATGGAGCGCACGCTTCGGTGGCAATTTCCCTACACACCCATTTTCCCCCGTCCTCTGTCCTACTTTTGCCTTCTCCAGATCTAAACTTTAAATCCTTTCAGCGTTTTTGGTAAATTATTCATCATCTCTGACCACCTTACCTACGAAGGAAAATCACCCCACACCAGGTAAACACAGAGTTTACATCTACACAAGTCAGCTTTTAGGGTCAGATGACTGACACGTTACAATTCTAGTTTTCACGTGGTTTTTAACTATTGGTAAAAAATAGGTTTACTGTTTTGATTTTCTGGGGCAAATAATTAAAGAGTATCATTCCTTGGAAAGGATGGATGATAAACCGAAAATTCCAATCAAGCTTGGAGAAAATATATATATATATTAAATCAAGTAGTATTCACTATTCTGAAAGTAGTTTAGCCTGCTGAACTTAAGAGATTGTCGTTACGGATATAGGATTTCTACCCTGTAGCTAAGTGTGCAAGTGCTCAGAGCAGACAAATAGGTAAAAACCGAGCGTGGTGGGTGAGTGGTTAAAGCTCTGGCCTCGCATTCCGAAGGATGGTGGTTCGAATCCCAGTCCGGGTATCCAGATTTGGGTTTTCCATAGTTTCCACAAATCATTCCAGGCAAATGCCGGGATACTTCCTTCAAAAAAGGACATGGCCGAATTCCTTATCCCCAGCTCCATCCCGCCCTTAATGACCTCGACGTCGACGAGGTCTAAAGCCATAAGGGAAAAAAAGAGAAAGCATATGACGTCACTAATCATTTTTAAAACTAACCCCGATACCGTATACGGGTCTTGTAAATGGACATATCATGTGATACTTCTAACAAATTTTTATTAGTATGCCTCTTCTCTTTGTATTAAATCATTTATTCACCCCATCATCAACACAATTTCTATAGTTTTAACAATTTATGCATGCACTTCACACATTAATGCTAACAGATTTCCTGATTTTTCTCACATATAATATTAGACTTATCAGTTTTTATAAAACTGCAGTCCATGCTATTTCACTTTTTTTCAACAATGCCACAAAATCTCTGACTTGACCCCCAGCGATGATTTCTGCTATACGTCAACCAAACATAAAACAGCTTCCACAATCAAAGAAAAATATTAGACGCAAATTTCGAATTCTTTCAAACAATCCCCTCAAAAATAATGTGAGACCTTTTGTTGTTTTTTTTTTTTTTTATTAGTGATCCTCATGTTAAGATATCGAATGTAAAAAACTAATACTCTTTCATGGATTTTTTCAGCAAATAGTGGCAATGTGAAAAGTAGAAATCTATTCGTATACGTGTGGAGGAGACACTGACAGACAGATAAGCTTGGGGCGACGTGCCTGCTATACGACACGTCCATCATATTGAAGCATGTTAGAGTGAAGCATACGTACTGCTTCCAAAATTATTCACCACGTGAATTACGTCTTATTCGTTTTGATGCCTGGTATTGTTATAAACAGTCTTCTAGCAACATACACTGTGCCTCTTTTCCCGTCTTCTACATTTCTGCTGACTGGCGGCCATGCAGAACAAAACAATACTTCATCTCTAACGGTAATTAACGTCCAGTTCGAGGAAACGCAAGTATGAGGAAATCTAGGAACGTTCCGACAAGTAGCGTAAGTAAACAACTGAGATGCCGTTCGCCTGGAGAAGGAGCGCCGGTTCTCATTAGCGATGTTGCAAAGTTGGAGTAACATCAGTTTAGCCGGCCGTGGAGAAGTTTGTTTTACGGACCCTAAAATGGAATGGTTACTCAATCTCCGGGAGATTCATCAGGGTAATGGATTTCTTAAAGCAGTTTTCTGCTGGCGGCTAACATCGTTAAAGCTTGGGACTTGCTTATCGACTGCCTCTGTACAGCACAGCTGCTGTAGCCTCTCCCCTCCCCACACGTCACATGGGCGATGGTGGGGGGGAGGGAGGCGTGCAACTTGCTGCACTGGGTCATGGTTACCAGCCCGTGCAGTCACCTCTGTTTCTCTGTCTTCTGCAAGTATTATAACCGTCTTACAAATAACCAATAGTTTACAGACAGTTCCGAATATTTCGAAATGCACGTTGAACTGCAGCTCGCATAAATCGTGGATTATTAATTATTGTCAATAGCTTTGCTAGAGAGAAAAACTTGCCTGTCAAGAATGGCTTTTGAAACGTTTCTTCGAGGTTGTCCTAAATTTAATATTGTGTTGAGTAGAAATTTATCAAACTACAACGCATGCTTACTTCCAAATACGTATAAATTAACTTCAAACACCCTGATGATTTGTTTTTCCTAGTACTACTTATTACAGAATTAGCAAAATTCTGAATGTCCCTACTATTTATATGAATTCTTCCAAATTTCTGAAGTACAAAAAATGTCCTGGTGACGGAAAAGAAGTCCTCGAGTTAAATGGTACAGAAAACCAGAAAAGAGAGTATCAGGAATTAAGTGACCCTTAAAGAGATACCAGTCAATGAAATTCTTCGTGAAAAAGATTGCGATTGCTGCGACAATGGACCCACCGAGAGTAGCAAGGATATGGCTGGAAAAGAAATGAAGGGAAAAAGACAAATGCCGACCAAGCGAGAGATGGTTCGGTCTGGTAAAATTGGGCCTACAGGAGCAATGTGTAACCTCTACTAGAGTCAAAGACAGACAAAGGAGCGAGTGCTCTTACACTGCACCCAAGAAACTGCAGAAGTGTGAAGATGACTTAAATGTGTTATGTTCGATTATTAGGGAGACTGATCAGCGAATCTATTTACTCCACAGTGAGATCCATAAATCAGCATTTTATAAAGCCATGTCAGATTTATCCGATGTTCGCACCATTTTTAAATTAGGCCTACTTTTCATCGCGGTGTGATTTTCACTTTGCCTTCAATGGTTTAACGAACTTTGTGTGTGAACGATAACGCTCTGCCCTCACACTCTGGAAGATGTAAATTCAAATCCCCGACCAGATTTCGGATTTCCAAGATGTTCATAAATCATTCCCGGTTGAAGCCGGGATGGTTCCTTCAATTGGCTGTGACCGAATACCCTCCTGCGCCCTGTGCTGAGCTAGGCGAGGCGTAAAGCCACAAGCAAAAATAAATAAATGTATGGTTAGTCTAATGAAAACGTGAATAGTGTTAGCTACGTTTCCTATAATGAGCGAGAATTTGTGTTGGGTTATCTTTTGAGATGCAACTACGTTACAGCTCCATCAATTCGCCTAACAAGTTACGGGAAACCACCGAAGAACGTAATGAAAATCATCGATAAGTCAACCGCAGGGTTCGCAACTGCATCCGTTAACCCTCCCAGAATCCAGTATAACGGCGTTTAAACCTGTGCGACAAACCTGGCAGTAAAATAGTATGCACAGGGCAGTAATTTAAATAAAAAAAACAGAACTTTTTTGGAATCAATATCCCTGCCAAATTGATTTTATAGCTGATTATTGTTGATGTGTTGTTTATTATGCTGATCCGACACCGACGAGATCATTGGAGCTGGGGAGAATGCTGGCAATGTAACTGGAATGAAATCAAATATACCATTGAAGATGACATCATAATAGCACGAGTATGAAGTGATTCTGAAAAGACTTAATCTTATGATTCGACCATGAACGTAAATACATTTAATTAGACGAAGTTATTTTGGCAACAAAACAAGAGAGAACTTTAAATCCGAATGCTTCCATTTACACTACTCCAGACATGTCTATGTGGTTTAACGTTTAAATAAGGTGGACGATGTAGGTAATAAAAATTCAGTTGGTGATTGCACTTCGAAGCAACAAACCGACGGAAATAGGTCTACCACTGTTTCTCTATTTTGTTGCGAACTTGTTCACGTAATCAAATCTCTCATTTGACGAACTGCTCAACGCCTGGCCGAAATGCAAGTTTTTGTATCTTATAATGTGTATTTGCTTTTACAAACGCAAGAGACCTATTGCGCAGCAAAAAATTGAGCGACATTTACTATGTATCCAGTTTGAAGAATGTGTGAAAGAGAGTTTTGGAAATAGTTTTTGATTTTCGGAGTAATCTTTCATTAGATTTTCTCCTTCTCTGCAACCAGTAGCAATGTAATTTCAGGATAAAGTGCGCCGAAACATTTATTCTCTTGGCAAATATAGTTAGTGGAGGCGGGTTCATAATAATGAACATGAGCATCCGTTCCGTTTCTCTACGAATTGAAGCCTAAGTGTGTATACATTTGCCTGGTTATATCAAGACAACTCACCCCCCCCCTTTTTTTTTTTTTGCTCTCCACTCATGGAGGACAAAAAGCAAGACAGCCAGGAACATTTCCTGTTTGAGAACGAAACCGGGTAAGCAGAAAATAACCTTGGTACTCTGGATGCGGTGCGTATGTGACACATAAGAGATATTCAGACGTTACAAACTCCCCTTTACAAGACCCAGTTTCGGAAAGATTGTCGTCACGAGTTAAGGGTTAACAGAGAAGACTTTAAAAGGACGAATTGGTTCAGCCTGGACAACACTTCTTGCGCAACAATCTGTCTCTCTCTCTCTTAAAACTTAAACTTCGTATATGAACAGTCAGGACATCAGAAAATACAGCACACCTTAAACGTACTTAGAATACAAATAAGTCATAGTACGAAGTTAAATGAGCAAATCGCAGACAAAAAGCGAATTATACTATACCTTACTAATTTCAATCACCCGCTCCCACATTTTCATAGACGAAAAGAAAACGTTGACTCCCACCACAACTTCTTATCTTTAAATTTAATATCTAACAGCCACTATAAGTGTATAAGATCTGAAATGTTTTTCGGATTTTATTTTTTTTTTTTTTTTTTTAGTTAAGTGCAACCCCAGTCCTAGAATATTAACTAAATCACATTTTTAAAGATTTTTAGTGGAATTTAACTTAATTGTCACACTATATGAAATCAATGAGATCAAATCGGACAAGCCATAGCTACCAGTCCAGTACCCACATGTAAGAAATATCCATTCCATAGAACCACAAACAAGCGTTAGTAGTATGTTTTATAATCATACCTATCACAGGTAAAAAGTGAATAAGTCGACCGCTTGAGTTCGCCTATATAGTTACCACCACACAGTACCCCCGCATTCGTCCCGCTTGACATCTACAGTTTTGCATGGAACCACGGAGAGCATACGTCATTATAACACGGGAGTAAATTAGTTAAGACCTTTAAAAATTCCGTCTGATACGGAGTTCCAACCACAATCACAACAAATAACTCGCCAAAAATTCAGGTTGCGACGGGCCGACGGGAGTTTTGTTTGTATCTAATAAACAGAATAATAATGAAATAAGTGCAACGAGCTCTCTTTTCGAACTACTCGAAGTGACTGAACAGAGGGGGCACAGAAGTAAGGATGAGCATTATACCACGCTTCAGTTAATCCTCTCGGACTGTTTCAGGAAGATAACAAAATACGAATAAATAACAAAAACTTTAACACTTTCTTTTTTTGCTAGCTTCGACGACTTTCAAATGAGGCGAAACAATTTCCTTGCGGCGGAAGAAACCGTAATACTTAGAATTGAATTCGCCAAAATTATTTACTCGCACCAAGAAAACGAGTAGAGCCTAAATACTGATGTGATTTACCTCAGCTTGCGTATATTAATCCCACAGCTTTATCTTCATTGGAGATTGTAAACAGCTGTTTTTTTTATTTTTTTTTTAATTTCATTAAGTGTTAAATTGATCAAACATTGTTATATGTAACAATTTTTAGCGATTTAACTTTCGGAGATATCGCAACTAATGAAATTAAAAGTTAAAACTTATAATTGTTCTGTTGGCACCATCAGTACATTGTCTGTGCAGGGACTTTAACATTGCTGGTTCTTCTGGCGCATAATAATACAACCCCCACCTCTCCCCTCCCACGGAGAGAATAAGCTGTCATAAAGGCAGATTACGTACCAACTAATGTCATAATGAAATGATATCGTCTTTGACCCTGTATCTTCAGATTGAAAAAAAACGAGTGAAGATAAAACATTGTGGTGTTGAGAGAATCTTTACCCTGAATGAAAAACAGAAATGCATGCTCCTGGATGGAATCAAACAAGTGTCTGGGCAAAGAGGCAAATCGGCACGTTTTTCTTCATATACCGATTTTTAGAAATAGCACATATAAACTGATGTAATTTCTATCCAGAAGATTTTTTGGATTGCATATTTAGAACCAAACTATGGCAGTATCTCAGAAACGAGGAAGACAAGCTCCTTTCCATCGAGACAGTTTACCGCGGAATTCAAATCACGGATACAACTTTGCCAGAGAAGGTCAGATTAAGCTGAAAGCTGAATTCGAATGGATATATACACTGGCGGAAACTAAACGTGCAATAGAATGAGAATTACGGGGATATTTACTATGCAAAATTGTTATGTTTTTTTGGCGTATAAGTGGTGAACAGTGTGGTGTAAAAAAATAACCTTTTTTCACAAGTTCTTGTCGACCAAGTATGCCAAAGCGAAGAGTGACGACACTACACCGACAGAGAGAGGTCGGCGAATTGGAATGTTTGAAATGGGTGCATCATATCGAGAAATCGCCCGAAAGACTGGCCATAGTGCAATGTCAGTTTATAGACTTGTTACACAGTAGATGAAAGAAAGCTCTAGTACTCCTAGAGAAGGAAAAGGCCTATATCGAAGGACAAGAGCACATGAAGACCACCAGATTGTGTGGGTGGCTATTGATGGCAGACGGGTGATTGCAGGCCAGATCCAAGCAGTGGTGACAGATATTCACGCCCCGGAGGATTGTAAATCAATTTCTTGAAACTGGGTTACACTCTGACCCCTATGGAATGTGTTCCACTAACCCGATTTCATTATCCGCATCGTCTAACCTCGTGTAATGCAAAAGGCAAATGGAAACGAGAATGGCGTACATTTGTATTTAGGGACGAGTCTCGATTCAGTTTTTGGCAAAGTGATAAACGACAATATGTGCCATGGTTTGGTGGCAATCAGTTTCGACAGCAGGACTTGGTTGTTAAAGGCACAAAGACAGCCGACCACTATGAGGACGGGGTACTGCACCCTATTGTAATTCCCCTCATATCCACCATCGAAATCACATTTCCAACAGGATAATTCCTTCCTGTTATTGTAGCCATTGCAAGCCTTGCAAGGGGTTACGATCATAATTTGGACTTAACGCTTCCTAGATTTATCCGCAACAGAACATGTCTGGGATGGAAAGCATAGAGAGACACATTAGATCACATGGTCAACCAGCACAAACCGTGCAACAACTGACTGCACAAGACAAGCAGGCGCAGACACACATCCCAAGAAGACATCCGAACACTTATTTATTCAATGCCGGCAAGGATCCACGAATATATAGGTGCTCAAGGTGGGCGCACTTCTTACCGACTACTGTATCTACAGGTAATAAGCTTAGCCCTTCAATTTGTTACCATTTCTACTGTGTATGAACCTGGATATATCTACAAGTTCCCTAAAATTCCGCCACTCCTGATTGGGTGTTACACATTTAATTTCTGCCAGTGAAGGTTGCCTGGATCAATAATGATATAATTAGTAGGGATAGGAAATAAAGCATTGTTTGCAGTGTTGTTCCATGTGCGAGGTTGACCTCCATGTGGTGATGGTAGGGCCGCGTCTGATGGGGTCTGCAGCTCTCAAGGTGAAGCTAATCAGGGCAGCTGTGGTGGTTGCGTCTGGTCGGCGGCCCCATCGATCGCCTGAGACAGCTGACTTGCGCCCCACAGGACCAGGCAGTCCAAGACGAACTGCGCAGGTACACAATCCATACTAAGCGAACCTTACTCTAGCCTAAATAACGAGAATCGTAAAAATAAACCGGTCTGTTGATCTTCGCTTTAAACTGCTGACTTAAAGGTTACTCCTGGAGAAATCGCTCCAACAGGAAGTATTCGTCAAGTCAAGGGTGAACAAGCGGACAGGCTTTAAAGCATTGTAAAGAAACCAAATGGGGCTTGTGCAGATAATCTCTGTATGTGGTAGCGGTCATGTGGATCAGTGATTAAAGGGTCTGACTGGAGATCGAAAGGTATAGTTTGCGGTGTGATGTGAAGTACACCTCAATACGTTGTTTGATTTCTACGTAAAACTTTAAGTCCCCTATACCGGTAGTACTACCTGGTTAATTTAGGTGGCTACGATAGTGAAGGGTTGCGCAGCTAGTAAGAAACCCTGTCACCAGGTCATTACGACCACACGAGGTTTTTATTTATGTATGTAATCAACACCATTGTGGAGCATAGAATTATGTGGCTATAAAAGATACGGTTCATTTTTAATATTTCCATCCGAATGCGTTGTTAAATTCAATGTGCCCCAGGAAAAATATAAATAAATGAAATTCCATTTATTTTTTTAAAATAAAAACGCTATTTGGAACTTACATTACAAACATAAATCGCTACATGTCAGTCAAGAGCATGTTATAAATCGATGAGCCATTACAATGACATTTGCTCTGCAGAGTAAACAATCATCCGCTCATGTTTCTACTGCGTCAGGTTTTTTTCCGTTAAAACTAAATAAATGGCAAATATCTACAAAGTGAATGCTTGCAGCATCTAAAACTCGTCAGCAGATAGTTGTATCATTGTGCTTTCCGGCACAAAGTTGAAATCAAGGAACTCAATTATTCTCACAAATTTCTAATGGAATTACGAAATGTTCTCAATCTCGATTACAATTCGAATTCCATAGAGAAACAAAAATTCTGAAGTTGGTAACAACAGATAATGCACTGCAGTAAATGCGAACTCATCCATTCTGCTAGTAGCGGATAACAACCCCCAATTATTAAATTTTTTAGAAAATAAAATGCCTAACCGTTAGGATTCACATTTGTTGAGGACACTATTGAAGGATATAAACATCTATTAAATAGAGTAAATCTGTGTCACAGAGTATGAAAATCATTAATACTTCATTTAGTTGTCCTACAGTTACTATCATTAACCAAAAAGGGTTTTTATTTCCGTTGGAACCATATTTCATAACAATAACATCAGAATATTTTAAGAATCTCCCAATGAGCCAATCCTAAATATCGGACTACAGTTCCAGCGATTAATTATTTTGTTTTCTACACGATAACAAAAATCCCAACTTTTTGTGTTCTTCAAACAACTTAACATTGTATATCATCCCCAGCGTCAGCAAATTTAACCTAATCATCTGTGAAGTGGAGAACTAAGACTTTCATTACATTTATGAAAACAATGTTAGCGTTCGCTTGATGGAATTTTTAACAACGGGAATTATTGGTACCCTTACCGCAGTGGAAACGAGCATCTCTCAAAGTAACATGCGAGTCTGTAACTGCGTTCGGCCAGTACTCGAGATAGGAATGTGGTTAGTGTAGCCGTGTTACGTTGTGTTTCGCTCTCTTTCGAGGCTTCCTAAGCCACACCTCAGGGCTGCTGTTACGTATGCTGCCGTTGTGGCTTGCTCTGTTGGTCTTTAATCTTGTCCGACAACTGTGATGTAAAAGTCTTAACACTTCCAAACGTTCAGATTTCTCCCCTATAGCATTTCCCAGCAGTGGTTCATTCTAAGAGTTCCTCCGATTAATTAAATTTTTTTTTGCTAATTTAGTGGTAATGCTTTGGTTTAGAAGACTAAATTTCCCTAGTTTTCTTTCTGTAATTTCCAAGGTTGTGTGTAAAACAGACATCAATTGTTAGTCTCCACGCTTGCGGGATCTTGCCGTGTTCTGCTATTATTTACCGAGTGTCGACATTTCGACGAAACTACTTCTGGGCCGAATGTGTTTTACGCGCTCTTATAAGCACAAAGTTTCGCCATAGAAGAAGATCCAAGAAGCAATTAATTCCAGGAAGCGGCAGCGTCACGAGAACATGGAAACTATTTATTCCGGTTGCAGAAGCCTTATATTCCATCAGACCACATCAAAATGAAAACTCCTTTTATAATAATATACATACAGGATGGCGCAAAAAGAACGCATGAATTTCAAACTGTTATAATTGGCTTTATTTTGGTCACACAGAAAGTGACTGGGTGCACTTAACACTTAAAGATAATTTCAGATAGATGACGGCCTTCTTCGTGTATACACATTAAAAGTCTTCGAAGTTATTCATTGCTTTCTTCAAAGTGTCATGTGGAACAGCAGCGATTTCTTCACCTATTGCAACTGTCAGCCCATTGAGTGTACGAGGTTTGTTGCAGTTAACTTTACTTTTTAAGTAACCCTATAAAAAGAAGTCACAAAGCGACAAATCTGGCAAGGGTGCAGGCCAGTGGACATCGCCGAAATTTGAGATCACGTGTATTATTTCTAAAAGGTGTTTTATCACAAGCCATTATCTCCATTCATACTCAACCGAAAACGGTAAAGTTATATTTTTGTTCACCAACATTTATCTCCCTTGATACTTAACCGAAATCGAGAAATGAGGCATTATTTTAAAGATTTAAGTTTCCACCTAGATATAATTAATTAAGAAAGAAACTTTTCGGAATCTGAACCTTAAAGGGCAAAAGGAATAACTATGAAGGTCACGCGTATGAGACAGTTCAAAACCAAGCTACTAGATAGCAGCAGCAGCATATATCACAGATATATTAATAAACTGCTTCACTGGCGTCGACATTGGATTGAGCGCGTTCCTGATAGACAGCAGCATCACTTATCGCATACATATTAATAAACTTTTTTGTACAATAATTAGCCTTTGGGATATTTTTTCTGTTACTGAAACATTTCTGTTTTGCTATACGATTCGTTGTAAACATGTTATTGGCGAATTTTTCTCAGGAGCTATGATCGCTGCAACACTCATTGCAGAGATATGGATATTCTGTGTGTATTTTGTTCAGGTTGTTGGATTCCGTTAAGGTCTGAGACAATTTGTGGTACACATGTTTTACGCGTCCAGCAGTTTTTTACTAATTGTTTCGCAATACGTTGTATGTTGTTATGTACCCGTTACGCTAAATAAACAATTGCTAAAATAAGGCTGACCTTTTTTCATCCTATTACAAACCACCAACATAACTATTCATCGTATTTGCGTACCGGCCATCCTGTAATCTTCTAGGCCAGTGCTGGGATGGTCCCCAACCTCCGCCTCAATCTACACTTTTCACAAACGAAAGCACACGTACACACAACACAAAAAGTTCAGTCAGATGGCTTCACATACTTTCCTCCTCTCTCACACCCGTTTTGAATTGGGCAGGAGACAAGTCCTTGTCCCCCCCTCCCTCCGTGAACATGGTCACACGTGGCCGGATAGAGGGGTGGGGGGTGGGGGATAGGCATCGGAGACAGATCGTAAAAAGCGCTAGACTTTTCGGCTCGAGAGTTGAATTGATAGATCTTAATCAAACGTCAATTCAACAAACTAGAATTTTTGTGAGATCATTGTCTCAAAATATCTTATACCGGGAAAAACTTATTTTATGTACAATATTAATAAACCACCAACTGCGCTCATCAGCATCTTTTTAATAAATGTGAAAAGCAGTTATGTGATTGAGGCCATATTTACACAAAATGATACATAAATTTATAATTTCAGTCGTTGTAGAGAACAAGCAAAATTGGAATGGCATTATAGCTCAGAGAATTCTTAGAAGCACTGTGGATAATAAAATTAACCGGATGCAAGTCAAACTCTGGAAAACTTGCTTTGTGTGTGTATAATAAGCCATGAAGGTTGTAATGAATTATTAAGTACAGTGTTACTAGAGACCAAGTGTTCCCACGGAATGTGTGAATGTAGGCGATGCGGCATGCCAAACGAACAGATACGTAACGGAACAAAGCGTCCAGAATATCATGTCTGGTGAGTGAATAAAAACATTCTACCTGACTTTGGACATTTCAGTGAATTTATAGCCACCATAAATAACGAAGGCTCCCTTCCTCTTCGGGAAGACCCGCCGAAAACTGTTGCCGGCTGGAGAAAATGTACCTTAGTGCCGTTTCCTAGGAATGCAGTGCTTTCTTAGAGTGGTGGGAGACGATCCAGCCAATAGAGAAGGTGCCACATATTTATTAACGTGTTGATGGGTTTTTTTGGTTTGTTTTGGGGAGCCAATGAGATGCTGGTACTTCGGCGTGGAGTGCGGTAATTCGCCAAGGGCAGGACGAATCATCGCAATGCGAAGCGTACAGAGTCTTGCTTGGAGCTGAAAAACAGACGAAGGGACACATTCTGATGGGGATCCTCATCTGATGCAGCAGCAAGTGACCTTCACCGAGGCCGGAGCACTGGACGAGCCGGGGGCTGGGGACACTGCCACCACGCTGCGCTGGTCGAGAAAGCTGGACGACCCCATGTGGCGCTATTCGTGCCTGGATGCTGACCTGGCCCGTGAAAAACGGTAAAATCTACGATCACGACGGAAACTAATGCAATCGTTCCAACCAGTAATTGACCCTGAGATATTGCTCTAACTATTTGACTTTAAAGACATTCAATGATATGTAATTGTTTATCAGAATAAAACAAACTTCATGTTTGCATAATTTCACAATGATCAAGTTCTAATAAATTGTACACCCACTTTTCAGTTCTCCTATTAATTTCATTAATATTTCATGTGGTTAGCTGAAAATTAATTATTATTTTGATATTTAAACTTAATAATTTTGTTATTAATGAAACAGTATGATCCAGAAAATACTTTCCCAAAAAGCAGACGCTACAAGGTCTATGATTCCCTTTTCATGTTTAAATATAGATTGCCGCAAGACAAAATGCCCATATGATTAAAAAACCTTGGCATCTTCTTTCCTACGAACGCGAATGTTTTTCCATCGTCTAACGACTAAAATCATTTACAGGACCATAATCATCTATTTTAAAGACGGACAAATATTTATCCGAGTTTTCGTTGAACATATCGTAAAATTGATCCCTTTAAGCAGTTTGAAACCTTTCCATTTAATGCATGTGCATTCCATTGCGTTGCGTACTGTTTATCATACTATTCTATCTACCTGAATGTGTATTCATTTCAGTTGTATAATGATCAATTTTAACGCAAAAATGGTTGTAAGTCAGTCCATAAGTGGTTGATTCTTGGCTGTCCGGGTGGTTCTGCCCTGGAAGAAGACCCCAGAATGAGGGTCGAAACGTCGGTTTCAAGAAACATAACGCGGCGCCACCCGGACAGCCAAGAATCAACTGACTCTGGCCGCGGAAGCCTACGATTACAGTCCATAAGTGGTTTACTAGTTCCATCATAATGCATACTGTTAAGCTAATAATTAGCTGAAAACTATTGTACACACCAGTGAAAGCTTTTCTAAAAGGGTGGCTGTATGGCCGAAAAGGTTAAAACCATTAACTAAATAGTTCTATTATAACTCACAGAAATTTCATTTCTAATACCTGCCCTCTACAGCTATCGTGCATCGCCCTTGCTTCAGATCCACGCATTATGATGAGGCAAAAATAGATCATGAACATTATTACTTTACGATACTGAGATATGGCATTCCTCCATGCAATCCTTTAGAAGAATCCATCTACACAGCTTCCTACTTGTATTTCACCTATCTCCATTAATTTTCTATCATTTTCAAAAATCATATTTCCTGGGTAATTAGAACATTCCCCTTGTTTCCAAAGTTCTGTTCTCAGTTTTATTATTCCACTGTTTAATAATTAGTCATTTCAATTATGATTTTGTGGTTCGATTACCGATATCGTTACTAGAAACTTTTAAAATTCCGTGTTGCTTTTTCTAGCATGCATTAGCAGTAATGACTTCTGTTTTTGTTAGTGGATTTGTGGATCATTGACGTCAAGTACATTAGATGCGGGAGACGATTGGTGGCAAGAAACGATAAGCAATTCGGCGACGGTCTTTGGATGGAACTATCCCGACGTCTGGCTGAAGTGATTATGAGGAACCATGGAAAGCCGAAATATAGGGTAACCGAACATTGAGTTATGGAGATAATTACAAAACAGCAAACATGTGGAACGTGAGGAATTAGGAAAGTAGCATTTTCTTTAGACTTCAAGGAGTGTTTGCGATTCGGTCATTACTGTCCTAGAAGTAGTAACACCACATGCTATGTAGTTGGGAGAGCATCAGATCAAATGTGGTTGCGCAGATTGCGAAGTAGCATTCAGCGTAACTGGAAACAGGTAACTATTTCCAAATAGTTTATGTTAAGAAATAAAACTAACCATCTTTAACTAATGAAAGTATGAAAAGCTTTTATATAAATGGGACTAGATCCGAAACCATCAATCGAATTCCTATATACAGCACTAACAGATTCATGATACTTGAAATCTGAACTACGTTTTGACTTCATAACGTGTGTTTGAAGAAATCAATTACTCTCAGGGATGCAAAAATTACGTTTGCTCATTTCGAAGTTCATCTGGATTTTCGTTTTCTCGTCTACTGCATTGACACTGCAGCTGTTTTTCAGTGCACTTTAGTTGGTGAGATCGTGGCTATAGACGGGCCAATCCTCCCTAACAAGACCTGATAGACAGCTGTTGACGTCTGCGACATTCGCTGGCCTGCCCAGAGCCAAGTCCACAAGCACTCGGGCATCTAGAATCGCATATATTAAACACGTTCAGAGAATACAGGTCCTAATAATCAATCTTAAACGGAGAGCACAAGTTTTGATACCTGTTACAAGCGCTTAGCGGCAATTTCAAATTTAACCAATTTTAAATAGAAAATGACTCATTTGCGTGAAGGAAAAACAGACGGACCATTGAGAATTTGACGTAATCATGTGTAACTCTAGAGTATGGACAATTCTAATCTGAAGATTTTAAGATTTTTTGTTTTAACAACGATCGCAAGAAACAGTGGAAAACATCCACGTCCAGAATAGATATAGTTCTTTCAAAAAATGTAGGAATATTTTAAAATTTGTCTCGATAAGATGCGACTAGGACATTTTTGGGCTTTACAGTTTGTCATAATCAGAAGGAAACGTCCCAACATTCACATGGAGTAATTTCTGGAAACTATGGAAAACTAAAATCGGAATGGCCGGACTGGTATCGATGCTTATACCAAAGAAGGACATTATAAGAACATGCAAACCCTATTTGATGGAGCATTATGGAACCGATAAAGCGTGGTGGGTGAGCGGTAACGATCTGTACTCGCATTCGGGAGGATGCAGATTCACATCCCCGTCCCACCATCTAGATTTCCGTTTTCCAAGGTTTCCAGAAATCACTCCAGGTGAATGCAGGGATGGTTCCTTCAAAAAGCCATCGCCGAATTTCTTCCAGTTCTTTGTCCCCTGTCCTTTCCTGCCTCTCGACGACAATGGGACGCGAAGCCATAAGAAAAGAAAAATATTGTGCAACTAATGATATACATTTACAACTTTATCATTGGTTTAGGAAAATCGCTAGTGAATAACTAAACTAGCTTTCGTATTAATAAACACCTTTGCACAAACTTCTAGATACACGTAAGAAAATTAAAACTAAATCGATTTTCGAAGAACTGTCACCTAAAGGTATTAGCGAACCCGAGATCCAACAATTACCACGAGAATGTTACTACCAAGTTAAAACACAAAGCGAAGCAACAACAAAATTCTGCTTCACGTCTACGAACCAGATTATTTATTTATTTTTGCTGTGGCTTTACGCCTCGTCGACATCGAGGTCATTAGAGTCGTGAAAGAACTGGAGGCAAGGAACGGGAAAGCTTTGAATGAAGTATGCCAGCATTCGCTCGAAGTGATTTGGGGAAACCATGGAAAACCAAAATCTGTATGCCCGGATTCAACGTCCTGCCGAATCAAACGACCCGTATGGGAAACGTTACAAAGCACTTGATATACTTGGTACTGATCAAAGGGATTAGTTTCATTAGGCTCTTTAGAGAGCGATTTGAGATCATTGAATATCTACATTTTATTTTTAAGTGGTGTTAGAAATTCAAACTTGACAGATAGAAAGTGATGCTATAAATTGCGAAGTTCTACACAACTGAGAAAAACTTTCAAGACTGAGTTGTAATATTAACAAAACAAAACTGAGCGTGATATGTGTGCACAGATCGTGGTGGTGTAACGGTTAACATTTTCTGGCCTCGCATTCGGGAGGACGGCGGTTCGAATCCCCGTCCGGGAATCCAGATTTGGGTTTTCCATGGTTTCCCAAATCACTCGAGGCAAATGCCGGGATGATTCTTTCAAAAGGCCATGGCCGAATTCCTTCCCATTCCTTGCCCCCATCCTTTCCCGACTCTAAAGACCTCGCCGTTAAGAGACGTTCAGCAGTTAAAAAAAAAAAAAAAAAAAAAAAAAGATATGTGAGCGGTAACGCTCTGGCCCCCTATTCGGGAGAACGCCGGTTCGAATTGCAGGCCGACCATCCAGTTTTGGTTTTCGGTGGTTTCCCGAAATTACTCCAGGCGAATTCCGGGATGGTTCCTTCAAGAATCCATGACCGAAATCATTCCCGTTCATCGCTATCAGTCTTTTTCCACCTCTAATAACATGACGTCGACGGGACGTAAACCCATAACTAAAAATAAAAAAACAAATTTTCAGCAACTATGTAAAACCCCGCGAAATATTTGGTATTGCAACCGTATACAAAACTAACGCCTTCCTTACAAGCGCCCAGTCATATTTTAACCAGAAGTTCGAAGGAGACAGCATGCAGAAACCTAGTTCGTCCGTTGTTGGAATACTGTGGCTTTGTTTGGCATCCGCATCACAAGGGGTTTAGCGAACATATTGAGCAAGTGCAAATACGGACCACGGCCACCTTCAGCCGTTATGAAACTGTCTCACATTTCACCGACGTTCTGCTATGAGCCGATTCACAACACAGATAAAACTGCGACGAAATATATTACAATAAATGCAGTTACTGTCATCCCTAGTTGAATGTACCCAATATATTGCTTCTACCTACACACATCTGCCTGAACGACGAGGTAACAAAGAGAAATCTGACGAATACGTAGCGTAGGCTTTAGGAAAACGAACAGACGCATCGGAATTTAACTACAGTGAAACCAACTGTCTGCGTACGATTAAGGAATCAAAAGGAATTTTGCTTAGTTAATTTATGGAGCACAATACCTCAAGGTAGTGAAGCTTGGACATCAGTAATTGCAGAATGAAGGAAGGATCGGAAATTTAGTGTTATAGAAGGATGTGCAAAACCAAGCGGACATATAACATACCAAATTAACGCATTTTAGACATGATGGACGAAGAAACAAGTGCATGGGAAGTTCATGGAAGTTCCTTACAGAAAGAAGAGAATGATGGGTAACATTTTAAGACAAGTGGGAAAGGTTAATTTGGCATTCGAAGGAATGATCAAGGGAAGGAATTGTGGAGGAAGGTAAAGTTTAGAATTTGTGATGCAGATAATTTAGAAAGAACGGTTTAAGCTACGATGAAGATATTAGCGATTAAATCGGAAGAGATTGAGGATTGCACTGGAGAAATGAAACTTTGTAGCATAACTGTATCGTCGAGTAGGTGGCAAATTAATCCAGTTAGAAATATCAAATTTATAATGAATCATTTCCCGTAAATAACTAGGGAAAAGATTCACTTGTCATGCATGTCAAATTAAATTGCTATCACGACTTCGACAGCAAATTATGTACATTTCGTCTATTATAACAATACGGTTCTCAGACGATTATGTAGGGGGGAATGTGTAATGTATTGCTGCTGCGCGTTCATAAATATTTGAGTGAAGGACAAGGGCATTGGCGAAAATTGCATTCACGAAGGTGAGTCTGGGGCGTGACTTCAAGTCCCAACGACGTGCTCTGAATTCCACCAGCTACAGCTTCAGGCGCTGGCTGCAAACAAAAACACCAAACAGCGGCTTCCACTACAGCAGTGCACAATTACTTGTACGGTACGTACATCTTTATCAATTCGATTTATTTATTTCAGAAAGATGACGGGAGCGTTGCGATGTAAATAAAAATGAAATCGGGAAAAACGAATAGTTAATGTGGTGTTACGGGTGCTTTTATGTTTAAAATAAATACTTTGGGGACATTAATTAATTACGTGAGGTGAAATAGGGGGGGGGGCGGGTGTCCTGCGAAATCTCACCAGGGGGGAGGGGGGGGGGGGCTACGGAAATCTCACGTGAGATTTTGCGAAATATTTGGGGACAGTAGAGCCAGAAAAAAAGGTCTACAATTTGCACCAAAGTCGATTTTAGGAGGGTATTTCGTCAAAAAGTTAGGGTGTGAACAAAAAACAAGCGATTTGTAGGGGGGGGTTCTCACGGACCAGATCTCACCAGAGGGGGGTGGGGGGGGGGCGGTGTCCGGCCAGATCTCACGAAATCTCACCAGGGGGGAGAGGGGGTCCAGAAATCCGGAAAAACACCTCACGTAATTTGTGGATGCCCCCTTTCACTGTTTAGTTCTCACTTTCGGATGGAATTTTCAACCCTTGTCAAATATGCTTTAGGAAGCCAGAAGGCAGGTGGAATCCTTCAAAAATTCATAAGATAGCAGGATGCAAACATACAGGTGGCGCAAAAAATTGTACCAAAAGGATGTAAAATTGTAAATATATATTTTATTTCTTATTGCTTTACGCTTCGTCGACGGCTAAGACCATTAGAGGCGGGATGGGATTGGGGACAAGGAAATTGAAGGAATTCGGCCATGGAATTTTTGAAGGAAGCATCCTGACATTCGGCTGGAGTGATTTGGGGAAACCATGGAAAACTCAAATCTCGATGCCCGGACGGGGATTCGAACCCGTGTCCTCCCGAATGCGAGACCATAACGTTTACCGTTCACCCATCACGTTCGGTAAATAGATGTTTCTCAGGCTGTTAGGGGTACTAGTATGTGATAATGGTTACCTAACGAAAAATGATAGTCTGATGCATGGGGCATTGCACTCAGAAGTGCTTGCGAAATTTAGCATTCCACTCCCGACAATGTCACGGTTCTGCCAAGATTTCCTCACTGACTGTATTATCACGCACGCGGAATAGCGCAATGGCAGGCCATGTCTGCTGAATGATGGGAACGGCGACGAATGTGTAAATACATCCAGACAGAGGAACTCCACAGTCACTGATGGATGCAGTAAAGACGTGTCTGTGCAGTTCGTGCATCGATATTTGGCGTTGATGGATGTGATAATGTAAGACCGCCGGGGGGTGTCTTGACCCATAGCACTGTATCTTCGTCCGTAGTTTACTTTGCAGAATATGCATACCCATTTTGGTACTCATCATCTGACAACATACAGGTGGATGTGGCCGTCAACAACATATGTGGGCTGGTGTCAGACAGCCTAAAGTCCATCCCAGTTGACAGGTTTTATAAGCTTCCACATACAGCATCATCCAATATCCGAAGAGAAGTCGTTTCGAACAAGGAGATGATAAAAATAGAACAGAAAAGCGCTCATATAGCCCGAATATTACTCAACTTGATGCTAACGATCAGCGAGAAGTACATAGTGCCAAGACTAGATTCTGCTTATGAAACGTGCGTTAGAAGTAATGCAACAGCATAAAAATAACAGTTAAGGAATGAATAATAATGTCACGAAAACTGAAAAATTCGCTTGCTGTGGCAGAAAAATTTCTGTAAATAATTTTTGATGTATAAAATAGCTTACAAATCTCCCACCTTCAGTGCATAGCAAGTAATGTCTGGTGGAGATTGTCTGCCTATACAGAGTCGTAACAACTAAAGGCTTCTGCTCCGCAAATAAAGCACCTCAGCACACTATACCTACTGTCGATTGTGCACATCCTACTTTCTACAATACGATATTTTACTTAAACACGATATTATAAAAATTCAAAAAATTAAAATAAAGAAATCGTTTTTGTGCTTTCCGGCATGCTGTATCTGAAAAAATAACTATTAAGATAGCAGAAAGTTTGGTCGCAGCTGCTCTAAAAAGTGATTAGTTTACAAGATTTGGACACTAAGTAGATGCGGAGAAAGGGATTCTCTCACAAAACAGATAGCCGGGGTATAATAGTTTCTTATTTTTCGCAGACTACAGCTGATAGAAATTGCTTACGATAGCGGTAACTGCTCGGTGTTAGAAAATGCTGAATAAACGATTCCACTGTCAAAATTCTGTAAGGAATTAAATATTTTGTTTATGTACATTTTCACCGAGCCCGGTGGGTGAGCTGTAGCACTCTGTCCTGGCATTTGAAGGACGTGGGTTCGAATCCCCGTCCGGAAATCCATATTTCGATATCCATAATTTCCCGAATTCACTCCAGGTATATTCCTGGAGGGTTCTTCTAAAAGGCCAAGAACAAATTCCTTCCCGTTCCTTGTCCTGCCTCCAAAAGACTTACCATCGGAGTAGAAACTAGTATATTTTAAGATGCACAGTTTTATTTGTTTAGACGTTATCAACGAACTTTCATTTATTCTCACTAAATTTCTTATTAATGGAAGTGACATGAGTGTAGTGAGTAAGTAACTTATGGCTTTAATTTGGATTGTTGCAGCATTTCAAAAATAAAGAAATTTGGGTTGTATATTCCAATATAAATCATTCTTGATTTTTTTTTCATGTCTTGCGGTAAGAAACGTATATCGTAAATGAAATACTCAGTGAGGCTGTGTAGGGAAGGTGTACACGTAGTGGCTGTATTGTGGGCCAGAGTTCCCCCTGATCGATACTTGCTTGCACTATGGTGCAGGCGCTCCCCTCATCAGTCAACATCACGTCTGCTTCATCTTCACTGCTTTAAACCATTAACGTGGCTGCGCTGCGTACTGAAGATATCTTTTATTTTCTTCCCGTGTTTGTCTTTTTTGCATCCATTTTTGGTCTGTCTGTGAAAACTACCTTCAAAGCAGATCCGTAGTTTTAACGCGATACCAGAACATTTTGTAGACTCAGAACCTGACAAATTCTTAGGCAAGTCTCATCAGTATCTCAACTGCCGGCGGAACAGGAAATCAAAACGTATTCCCAACAATTATCTTCGTTACTCACCGAACCACATACAGGACTACGGTACAAAAATACATAATTCGCTTCAACTGTCAATAAATTAATGTCACGTTTTTATTTGTTTCATGTCGACGAAGTTGCTGCAAAATCCATAAGGCACTAAATTCTTGTATAATATTTGTAGACTATTAAAATGAATAAAAAATTACTCACACAGTGCAATTAGAAGATTTTCACTTCACAATAAATCCAAATCTTTATTCAGCAACTGGTACTTTCTGCACGTCATTCGGGGACCAATGTTCATGTGATGTGTTTCGTTAATTTCTTTCAACATATGTGATGTTAAAATTAAATCTAATTCCGCAATATTTCACCATTTAATGGGTAGAAGACTGACACTGGAGATTGTGGATGCACGAAGAAATAAATATGTAGGTAAATTTAAAGGTACAATGAGATTCTGATGGCTTTCCTCACCACGTCTGAAAAATTCATGGAGGGATTTGTCTAAAATCTGGGAACAGATTTAACCTTTCAGTTTGAGACGGGCGGGTTCCACATATAACATTGACCCACCCTAGCTAATATCGGGGATTTGCAAACCATTTCAATCATGGCCCCGACTCGTCTTTCAGGGAACAGTCTGCATGCCTAGCTCAATGTAGAATACAATATGTGCTACAATTTGTGTGAAATAAGTAGAGTTAAAATCTGTAGTATAGAAACTATAGCATTTGCTAACGTTTCAGGTAGGGTCAAAAATGAGTGACGTAAGTGACGTGGATATATCTATATAACTTTCATTTGACCTGTGTACCCCCGTATCCTTGAACTGTCCACGTACGCGTCTGTGTAAAACCGGTGCCTCTTACATTGCGAAGGACGCCAGCAACATGAATATTTACACGGCACTAAGCACAAAAAATTTTCATTATACTCAGATATAAACGTACAAATTCCACGAACTCTGAACAAACGATAAAAGATTCATTTTGTTGTGCTCAAGTTTGGAATTTTGTAACAAACACATTTTTATTGATGTTTCTAAGAAGTTTTATATACAGTCAGTTAATGTTTTTTTTTAATCCACTAACTTTTGTTTTTGTGTAAATTATGCAAAATTATGTTATTTGATTTGAGCTATTTCTTTGTTTTACTGGTATCTGCACTTATTTTGTACCTACGCTTCTGTGTAGCAGATTTCTATTGAATATTTCTAATACAGGGCGTTCGCCGGAAATGCTACCCTCCCAGTCTGTTGCCGTCGGCAACTTGCTCGGTCAGTCGTGCCAGCAGTTTCCGCCACACGGCACCGTGAATCACCGCACTGTTTAACACCTCCGCTGCCCCAACAGTGCAGTGCAGTGACCCTTACATTGTTAAGAACGGTTTCTTTGCATTGTAGATAGTTTGTGACTTCAGTCTCTTATTAATCAGTGTTGTGAATAAACGTTTCTTTGCGGTTTGGCTGGTTTGGGGCTTCATACTCTTATTAATCTGTACCGTGTTTGTGTGTGAGTAAAATTATGGTACGTTACAGTTTGCAACAAAGAATATTTCTCTACGATACATATGTGAAGAAGAAGTCGTTTAAAAAGTGTCGCAGTAAATTTCGTCGCGAATTTCCTGGCGCTTTACTGCCAGCTAAATCAACAATTCTGCGTCTGGTTAAAAAAGTAAGAGAAACGGGTTCATTTTTTAACAAAAAGAGACTGTCGGTCAACCGTATTCTCACAGAGGAGAAAATTGACGATATCGCTTTTCGACTAGAACAGTCACCCAAAAAATCATTAAGTCAGTTAGGGCAGCGTGTGTCTCGAAATATGTTCAGAAGATGTGAAATGTGCATTACACAAGAGGGTCAACACTTCCAGCATCTTTTATAAGGTAAGCTAATGAATTACGTCACATTTAAATGCTTAGCACACAAGTTTATGAAGTTTATGAAGCGTAATTATTATGAAATAGTCCGCGGCCGACGGTCGAACAATGCCGGAAACTGAGCGCTCGCTCGCCGGGAGCAGTTTCTTCCTTGTAGCGCTAACAGTGGGTTGCGTTTCCCGGCGAACGCCCTGTACAATTAAATAAATCTTCAAGTACAGAATTTTTAAAAAGCAACTATTTTTCTCTGAACTAGTAGTTAGTCATTACTTTTTTTTATATACATTTCGCATAGTTAATATTACCAGTTTAAGTTTGATACAGAATTAAATTTTGGCACCAATATTAACTTAATTTTAAAATTTAATAATAATAAAGTTTTGATTTTGCATTATAATGCTTATTTTTATTCCAAAATGTATAGGGAAATTAGTGTTCAATCGTGTTTTACTCCACAAGCCAAGTGATATTACAAAAATAAGGGCCATTTTGCTTCCTCATCTCGAGCAATGTGACGTTAAACAGCTAACTTAAATCATGGCTAATATTAGAAAATTCGAAATTTTTATGAGCAACTCTGTAACATTCATATGCAAGTTAGATTGGATGCAAGTTATCCATGCACAATGTCTCCCGCAACTACTCTTCCATCTGATAAGTCCTGCCTGCCTTTATTCCAACTTTTCACACTGTATTTCATCACAATTTTGCCCAAGCTATAGTTCAGAAACCACGGCCAATTACTTCTTCATTTCTGAAAATAGACTGTGCAATAGTCTTCGTCTGAAAATAAGAACCAATGAAGAAATTGCCACGTCAACAAAAATGTTTTAGGGAAATATTTCTGTCCCCAGCACTAACTCTCCTGTCCGTATCATTTCACGTCTTATACTTATAGCCTCTTCTAGAAGTAGTTTTTGTCCCTTGCTTATTGATCCAATGGTTACTCAATGACGTTAATCTGTTGTCGCCAGTATTTTAGATTATTAATTTAATTTTCGTGTACTACATACTCCTACGTAAGGGTGGCTTTGGCAGCTTTAATCTAGTCAGGATAATCGAATATTCTGATCTGATGAGACGATATTGCAGTTCCCTAACACGCCACAGATTGTGTTGCCTCTCACTTTTCTCGTCGTTGCAAATTCGGTTTTATGTTAATCAACGCCAATTTTGTAAAATGACATTTCTTAACTTGTGTTGGATTTACCTTCTAGCTGATTACAGAATATGTTGCGAGACTCTTATCCCCAGTGGGTTCTACCACTCTCTCCTGGCTATTAAACAAAAGCCACGTTCCACGCTAACCGGTACTTGCTTCAAAACATCGCCGTGGTGGGCAGCTTGTCCAGTTTTGGTAGGCGCGTCACTTCTAGTCCCAAGGCCGACGAGAAAATTCATTTGGGATCGCACCCATTGTCAACGGTTCCCAAAACATACAATTCAACACATAACGATTCGTCCCATCTACTCTTCAAAGTGACACGTGCACGTGGAAAGCTTGCCAAAATCAAGTTTTTTTTTTTGCACTTGTTGAAGACGGAAATGTTTGCACAAGGCAACGGAAACCTGTATAGCCAGTATCACATATTCGTAAGTGAATTCAAGGAGAACTGCTTATGGAATCTATCGTCTCTTCTCTTGTCATTTTTGTTCATACAAAACTGTTAAGATGACGTTATATTTGCTATCTGCAAAGCAACCTGTCCTGCGTACGTCATTCAGATCTTACAGACACCTACGCAGCAGTTCTAGAGGTTGGCTGAGAAAAGGTGACTAGCACTTATCTTTACGGTTTCATGGCACAGTTGCGTTCATAAACAAAACACTCTTTGAACTAAGTTCATTCCCGCCTTGAAGGTTTTTTTCAGACAATGTATCACTAACTAATAGGGATTTCAAATGGGGAAAAAACATTATTCTAAACATACCAAAAGTAGTAAATAACATAGCGTTGGAAGTAATATATTTCACTGTATTCGGAATTCAGCAAATGATTTAACACCACGTTACGCAAGTTGCGTAAACGAAATTTCTTAGTGTGACATTTAACGCTTTTCCCTGCAGTAAATTTGTCGAAAATAATGCTTGTTTTGCTAAATATTTCGTGCTGACAGAAAGTTTCATGCGAATACACGATTTGGGCAATATACGATCAAGTTCATACGATCAAGTTCATTATAGAACAAAAGTAATTCGTTCAAATTATAGTTTCTTATAGTTTACATTATTTATAATTTGTTCCTATGAAGGAGGTCAGGAAAATACGAACAGTTATATTGTACCTAAATTCTGGAAGATAAAGTTTTTTTTAAAAAAAAAAAAAACAGTATTTTCTAAAAGCTGAAAAAGTGAAATCTTATTTTCAACGACATAAAAATACACTAAACACGGCTGTCAGTAAAATGTTAACTTAGTTTAGTTTTAGCGAATTCATTGTGTCAACACATAAGACATCTTTTAGCAGTCACTGGACAGTGGAGAATTAAGTGATTACTCACTAATTTCTCAGCTTTAATCTCATGATACAGCATGGGAAAACCTGAAGAAAGTGCAAAGGCTAAAAAAAGTACGAGATTTGCACTATTCCAGAATCTAGTGGCCGACAATCGCCCGATATTACAGCTCTTTTCCCCCCCTCTGAACCCGTGAGTGACATTTGACGGCGAGGGGAAAAGAAAATTCGATTGTGGGAGCAGCCAGGGCCAGAATTGAACGTCGGTGATATCGACTGCTGGCGGCCCCAACACGCCCAGCATTCGGACTCGACCCACAATCTACCCGGGGAGGCAGAGGCAGGTGGGGTGGGGTGGGGGAAGCGAATGTAAACAGCGGCGGGCTGGCGGACCGCAGCCGCCACATTAGCCGCGGGCAGCGGAGTGCGTTGCTACTACTGTGTCGCACATTACCTTTGCGCCGCGCCTTTTGCTGCTGAGAGGAGGTTGGCAGCACACGTCCCCCTGTCACCGCCGCCATGCTCGCACACCTCCGACTAACGCGACCGACGGCCACCGGTGCCCGCGTCGCGGCGCCACCGTCGCCCACACAACCCTCCCGCCTGTCGGCAAACACGTGAACCAACCCCGCGCGGCACAGCTGATCTCCCAGGCAACGTGGTCGCCGAGTGCACGCGCACTCGGTCACGTTTCGTTACACCATAACAACAACAATAACCCAAGACAGGAATTCTTCACGGGTCTTCTGCCGGATAAGATCTTTTAAACACGACGTTTCGGCAGTCACCTCCGCTGCCTTCATCTGGTGAGCTGTCATCGCGAAGTAGCTGCCGCGACGGTTCGGCACCGAATTGTCACAACAATAACCCAACATCAGTAAGCATTTTATCAAAAAGACAGACAGTGTGTAACGTCATCTGGGCTTTGTAACCGTAGCTCAAAGAGTGAGATTAATCAGAAAAATTAAAACGGAAATGGCCAAATACAACCAATTGGGCGAGATGTCAGATGCTGTTTGTGACGGTTCTAGGACTTTATTAAGGGAAGTAAGGAGATTATTCAAGGATTTTTTTTTTACAAGTCGTTTCGTGATTTGCGCCATGGTCCAAACTCAGATTCACAAATAGGGGAAATTATTGCACTAGAGGTGCTTTAGTGTAACAACCTCACCCTAGAGACGCGTCGATAAATGGCGCCAGAGTGGGACAGAAATTAGAAATATCAGAGCATACTTAGAGCGAGGTCCTTTTTCGTAATTTACGAACGCAAGTGAGCCAACTTAATCAATTGTCAGCCTAGAGAACTGTGTATGTATGGTTGCTGGTTGAATTAATCTGAGTGCTTTTTTGAGAAGTTGACGGGGAGTAAGTGTGGTCGTTTTTTCGTAACTGCGAACTTTCCTGTGGTCGCTCCGAGTTAGATGGAGTTTTCTTCGAGGTAAAGTAAAAACGTGCTCCGTTTTTAAGTGATACCGAGAAACGTCATTAGTTACGAACGCGAATGTTTTAGTTGACATAATTCAGATTCAGTTTAGCCGTAAATAGCATTAATATTCCGCTGTTTTGAGTCATCATCTATTATGCTCACGTTACAAACAGTTAATTGGCAACCACGCGTTTCAGAAAAGAACATTTGTATGGTGGTTAAACTTCATTTAATTCCGATGGTGTGCACAGTCCGTTGGCAATTTGCCTAGACATTCATTTTTCCCCTTCCTCGAACCCGCCTACTTTTGCCCTCTTGGAACTTTAATCTTAAATTTTTTCAGCGTTTTTTTCAGTACTTCCCTTGGTAATTTACTACCTGCCCTCGCACTTAACCACAATGTGGGATCAACCACTCTAACATGAAGTGTACTCAGAGCCTAGAGGGTATTAAACTTCTGAACGTACTAAAAGAGCGGTAATAACAACATGCAGATCAGCCTAGCTACCTTCCTTGCACAGAGCTAGCCGCAAGGCAACGAAATAGACTTTAACTTCGGATCAGCACAATCCGAGCTACAGACTTTTCTTTTATTGTAATTAAAAAGTTTTATATCTGAGATTGACAAAGGTTGCGGTTGTTTGTGTGTATCCAATAGAATAGGCTTAGTTTGCAAGGAAAAAAATCTGTCGTTAACCACATTTTTCTTCCCGATTATATCAACCTTCCATTAAATAATAGCAGCAAGAAAAAAGGGCGAAGTTTTCAGGTTTTTAACAAGTTGTTCTCATTGTGATGAATTATCCACGACTTAATCGGATAAAAATTGTCAGATAAAAATATGAAACGAAGTTCCGTGAAAAATATAAAAACAGACGCAAAAATAAAATACACCATTAATTGTAAAAGGCAAACATACATGCCTATGCAGAAAGTTGATTCAAGAATAAATCATTAGATTATATTGTGCTAGCCACAATTTTGGATTGTAAATAACACCTTTGCGAATTTCACAGCGATCACAGTTCAATAATGACTGCATAATGAAGCATGGCAGTGCGAGAAGGAAAAGCAACTGGTGGCGTTTTCGTGGCTTTATGCTAATATAAAATTTTTACCGTTGCTGACACGCAGCTATGTTCAAGATTTTAAAATAACATTGGTTGGATCAGAAGTTTGAAGAGAATATTATAGTACGATTGAGAAAACTAAAGCTTCAAACTCACTACAGGGAACCGTAATAAAATAACAACGAAACACTGGAGATAAGACGAGAAGCAGGCAGAAGTACTTCACACAGATGGGTGATACTGAAAGCACACGGAAATAACAGCAACAGCGACTTAAAAATTAAAAACGGGAACTGGCAGAAAAATTTCTGCAACTACATGTCAAAAACACGAATATCAAAAACTTTTATAGAAAAGAAAAATACGTTAAAATAAAGAAGATAGATGGGAGTAAAACATGAGAATTTGTGAAGTGGTAAACCGGGCAGTACGATGCTTACAGACGACACTGCAGAGCCCGTTCCAACGACAGATACAGATTTTTTTTTTTAAAAAGATGTAAAGATGTACACTAGGTTCCCTCGACGCTGTTAGGTGTTTAGGCAATGAAGGAAGTAATGAATTATTGAATGTGATATGAAGGGTAAGGGAAGGTAGACATATATTACACCTCCAAAGAGGGGTCACGAATGTGTAACCAATCATTTCTTAAATCACAGACATTAAAATAATTAATGAGGATAATTAACAGAAGTAACACATAATGACATTGCATCCTGGATATACAAGAAAAGCAATACTGATATTACGAGTAACACTAGTAGGCGATCGTCGAATTTGTGCAATGGAAGTGTTTAAACCTAAGAACGAAATGGAACAGCATTTCTTGTTCGGAATAATAATAATAATAATAGAGGGATATAAAAAAACTTAAGAACTGAATAATGCAGTGATGTAATCTGTCAGTATGAGAGGAAGCATATGAAGAACAAGAAAAGGTAAGGTTAGAATTGCACAAGCTGCTGTTTTAATTGATATTACAGTAATGAGCCAAAGAAACTGGTATAGACATCCATATGCAAATACGGAGATATGTAAACACTCAGTGTACGGCACTGCGTTCGGCGACGCCTATATAAGACAACAGGTGTATGGCGCATACGTTAGATCGGTTACTGCTGCTACAATGGCAGGTTATCACGATTTAAGTGAGTTTGAATGTGTTCTTACAGACGGCGCACGAGAGATGGGACACAGCATGTTCCAGGTAGCGATGAGATTGGGGATTTTCCCGCAAATTGCTACGGATTTCAAGTGTCAGCGTGCGAACCATTCAACGAAACATCGATATGGGCTTTCGCAGTCGAAGGCCCACTCGTGTACCCTTACTGAGTGCACGACACAAATCTTTACGCCTCGCCTGTTACCGTAAACAGCGACATTGGACTGTTGATTGGAATTTGGAAACATGTTGCCTGGTCTGAGGAGTCTCGTTTCCGATTGTATTGAGCGGATGGGTATGGGTTATGGGTATGGAGACAACCTCATGAATTCATGGACCCTGCACGTCAGCAGGGGACTCTTCAAGCTGGTGGAGGCTCTACAATGGTGTGGGGCGTGTGCAGTTGGAGTGGCATGGGACCCCTGATACGTCTAGATACGATTCTGACAGGTGACATGTATGTACGCATCCTGGCTGATCACCTGCATCCATTCATGTCCATTTTGCATTCCGACGGACTTGGGAAACTTTAGCAGGACAATGTAACACCCCACACGTCCAGAATTGCTACAGAGTGGCTCCTGGACATTCTTCTGAGTTTAAACACCTCTGTTGGCCACAAAACTCCCCAGACATGAACATTATTGAGCATATCTGGACTACCTTGCAACGTGCCGTTCAGAAAAGATCTCCATCCCGTCGTACTCTTACGGATTTATGGACAGGCCTGCAGGATGCATGGTGTCAGTTGCCTCCAGCACTACTTCAGACACGTCCATGCCACGTCGTGTTGCTGCACTTCTCGGTGCTCGCGGGGGCCCTACATCATATTAGGCAGGTGTACCCGTTTCTTTGGCTCTTCAGTGTATATTAGGTGACAAGAGGGAATATCTACAGGCGTACTAAGGAGTGTTCCGAGTTCAAACGCCCTGCTAGAAGCATTTTTATTACGCAATTGGTTATATTAAAGTACGTGTGGTTAAGCGACTTAATGAGTAAAGGTAACAAACTAATAAAGTCTCACCGACATGCGACCAAGGGCTAGGTACTGTAAAACTGACTTATTGTGAAGTCCGAAACCTTCCGTCTGCAAAATTTGTAAAACACATTGTATAAGTTCAAAGATACTATGGTACGCAGCCTTACAGCACATTGATCGTCGGCGTAAAACTCCTGCAGCTGGAGTTGTAAGCATATTTTAATCAGTAGTAGCTTGTTTTGCAGGAGAGTTTTTGAAGGGATTCAGCAGAGACAAATGCTATCAGTAGTGTACACATTCCAAACATGAAACCTTTGAATAATTTTCCTTCCATTACCAAAAAATCACTGCGCGTAACATTATTGCCTTTGCCAAGGACAGTCAATCATCCAGTCACAATAATCTGTGTGGCGCGTCACTTGCTTTCCACTGTCATGTATTTCATACAACACACTACAGTTTTTAATATTCGGACTGTATCTACTTCAGAGCACGAGTAAATGTTGCTCTTACTCGAGTGTTCTGTAAGGTACGGATTTCTTCCGGTTATATTCTATTACCAAGTTACTAAAATTAAACTTTATAATCTGTTTTTTCTCATCTGAATTTCCTCTCAATAATTAATAAAAAAACATTAGGCCCGGCATAATTAACATTTATGGTTATTTATAGCTCAAACAGTTACCGCTTATAAACTTGTAACAGACGGTAACTCGAGATACAGCATTATTGGTGGATCACGTGAAAGCAACACCTTAATGCTCGCATAAAAATTGCTGCATACACGAAAACTATGAGACCTTACTCTAGAACCGTTTTACTACGCACAGTTCCCAATTTTTAGAATACAGTCATTGTCGTGAGAGTTCATTGCAATACAGTCATTATTACTACAGTACGCATGCTACTATTTATGAAATTCAAAGTGTATATTAGAATAAATTGCAGATTATCGGATACAGAAAGAAGGAAACTTGTAAATGGCGTTTTGAACAGCATACTTTATTGACAGTTGAAATTATAAACCAAACGGTAAAATTACATTTTTTTTTTCGGTTATACTTTTCGTCCTATCTACTATGGAAGTGTAAGTATTATGGAACCGAACACACTTTCATCCACGCCGAAGTAATTGAGCCATGAGAGGATTGTCGTCAAGAAACGGAAAGGAATCCGGCTATGGCGTTTAGTAAGAAATCATTCTATCATCCATATGGACTCTTTCCGGAAAACCATGAAATACTGTAACATGAATAGTTCAACCGGGCATCAAACACGCCCTCTGCAGAATTCAGGTGTGTGGAGGATTTCTACTTGTCTGTGGAGTGTCTGTGAAAATCTGTTTAATTATGTAACTCGTATATTTGCGGCAGAGTATGGTGGTCTTTCCTAAAATAGTCGAAGCAACTATGGAAAACCTTCTAAAAATCGTAGCTACGAGCGTTGACAGTACGCCTTAATCGATATTTCTACCTTGGTCCACCGCACCTCCACAGCCAATACAGCAGCATTTTAACTTTCTCAGCCTGAAACTTGAGCATACAAGCTGGTATCTCAACATTCCAGAGCGTTAGGATAACCAAGGATATCATTTTTATTTTGTTTAATGCAGAAATGTATAACAGCACTGTTATAACTCTAAATCAGGCATGCAATGAATACCCTGCAACTATTTTGTATTCGGCCAATTTTATACTATTCAGCTGAATGCCGAATATTTAGGTACTATTCGGCCGAATACTTTGGATTTTTTTTGTAAGCATTTGAAATGTGGTGCTACAGAAGAATGCTGAAAATTAAGTGGACAGACAAAGTAAGAAATGAACGAGTTTTGGAAATGATGGGTGAGAAAAGAGGTTTGTGGAAGAAGCTTACAGAAAGAAGAGACAGGCTGGTAGGTCATATTTTAAGACATGCTGGATTGGTTAATTTGTTAGTGGAGGGAACAGTCGAAGGTAAGGACTGTAGAGGAAGACAGAGATGAGAATATATGAAACAGATAATTGAGGACGTGGGCTGTAAGGGGTATGTAGAAATGAAGAGGTTAGCACAGGACAGGAAAGGATGGAGGATTGCATCAAACCAATCGAAAGACTGATGACAGCAAAAAATAAAAAATGCCTGAAATGAAACGATTGATTTATTGTATGATAATGTATTTTACTTATAATTACAAAAATAATCGTGCATTATCAACTTCCACAAAACTTCCAAAACTAACAAAAATATTAAATATCTATTCACTTGAATCGTCGTAATTGACATTTGGGAGTGGAAGATTGTGATGCATAAATACTAATAGTTCTGCATTGCCAGGCAGTAGTTTACTCCTTTTCTTCTCGTAGACACAAAGAGCATCAGGGAAAAGCCGCCCCGAATAAACACTGCTTCCTGGCGCGGATTAGTATTTTGCTGCAATCGTCAAACACGGAAATTTCTCTCTTCTTGCTTGCTTGGATTATCTTAACATGATATATATATATTCTTAATATTTAAATAAATATTTTTAGATGCAACTGCATTTTTTCTTTTGATGTCCCTGTATTGCTACAATCTCTTCGAAGCAATCCAAAAAAGATGAGTGTGGACTCTGAATTTGACCCCACTCTTCCATCCTCATCCCCTTGGACTGAATAGGGGACGAATTCGTGCTGCTGTCGCTGCTTGTTTCAGAGTAAGTCTTTAGGCCATCGATCAAAATATACTGCCTTTCCTTTTTCTTAGCAGTTGACTAGTGAAAATATTCATTTTGCAGCGTCGCGTCGGTCTAAAGCGGTTGCCAACGAATAATTTTTCCTTGTGGTAACACTTGTTGCATGACAATTCTCACTTGGGTGTTGGCTCTGATGTGCTAGTTTTATCGCAATATTTCATTAGAGTAACAACATACGGAATAATTTCAGAAATGCAGGCATATATAAGGAATCTGTTATACATAACAAAGTCGATATTTGAAGCCATACTGCAAGCATGTCAAGACAGGCAGACACTGGTGAGAGGTAACAACACTAAAGCAGGCACAGCAACACAGATTATTCGGTATTCGGCGTATGGCCGAATATACTATTCGTTTCAAATCCACTATAAATATACTAGCTCGTACCCGCGACTTCGTAGCCTACGCGTGGATTAAGAATGTTTTTGCCAGAATTGAATGTAGAAAGTTGTTGGTAACGAAGGATTGGTTCCAAACAACACCGAGTCGGCATAATATGACAGGAAAGCTATCACTATATCATTCTACCGTCGAACCTGTCTCTTGAAGAGAATCAATTTCCAACATATTTCTGTCACCATTCGATAAGGTCTCAAAATTTCGTGACTACAACTGTTAATCATACTGGAAAAAATGTTCTGTGCCCTTCATACAGATTTTCTTGTAAAATTCCATCAATATCGATATAGCCATTTAGTCACCAAAACGTAACAAAAAGACAGAGACTTACTTCCGTATTTATTGTATTATTACTGCGGTTCACACACACACACACACAGACTGCGAACAACCCCTGAGGAATCATAACGTAAAAAAGTGTACACGTACTGCATTGCAAGACTACCTATGATATGCCTCGCATTGCACCCCTAACTTTGTAATATCTACAGTTTAACATTCAATCCGAATAACCGACGGCCCAGGCGTGACTCTTACGATCAAAAACAATTTTTCAAAATCTTAGCCTCCACGGAGATTTGAACCGGAGACCACGATCCAAACATTAGGAAGCCAGCGCTTTAGCCACTGAGCTACATGACCGCTACACGGAAAAACAGTAGAGAGACCTCCATATCGAACGCGTCTGTCTATCACTGTCCAGTAGTATTTCGAAATTATGAGACAACATGTTTTATGTATACAGATAATTTTTCAACCAAATGTAGACAGTATTTTTCTCCTTGTTTCAAAGGATAAGTGTGCAAAGTTTCATCGAGATCGGATGAAAACTGCCGATTTGTATGAAGAACAAACAAACAAACATTCATCTTATATATATACGTATGTATGTAGATATTGTAAATACGAAATATAATATTCAGATTTGCTGTATGGTAGAAAAATAAACTTTAGGTCAATAATAAACACGCTCGCCCAAACTGTGATCAGATACAGTTATTTCCAATCCTTGTTATCACCGATGTTATTCACCTCTGCGTTTGTATCACTGTAAACAGTCTTTGTGAAGGATACCAAGATTCAAATAGGAAAATCATGGTAGATCACTTTGATCTTCATTAAGAATGAATATCTGTATTAATCTGTAGCCCTACGATTTAAGATTCAACAGCGTGGTCCAAAAACGTAAACAGAACTACTGATCCTTGGAGCACTCCACGGCTCGGCAAATCTGCCTTAATTTGTACCAATCGCACACGACTTACGTGGGGTGTAGTACCTATTAGAAAAATATAATTTGGCAAAAATAGAAGTGAAAAATAAAAACAAATTATATATTAAACAATAAAAATTAAAGGTTAATAATTAAAGTAACTATATCACAGAAGGTTTATTATCTTGAAACAAAGAATCAATCAATAAATAATCCAATATCTGAATAAATTCTCATTGCACAGCGTTTTTACAAAAATTAATCATCTTTCACCGTGTGATATTTTTCGCGGTTTTTACATTTGGTCCCGTTCCAGTGATAGTTTTGGCTCGAAAACCTGACTACGAGCCTCACACGTGAGTTTAGATCAAAGGATTAAATGTGATATCGTTCTGTTTATCATTATCCGTGTTGTGTCCACTTTGATTCTGTAGCAGGTGTTTAGAGTATGATATATCAAACGAGGCTTTGTAGCCCCGGGTCGCACTGCGATGAGCATAATGCGCGCTGGCCTTGTAGCGTTAATTATGTGCGTCACAATGTTAAATGCACGCTGCCGCCGGCTGTTTAATTCATTTGCGTTCCCGTGTATCACTTGGTTAACCCGGCAGCGAAATTTCTCGGTCTTGTTTATTTACTGCTGTCATAAAAACAGTTGATTTCCTCAGACCGTTCACTCTTTGTCAACAGAATTTACATATGAATGTCTGCATATAATAGACAGCGCCCTGTACTTATGCAGTCCCGCGACGCTGCCAAGTGCAGCTGAGTCCAGCATAGCAAGGCGCGTCGCGGCAACTGTTTCGTGTACAGCGACCACAACTCTGTCCAGAGTCAAAAAGCTCTGTCTCTAAACACGAATTTCTTCCAAACCGAATTTTACCGAATGGAGAGTTTACATCTATATGAGAAAGTTGTAAGGCACTTGTAACGATGATATATTTTATTCTGTGAGTAAAGCGAGCCATTTACAGTCCAACCTGTAGGACTTCGCTATAGTACTACGCTTGGATGCAGTTGCCTACCCACGCTCCTGAAAAGGTTCGAACTACTTGTGCTGAACATTCTTCTTCCTCGAACATTCTTGCGCCACAGAAATATCCTCATAACGCATCATTACATGGCGACAGTGTATTGTTTCCATTGTTCTAGAGAAACGGGAAAAGGTGGTATAGATCAAATAATTGTTTGTTTGTTGAGTATACTACAACGGCGGAAAGATGTTGAACAAAACAGTGAGGATACAATAAGCAATTGAAAATGGGCAACAGGAGCTTCACGCTTTTGTTAAAGTTGGTCCATTAATCTCAAAACCGATACACTCACGAGAATCTAAACCTGCAAAATAACGTTCATAGCAATTTCCTTGTAATTACCAAGTTTGATGTTAACAGTACGGAAATGATTTAAAAAATTAAATAGTGACAAATTATTTGAAAGCTTTTACAAATAGTTTTAAATGCAAACAAAATTAAATTTGCTTGAATTATGTTTACATCCCTTTGTAAGCAGTTAATTGATTTCAACATGTGCTACTGAGAGGGGGATGGGGGTGGGGAAGCGAAAACTCCACTTTGTGGAACGCACCGTAGTACGATTTTCCTGTTCACAAACCTACGCGAGCGATGGCAGACTAGAGGGCACCAGCATTCATCACGTCCCACGTATAGCCTCGCATCTCACTCACGGCCCAGTAGGAGTCTATCATGGGATCAACGTTGCACCTTTAAGCTGGAATGTTAATGGGCCACTTAGTTACCCGAAAATAGGTTTCTTAGCAGATTTGTAAGTAGGTACGTGATTTCCTAGTTGATCAGGCGCCCTGTGTCGTGGTACAATGCAAATTCCCAGTTAATTTAAACGTTTAGTAGGGACAATTTTTTATTAATTCTTATAAGATTAAAATTGTTTGCTGATGATGCAGTTAACTATAGAGTTCTGCTGATTGTTTAGATATTCAGCTAAATTTCTATCTTATTTCGACCTGGTGCAATAAAGGGAAACTTTGTTTTTTAAAGTGCAAGATAAACCACATAAAGAATCCGGTCATTCACACGTATACCATAAACCGTCACATTTTTGATAAAGCTAGTGTCCTGTAGAATTTGGGCCTAGGAGACAAGGCAACATGAAGTGTGGTTAGAACAAAGTTAGTCAAAGAAAAAGATAATTCTTGACTATGCATACAGAAAGAACATTATGTATAGAAGTCTCTCAATCGTCATCTATAATACTGTTAGGGCTTATGTAAACTACTGAGTGAATAACGCTGACAATGAATGTGAGAGACTCTTTGCAGGTATTAAGATCTGTGGAGTAGGTTTTGTTGTGTTGTTGGTACTGTACATCTTTAAAAGTTGTAATTTAGTAGGAATTTAGCATTAAAAGGTTAAAAAACATTAAAAACACGCGTTCACATTGAGTCAAATTATTTCCCTGTAAACAAACATGAGGAATTTATGGACTCACAATTGGATAGGTACGTGACGAAAGGGATGAAATTGCATCAAGTGTGAAAACTTTACTTAAATGCAATGTGAATCTTTTAGAAAATCCGAAAACTAGTGCAAGTGATCACATTTTTTTTACTTATGTCTTTACGCCTCGTCGACGTCGAGGTCATTAGAGGCGGGATGGGATTGCGGACAAGGAACGGGAAGAAATTCGGCCATGTCCTTTTGAACGAAGCATTCTTACATTCGCCTGGAGTGATTAGGAGAAACCATGGAAAACCCAAATCTGGATGCCCGTACGGGGATTCGAACTCGCGTCCTCCCAAATGCGACGCCAGAACGTTAACCGTTCACCCACCACTCTCGGTTGCAAATGAACTTAACCGATGCTTTTCACTGACACCTGTGGAGCTATCGGCTACCGGAAAGAGATGAAACAGAAGATTAAAAAGCAAGAAACAGAGTAATTCCTGCTGTGCAAAACCAGAGCAAGCACTGCCAGCAGAAATGACGCCTGGACTAAGAGAAATGCTGTTTTTGTGGGTGTTGCGATATGTAATTGATAAGACTCTCTCATGATTACTTAGTAGTGAATATCGTTGAAGCAGAGATGAACCAAATTGAAGGAGCGGAATGCTATTGCTCGCTGTGAAGGGGACCACTTTTAGATATCACACTGTATCTCTATTACTTGTTCGCTTCTTACGGTAATCATCTCAACATCTGAACCTTTAAAATCTGACTTCCAATTCTTTATGTAAACGCTATTGTTCCGTAAGTCTCTTACAATTTTTTCGTATATCAAGCACCGATTAGAAAATCATCAGAAATGAAAGATCGTAAAAAGAGTTACACTGTTCCGGTACGCAGAGAAAAATTTCACAATTCCCACATTGTTTCAACGTATAAATTGCGGAGAATTAATTCTGGCCATGAATCAAGCAATTATTTAAAGATTAAAACGGCCATTTCATAGTGTGTGTCTGTGTTTTCTTTTTTTGAATCCCGTGGAACTCTTCAGTTTCTTTTTCAGTGTTTCTATAAGCGATTAGTAGTTTTGTTCTATTCTTACATACCTTGTGCTTATATTTCAACGATTCTCTGAAGTATGAGCTACGAAGAATTTAGTTATAATTCACCAAGTTCGTGATCGAACATTATGTTATTATCAAGAGTGAGTAGCTACACAAAATTACTTGCAAAATTTTTCAAATATTATGTGGGAATTTTTATTTATTGCATATGATATCTGGATATTGAAACAGATACTGCAAACGTAGGTAAATAACTTAATACTTCTTTACTATAAATAAAGCCTGCCTTCAGATTTGAATTCTTTTAATAATGTAAGAACATAAAAATCTCATATTTACCAAAACCATTTCCAAACATCCTAGAATGGCATGTGAGAATATTACATTCACATTTTCAACTTACAATTTTGACAGAATGATTTTACACCTAATAATCTGTCACTAGTAGCTAATAGAATTAGGTGTTGAGCTTCATAAAACCAAACGATGTCAGTTCATTCGTTTCAAATCGTTTTATCTAAGTTAAAATCAGCGTCACATACAATAACTGTAGTGTCATGGCTGAAATATGGAGTCGGCGGAGAGTACATCTACGAGTTAGACTGAAAAACACTCTAGTATAGTGAATCCTGAACAAAGTGCCAGTTACTACCAGTGTTTCTAATTCCGCCAATGTAAGAACGTCCACTAGGCCCACAGACATCGTTTAGGAACCACAAAGTCTTTACTAATATTCTGAAATTCATTTTCAAATCAAGTTTAAAGTGAAGCAATTAAGTTTACTGAAACTAAGCTTATCTACTTCCACATGTTAAGGACTTGCCCCTATTAAATAGAGATTCGGCTGCACAAATAACTTCACATGTCTGCCGAGGACCAATACTGCAAGGTCTTATATCAGAAATTCGATAATCGAGCGTTATGAGTGAGCGGTAACGTTCTGGCCCGCATTCGAGGGAACGCAGTTTCAAATCCCCGTCCGACCATTGAGATTTCGATTTTCCAAGCTGGGATGGTTCCTGAAAAAAAAAAAGGCTATAGCCAAATTCCTTCCCGTTCATTGCCCACAATCTCCTTCCGCCTCTAATGACCACAACATCGACGAGGCGTAAATTTTTTAATAATAAATAATAAGTGGTAACTTTTAAGGGACAAGTACAAGAAATGAGATGCCCTTAACCCTTTTCCTACGGGAGTCCGCTCTACCGAAACGCCACCACAGAGTCCCCATGCCAAAAGCGAAAACAATTGCTTCCTCGATTTCGCTATACGTAAACGATTATATTTTGTACATACATATCTTGCCCTGCCGTAGCAAAGAATAAACGATTTTTTACCAGAGTCATTCCTATCCGAAAGAATGCTGCTGAACAAAGGACGACCGCCGTTTGAGCAGTATTAAGTACGATTAATACCACAGTCAATAGTTAGGCAAAAATCGATTTCTGAATGATTTTCATACCTAAGTGATCGTCATTAAATCCGGGTACACGAGTGGAAATGAAAATGCCACCCGCTTTAACATTTAATAATGGTCTCTCGTCACCATTTCTCCAATAATATCTACTCATGATAGTTTCATGTTGCGTGTCATTAACAATGACATAGCCAAAAGCTAACGGTACCAAGCAAGCTGAACTGTTTTTACTAACCCATCATCGTTTTTCTTATACCAGAAATAACTTTTTTATTTACGCTAAATTGTACCGACTGTTCAAAAACGTTTAGCAGAAAGTAGACGGCAATTGTTGACCTACTGATCTTTTTGTAATCCCCGGATGTTATAAAGAAAATTCATAAATTTATCACAACAGGTACCTTCGGCTTCTTCAGGTAGCTGTTTCTTAAGTGTTACATTTTTGCTCGTCATCTTTCACATAATTTGAAATTTCCTTAATTATTGTTATTTTAATCATTTTATGAGTTCGTTAATCACTTTTCGGATAGACACTCTTCTGGTAACATTTCAACACACCTATTACATATTTTTAAAATAAACTAATTTTTCTAACAAGAATACAGCATTAAATTTTCAATTACACCTTTACCTGTTTTTTCCGATCATAGTGTTAACTGAGGTATATGTTGGGTATTCTTAAACAGTTTATAACGGCCCTCGGATGTGTAATAAAATGTTATTTGAAGAATTATTGGTTAATTATGGTTTTGTATAGTTTTCATGTAATTAATTGTGAATTTGTGTAAATGAACACTGTTTTATGGAAAGAAACTATGTAAATGCTATGTAATATATTCAAGTATTATACATTAATTAAAAGTGTGTGGTGAAGTGTTGAGGTGAGCCACGATGTTTAGAAGAAAATTATGAGTGGTTCAGAAAGATTTATGTTGATAATTTTGTGTGCAAATATCTTTAATTTTCATTTCTGAGTGTTTTATGATGATTGTGAATGATTTTGTATTAATTCTGATTGTTTTAATGTGATTTTGATTGTTAGCTGCGTTGACGCCGTTCGAGAAACATCGGGCGGTTTTTTGTTATTCTGGAATTTTCTGTAACGTCTATATAAAACGAGCAGCAGAGACAAGTATGGAGTTGCAAGTTAACTGAAAGTTAGAGTCGCTGGAACAATTATATTTGTACTTAGTATCTTTGGACCGAGACGATGTCTTGTTGTGTAATGTTATTGAAGAACAACACGGGATGATAAACTTAAGTGAAAATTTATTCGTCGCAGTAATTATTTGAAGCAACCTAATACCTAACGAGGTCATCGCTGGTAACTTGACGTGGAGCGCTTACCTGCTCGGGAGAGCTTGTCGACAGACTCGAAGCGCCCCTCCACCTTGGATCGCAGAGAGTCCAAGTCAAAGGGCGTCGCGAAGCCATGGTCCACACTGCGGCTCTTGCTCCTGGAACACAACACACGAGCAGCGTCAGCACACACACTACTATCAAACACAACACTAGGTTACCTAACATCTAGCACGCGATGTATTATTAGGGGACGTCCATTAATTACGTTGGGCAAAATGGGGGGGGGGGGGGTTGGCGAAATCTCTCGAAAGAAAAGTATACAAAATATTAGCGACGACGTTAGGGGGGGGGGGGTTTGGAGGGATCTCATGGTCTCAACGCCATAAAAAAGGAGCTAAAAAAAGTGTAAAAAATCACGGTCTTCAGTGACGGGGAAAGAGGGGAGGGGGAGTGAGCGGATTTCCGAAGAAAAAAAACACTTCAGGTAATTAATGGATGCCCCTTTACCTGTAAATCTAATAACCGTAGTGTGTATTTTTTTTTGCTTAGGGCTTTACGCCTCATCGACGTCGAGGTCATTGGAGGCGGGAAAAGGACTGGAGACTAGGAATCTTAAGGAATTCAGCCGTGGACTTGTGAAGGAAGCATCCCGGGATTCGGCTGGAGTGATTTGGGAAAAACATTGAAAATCCAAATCTGGATGCCCAGACAGGGATTCGAACCAGTTTCCTCCCGAAAGCGAGGTCAGAGCACTGTAGTGTAAAGGCTTAAAATTTCAGTTAGCATTACGTTATATTCGTAGTAACACTTCAGTACATTAGTTTTGGATGTTTAATATCTTATGTTCTTGTGACCCTGTTGCTAGGCGAGCTTCGTGCTATCTGTGATGTGGTGCGGCCACCAGTGACGCATCCGTTGTCCGAGCAGTTTGGGAGGCGTTTTTACGCAGTTTTTCTCACTGAACCTGGAACGGTAATCCACTTCCGCTTAAATATAAGTGATCAAAAAAGAAAATTACAGATCAGTACCGTTAGAACCTTACATCGTATACTACGCAATTTGTGTATCCACAATCAAACGCAAATATTGCAACCATCAATAAGCTACGTTACTTTAAACTACGTATTCACGATATTGCGTAAACCGCAGTACACCACACCGATGAGAGATTAAGTAATAAGTGGGCACTACTGAGCATTGTAAATCCAGTGCGATCACTTGTGCTTTGAAGATGAAAAATCAAATGTGCGTGCAAGTTAAAATACTTCAGATTTACTCGTTGATGCCACTACTAAGAGTGGTTCAGTGTTAAAGTGTCTGACTGGAGATCGAAAGGTTCACGATTCGAATCCCTGTCTGGGCGGGGTTTTTCATAGGTCCTCCACCCAACCTTCAGCTCTGGCATAGCTTGCAGTGTAATGTAAAGCACTCTAAAGAGCTTCCGTGATTCAGGTTTCCCTTTACCCGGTAGGATTACCAGGTTGGATTACCTAAAAATGAAAGGAACTGGCCATCCTACCTCCGATAGCAGGTTTATGGTCAAACCAACCTCTGGGTTTGAATATCAAGTTTAGCTTAGAGCCATTACAAAGCAGACTTTCCAGGTACCGTGAAGTCACTGTTCTTGGTACTGATAGTTATCCTGCTGTTGACAATGTTATCTACTAGATGAAACAATGGTCAGCGTACACAGTGGAGCAAACAGAGCAAACCAAAGTCAGGACTGGATCAGTATCCTTCCCGCGGTGCGCACGGATTGCTGGAATACGACACTGTTGTGTGATTGTTCGTAGGATATGGACGAAGAAGTTTGTGGGCAGCGCGATGCTATTTTCAAGGATACGCATCAATGGTCTGGCACTGAGTTTCTTCAACTCTCTCTGTCCTCCCCCACACTTTTGTTTCATCTTCACAACACAAAAACTACTACACTTGTCAACAGTCGATCCTACGGTTATACACAAGAACAGTTAGCTGGTCCAGGCACCCTAAGAGACAGTGAGGTGGCTTCAACCAACAACCATCTCCAGTACGATTCGACCTTTGATACCGGTTGTGATTGGGTGCCCATTCCATCTGGTGTCGTTCTTGTACTTTTGCTTAAGAACTAAAATGGAAAAACTTGAAACAGTTGAGACAAAGCTGGCTGAACTACTATAAGACCTAATGCCATTAAAAAAACATGAAAAAAACATACGTGTAAGGCAAGAAATGGCCACCCTACCTTTGTCTCTAACATAGGAAATCTCGGTTGAAGAGGCTCAAGATGCCCGAATGGGACGGTCGACTTTATTTCACTATATTTGTCACTACAGAAATCTTTCTTGGACAGTAGATAAAATATTCGTCAAGTATCAGTGGCTCGAGGGAGTTAAAGTTTGTTGTAAAAGTTTATAAAATCGTTGGTAATCTGAGCAAAGTGGAGTAAAGATTTTAGAAAATTATTGGAAACTTAATTTACAAGCTCATATTCAGGTCAGGTAGTTGCGGGTGTGATGAGGGTGAAGCCTGGCGATAGGATGCCTGCCAAGTAGAGGAAGACCGAAGTGAAACGGAGCTGCGGCGCAGCCGGTCGTGCATATCGGCTGCTTCACGGCTCACATCTCCCGCCACACCAGCCAGATTACAGTGTAGTCTTCAGCTACACGAACAAACACTTTATGTGTGTCAGCGTCGTATCGACAACACAGGTGGCAGTAAGGTCGATCTAGTCAGAGGGGGAGAGAACTAAGTGTTCAATTCTGTACCAGTTAAAGCCTAAGGATTATGCTATTGTTATATTTGCGAAACAGTTACAGGAGTCGAAAAGTTTCCCAGAGGCAAAAAGTTTCCAAAAAGTTTCCGAACGTGTAAAGTTTCCGAACGTGTAAAGTTTCCGAACGTGTAAAGTTTCCGAACGTGTAAAGTTTCCGAACGTGTAAAGTTTCCGAACGTGTAAAGTTTCCGAACGTGTAAAGTTTCCGAACGTGTAAAGTTTCCGAACGTGTAAAGTTTCCGAACGTGTAAAGTTTCCGAACGTGTAAAGTTTCCGAACGTGTAAAGTTTCCGAACGTGTAAAGTTTCCGAACGTGTAAAGTTTCCGAACGTGTAAAGTTTCCGAACGTGTAAAGTTTCCGAACGTGTAAAGTTTCCGAACGTGTAAAGTTTCCGAACGTGAAAAGTTTCCGAACGTGAAAAGTTTCCGAACATGAAAAAGTTTCCAAACATGAAAAGTTGCCGAGGAGTTCCAGACTTGACAGCAAATTTACTTGCCACCAGTCACGATAGCCCCAGCATTGGAGGGTCTAGTGCACAGACTCCCTATGCCTGACAATTCGTAGATTCGAGTCCAGCCTCGGATATCTATGGTCTTGATTAACTGTTGTTTGTCGTGTGAATATAAATTAAAACTTTCTAGCTGTCTGTGTCGCTTAGCCACCCATAAATGCCATTACGAAAAGCCTTGCTGGAAGCCCAGTAGATGATTGACGACAATTAAAATGCCGTAAGATAAACTTCAGTGCACTTTTTCAGTATGATTGGTGAATGAAGCTGCTCTCTTCCTACTAATATAATGGTAAAATTCTACTTTATAAAAGTCATCAGCATGCCTATCAATTTTTTATATATTATTTCTGACATCACTCACAGAATTTAAATGAAATTTAGTGTTCAGATTTTGAGTTTTTTGGTTTTTGATCTTATTGCATTTCAATTTTTAAATTCCTATTCCAAGATTTTCTTTTTCTCGCAAAATATAAACAGTTATAATGGAAATTATCAACAAAATGCTGGACATGAATGACTGCGAAATATTCATAATTGTGTATTAAAAGTAATTTCATGTGTGGTCTGTTTTCTACTACAAATTTCCTTCAGCATCTAACCTAACAGCCCAATCAACATAAATTATAATATTTTAAATTCAATTAATCGATGTAGTTTACAATTTCCATTATGTAATACACGAATAGAATTCCATTTCTCTCACCGACTTCTTTACTGTGTATTACGGTCCAAGCGTTAGCGTCACATTTCGTTAATGTGAGCGAGTTAAGAGTGAATTGCAGTTATAACGTCCATACAGCTAGCTCAATAGGTTATTGTTAAATTCATAGACTACTAAATATAGAACAACAATAACAAATATCTAAATATAACTACCGGCAGATTCTTTAGTTGCTTGTTAAACCACATATTCACAAAGTTTTAAAGATATTTAATGAAATGACACCATGGGGAAGCAATTTCAATTCCCCCTCCCTCCCCTTCTTTGTACGAATAGTCAAATGACAAGCGAAGCATCAGTATTGCTGTGGGTGATCATCCCTGGTAGTGTAATAACATCGATGATCGTAATTGATTACTACGTATGCCAACGCAGTTGTCCGTTCTGCTGTCCCAAACTAATAACTATTTGATAAGTAATATAATACTAGAATTAGTTTTCATCAATACCCCCAGCTCTCCAAAAAGAGGCAAAGTTTCTATGATGAAAATTATTATAGTAATACTACTATCAATACTGATGACGTTACTGTTTGTATACAAAACTGACGACAGTTCCACCCAAGTAATCAGAAACTAATTCATTGCTTTCACACGGCAGACAGGGCCTAGTAAAAATAACAAGATATTTCGGCTGGCATTGTTTATCCAAGCAAACGTGGAGCTACACGATTTACAGAACGTGAAACAATACGGAAATGACCTTCAATCGATTTCGAAAGCTTAGCACATAAAACTGGCAGCAACATCACGCCAGCTTTATGGGCGATTACTTGGGAATTATTTGGTTCTCTGTTCGGAAAGTGAGCGAAAGCATTGCGAAAGAGGTGACGAAACTTAGTATAGTCTACGCTAGAGTTATACAAAGTCCGTTTAACGACCACTCCAGGAAAAAGTACCCACAACAGTCGGGCTGAGCTATTACTCAATAGCATGGTCTCGAAAAATTCTTTCCACAACATTCCACACTAAGATTGTACCTAAGAAATGTTCAAGAGAAGATTAAGTATAGGCAATATTGGAATCTAAATATGTAATTTTAGAAACCGTACAGTATGTGGTGAGTGAGAAATTATGTTCCGTTCTAGTTTGACTTTTGGCAGGTAGTGGGGTTCAGTTCCACGTGTGGCAATCTAGATTACAGTTTTCCCCTGGTTTCCTAAATTAGTGGTGTAAATTCTGGGATATTTTAAAAAGCCACAGCTGATTTCGTCTCGTTTCTTGCTCAAAATCTTCCGCCCAATCTACCGAACACAAAAAAATTTAACAATAACGTTAGGGGTAAAGCAAGAGATACTACAAGCGCTTTGCGAAAGGATAAAGTCAAGTACTCTGGGAATGTTAACTAAACTTGTGGAAGAAGTAAAAACACTTAGAGGTGATTTAATTTAGATTCTTCCGTGAAAAATTATTTGCAAATGCTTTGCAGAAAAAATTGATGTAAACAAAAATGGTACAATAACTTTATAACACGGTCATAAATATGGAATAATACGAATGTGAACATATAGGCAAAGCTTCAATGTTCATTAATTAACAAAAATCTGCATGTGATAGTTTTTCCACGTAGTGTAGGGTGATAAATGTTTTTTTTTTTCCCCGAACGTCGTTAGTAAAGTTGCGTGGTTTAAGTGTTTAAAGTCTGATTGAATTCCGTTAATATATTTTTATAAATATATAATCATAATGGTGCAGAAATTTTTATTTCGAACATTTCAGAGAAGAAAATTCCAACGAAAGGAAAAACAAATGCTATTAAAATGAAAAGTGCTAACGATATAATGACAATCGCTATAGGCAAGAGTTCTAAGGCATCCAATTAAAAATATCGGGAGCATACATTCAACTATTAAATCATATCTGAAGTCTGTGATGCAACTTTATAGTGCACAACTGTTGGATTAGAAAAAATATATTTTAGGATATGGGACATTAAAACAATTTTCAGTTTAGAAAATTGTAACAAATTGTTTTAAATTGTCTTTACTAAATCATATACTTCACCACTTAGGATAAAATAATACTTCAATTAATTTAAACGATAAAGAAATCTAGAGAGAAATGCAGTTCCAGTATTATTTATAATTATTTTACATGACATTTGTTACCTGAACAGAAATAACTGTTTTTAAGAAATTGTGAAAGGAATTGGCACTCGGTAGAGGAAAAGAGAGAGTAAAAATTGGCGAACAGGAAATCTAATGTAAGGCAGGGCAAATGTAACGGCAAGCCTTGTAGCAGGATTACAAAATAATCGTCTCTACTGCAAACAAGGACATCCCTCGGGAATAATCAGCCTCTCCAGGGTGTGTAACTGCACGACACCTAAACAACTATCAACAAACTAATGCATTATCCTCAGTCGCGGTACTGGCAGTATCTTAGCCAGCCGCCTTTTTGTCCCACCTTGGTTTTTTCCCCGGGGTTAAGACCTCGGCATTACCCCCCTCCCCACCTCCCCCTCTCTGCACTACGTCTGCTTTCAAAACTTTCGTCTATCTATATGTGATGGGCCCATGTAAACGGGCGGAAGCCTTGACGCATGAAATACCTCACATCCCGTACCCGTAACCACTTATAGAGTTATTAACTTAATGCATGTGCAGAGGCGAGCAGTAGATACCAGGGAGCCCACCAAGCTTGGAGGAGTAGGTTCTGGTGGGTCCCCCATTAAAATAATTAAAAAAAAATGAAACTCTAATTTCAAACTTGTAAGGAAACAGTTGTTACCTCCAATTGTTCTTAATTTTTTATCTTCTAGTTAGTAGTTTTATTATGTATGTGTTAATAATATGTTTTATATGCAATTGACGAGTTTGTAATAGTGTTAAGTTGGTATGCTGAGTGCGCGTACTAGAGTGTGGAGTATCTTTGGAGTCAGAGTGATGCATAGTGTGTGGGGAGAAGTAAGGTGAAAAAAATTCTAATAAGCTGCCAGTATTATGCTGAGAACTTGTACCGACCGATTACAGTGAAAAAGAATATATGCTTATTTAATTACAAACAGGAACAGACTATCCAGTCGATCAAAAAGGGAAACCTTAATTTAGAGTCTGATTCGAGCCAATTCCGGTTTTCCCTCCTCAAGCCCAGTTTTCCATTTAATACTACAGACGGAGTAACGAGGATAACAGCCGACCAACAATCGGAGACATTACAAACTAAACTTTACCCGATGGATTTCGAAAGGCTGAGGGTCATTAGAGTCTGGCTAGAATGGTGGACAAGGACCCGGAGGGATAGCGGCAATGGCCTATAAAACGATCAAAACGATCAAAACGATCAACGTCGGCTACAATGATTTCATATTAACACGATAAAGCGAAATATGTATAGTACCACCAGGAATTGAACCACGTTCTCCCCAGTGCGAAATCAAGAAAAGTTTTCGAAATTCAATATCATATCTCAAGGATTAATTCTGCACCGTGTATTTTTTATGGTTTTACGTTTTTTAGAGGTGGGAGAGGACTGGGGATGAGGAACAGGGAGGAATTCAGCTATGGCCTTTTGAAGGAATCATTGCTACATTTACCCGAATACCGAGAACCGAAATCAGGATGGCCAAATGGGGATGTGAACCCGTGTCCTCTCGAATGCCATTCCCGAGCCTTACAGCTCACTCAACAGCACTTAGCAACCATCATTTGACCTACCACATCACGCTCTGTTACGGCCATCAGAATACGGAATACTAACCGCGTGAGGTTCTACTTGCACTTGAAGTAATTAGGCATGGCAGCGCGGAAGCCTAAATTACAGGTTTATTTGGCTACGCAATCCACTTCTATAGTTGCTGGCTCACAAGGAAATCATAACTCATTTACAGTTATATGTGATTACTAAGCCACTGAAGCTCCCTTCCGTAAAAGGATAAGCGAAATAACGTTTCTTCCTCTTGCATGACTTAGTATAGGATACGTTTGTGTTCCCAGTCAGAAAACTTTACCACTTTGCCACCAATCATCCATGAAGCAGTCACAGAAGTCGGCATGGAACAATAATTTATTGAGAAATGGTAATGCGTAATATCAACGCGATAACCGAAATGTGCAACGATGTTACGAGTTTCTGCCAAATTATAAAAATCGAGAAATGTCATTTTCCTGACTGCTATAGTACACATTATTCCATAAGAGCAGTTTAGAAATTAAAACATGTAAACGTTGTATTGACACACATTTCTATTTCCATAATGACTTGTGTTAAAAAGCTGAGTCACTTAGATGCGCAGTGATACACTCGTGTTGAAACGTCAGACAAAAGTAAAGGGATTAGCGTTATAAATCCCTAGAGATAAAATATCGAATGAAGATAAAACCTGCGATACCACGACTCAGAAATGTTGTCCAACATTGTCAACATGTTGCTCTGCTTCTCGAAAGAATTATAGCTTAGCAGTTGAAAAGAAGTCATTTTAAAGTTCGATCCTGTTTAGTAAAGCTGTTATCAGGTATGGTTTTAATTTTAAAGGCTACTAAATTGGGGAAATGGTATTTAACAATTTTGTAAAAAAATTTTTTACACCAATTGAAATGCTCTGTAGAATTTTATTCGGGTTTCTACTGTATTGCTTGTGTCAACGTCTTTGAAGAAAATTTACTACAGAGCGTAAGAAATATTTCGTACCGAAAGTTTGATTCGGTTATAAGAGTCCTTCATTACGCCTTTACTTTTACCTGAAGAGAGTGAAGGCAAGAAATGTCCCATACTAATGAAATAACCTAACAAGGGAATTACGAGAGATTTCTGGAATTTTAAGGGAATGTGGCATAACTCCAGTTTAGTTCCGAGGGTCGGCGGTTAAATGCAACTCCTATGCAATCTCAAAGTCTAGTTTAACTGTATGTACTCCCAACATCACTACCAGCCTCCAAGCGTCTCAGTGAATTAAGTTATGAATCAACGCATAGGAAATGGACGAACCTACTTGGAAACGCTCTACAAGATTGTTTTCTTCAGGTATTGTTTCATTTCATTATTACTCATTAGCATATTGCTTTTAATTAAAATTATTATTACAATCTGCAGCTGAATTATTGATGATGATGTAATTTGTTTTCTCAAAGATAATAATTTTATTAAAATGAAATGGGGAATGAAGATTTTTCAAAACTTACATTGTTTCAAGAAAAAATTACAGCAGCGCAAAAATTAGAGACAAAAAGGCATCATAATTAAAAAAAATTTTATTTGTTAATGATCGGTTCTACAGTGAAACAGTATAGATTCAAGGCAACCTTGCCGAGACCACAGCGTGTCCCGAAATTAAAAGCCAAGACTCCCACATTCATACCACTGAGACTTTCGGGCATTTGAAGTAGCTATACAATTACATAAAGCCAATATAAAATTTTTAGTTTGAGGCTCTTTAGTATCTTTGAGAATTGCATCTTATCGCTGCTCCACAATATCTGCTACAAGCCCAAAAATTTTACAAAAATCTATCACTAGTAGTGGTACCTTTGTCAGTGTCCAGCTTGCACAGTGACCTGACAACCAGGGTACATAGCCTCGCGAGATCTGTGTGACACCGTAATCCTATCATCAGCTCTGACCAACTGGAATCGCGTCTCATCTAAGCACGCAATCTGTTTCTATGGTCCAGCCGATGCGTTCATGAGCACAGGAGCGCCAATGCAATCCATGGCGTTTTGTTAGCAGAGGCATTCGCGTCGGCCTTCTGTTACCGTACTATCTCATCAACGCCAAATTTCGTGCGTTCCCTCGTCGAGTGCTGCTGTTCCTTGACATAGTGTTGTCTGTCTGTCTGTCAACACCTCGATGCAGACGTCTCAGTAGATATCGTTGGTCACTGTTGTCCATAAAGGGAGGTAATTACGGAAATTACAGTCACGGCACAGGAAAGTTGAATACACGAACAATTCCAGAAATGGAATGGCCCATGCGACTAGGCTCAACTTCCATTCAGCGTTAAGAGTCTTAATATTCATGTCATGAGGCCAAAATCAAATAAGAAAAACTAACCAAACTCATTCCAAATGAATGCTCAGACAATGCGTGGCACATTTATACGTTTCTACCGCGGTGCTATCGCCATCTGGATATCTACGTCATCTTAACCAATGACACTTCAGTGTATGTTTGTGTTATAAGACCGTAAGTTTGGTCTCGTTGTAATGACTTGAGGATATCATGTAAACTGTATGCGAACTGAATTCTGTATAGTGTCTTAGTATTTATGTGCTAAGGATGATGCACGACTATACTGTATATACTGAAAGGCTTACATCTTCAAAGTTAGTCAGCTTTTCTGTCAAGAATGTAAATTGTGTTTTTACCTGTACTAATGACTGATCGGTTTGTAGTGTTGAAATGGGGGGGGAGAAACAAGTTACCCAGCGTCAAAGTAAGTCGCAGTGTTAGAATTGCCAGGTGAACACTGTTTACAATGAACGATATGTGTGGTTAGAAGTGTAAACTTTCGTAGTAACTACTCCGAATTGACACTATGTTCCGAAAATCAAACTGCACAACTAACATACAGTAAAGTTTATATACCTATTAAGAGTAGAGTTCTTTTGCTTGTACAACGTTTTTCACTGAAATTGCTTATTTTCCTTCATGCTAATAAACATGAAAGGCGCCAATTCCTTAGTTAATGAATTATAAACAATACACGCTAAGTATCCACTTGTTCCCGAGTATTCCATTTCAGGGACCTCAGTTTACATGCACGAATGTCCATTTGAATAGTTATTCCTTGTTTGTTGTAAACATCCTAGCTACAGCTACTATTTAATAACGCCCTCATTTTTGCTATCAACTGCTACACTGGATCGAATTTTCCTAGAATGAAAATCCTGGAACTACATGTCTGTTGCTAAACTTTATTTACCTAGCTTTCCGAGCCAAGTCCCTAACCGTCAGATTCCGTCAAATGTAAGGCTGACGTTGTCATACTGCTTGCAGAAACGATATGTTTCATGTTTCGCAGCTGCCAGTATGGTCATATAATCCTGTGGGACCATTACATATGTCTTTTCTGTAGTATCAAGTCACAAAGCACACATGATTTTATTATTATTTGCCAGCCATTTTCAATCTTGAACTGATGAGACTTCTAGGTGTCATCAGCACTGATCGTCATGAATCGTAGTGACCACGCTTGCTGCCTGCAGTGACCGATTGCTGACCTATTCTAATGGGGTAAGAGTAGGTATTGCCATCTGCCTGCGGTTTGTATAACTTGACAATGGCGGCAGAGTTTATGACCGTCGAAACAGTCTTTTATCGTTGGGCTCACTCGGCTAGTTACCCGAGAGGGTTTTATTCAGGTGTATTCTTGTTCGTGAAATGTGTACTTTATGAGGCGTAAACGTGGATCGTCCCATCATTCACCTTGGTGTTTGTGACCGAGCGTGGTGGTGTAACGGCTAGCGTTCTGGCCTCGCATTCGGGAGGACGGCGGTTCGAATCCCCGTCCGGACATCCAGATTTGGGTTTTCCATGGTTTCCCAAGGTTTCCCAAATCACTCCAGGCAAATGCCGGGATGCTTCCTTCAAAAGGCCATGGCCGAATTCCTTCCCATTCCTTGCCCCCCCATCCTTTCCCGTCTCTAAAGACCTCGCTGTTAGAGAGACGTAAAGCAGATAAAAAAAAAGGTGTTTGTGGAAACCGCTATCAGGACTGCCGGTACACGAACCTGGTCCTGTTGTATTGTACCGGTCCAGTGTGGTAGCCACGGATGATTTATGATGTTTCAGGCCTTACTGGGATTTTTCGTGTAATTTGACTGTTGAATGAGGACTTTGTGCTGTGCATGTGTCTAGTGTATTAGTTACAGTGGAGTGCGCGTTATTATTCGGACAAAGTGATTGCCAGCCACTTTGCGGAGGCCTTGGCCTACAAAATGAGAGCTATTGTCCGTCTGGCTGGCTGGTCGGATGGCCTCATCACCATAAGCTGCAGAGGGTTCACGTGCCAATGACGTGCCTAGACCGTTAGAACTGCGCTGTACTCTACCGGTTGCTGAGCTGTAAACTAACGTCAGAATAAAGAGTACTCCAGTTGATGAAAACACATTTCCGCCATACTGTCTGTGAAGGCTCGTTCGCACTGGGCTAGTAATTTAGTCGAGTGGCGAGTAGTTTAGTAGCTAAATTACTCGCCACTGACCAAAAATCGTTCGCACTACGGTAGAGTACAGTACACAAGTAGCGTGGTATTTTGCCAGCCGGCTGCATCACAGTCAAATGAATGAGGTGATACAGCGCTCTTTTAGAAGAGATGGATGAAGTTAATGCGATAAAGAAAGGGGGAAAAAAAGCAATGGATACGAAAATGGGTTAATAGAAGGAATGAACTAGGAGCTGAAATTGTATTCTGGAGGAATTAGTATTAGAAAATCCCTTCGAATAGTTTGAGAATGTCCAAAAGTTGTGTTAATGAAAATGCAGTCGCAAATCCAGCGTGAAGATACCTATTTAAGGAGTACAATGTCGGCAACTGCGTAATTACAGGCAGTTCTCTACTTTATTACCACCGGATGTAGTTTATGGACACTCATCCCTCGTATTTGTACACGGAAAATCGGGTATTTCCTATTTCATCACAGTGTGAAGGAATCTATGAAACATTAAAGGAATTGAAATAATGTTTCATCGAGATGCATCCAGTTAACTGAATAATTTTACTGAAGGCGTGTAAACTGTTTTACTACCTGCGCCTAAATTTTTGGACAACTTTTTTTTTTAACTTCTGCGAGTAGATAAAACTAATAAAAGATTTTTTATCGCTTCAGGTAGTACTTCTAATAACAATAGGAATAATATCTTAATGTATAATCTAGATGTTATTGTAATAAAATAAATAATAAAATTGTGTACTATGCAGATGTTTTTAATTTTCAATTTATTTCTCACCTAAGCTAGGTAAGTTTATTGTATTTTCTAAATCCATGCGTGCAGATTGCTTCCTTTGTTTTTATAGTTGGGAACTTAATATTCTACAAGCCTTCATGTTCTAGATATTTAGAAACAAATTTTAAAATTGTTTCTTCGCTCCAGCGAAACGACATTTTTGCGGCAGCTAATGAACTCCACTAAAACTATACCTGGTAGGTTCAGACTTGTTTAGCCGATGAGCGAGTGGGATGTGGCGTGTGGTGGGGGGTGCTACTCGCCCAGTTTAATAGAACAAAACGAATCGACTCGACTAAACTACTTGACTAAACAACTCGACTAATTTTCATTGTTCACACACGTTTAGTTACTAAATCACTCGCCACTCGACTAAATCACTCGCCCAGTGCGAACGAGCCTTCAAGTGGGTTGGGGAGTTGCTAGATTTCAGTGACAGTAACAAGTGTTGAAATAATAACTTTTTGTCATTAGTATGGCGACAGGTATAATATTATGTTCCACGTCTTCATTTCATTAATTTCTTCAATTTCTCGCAGCAGTAATATTTGACACTAGTTTCCAACATGCAAATATATTTATTTTTCAACCATTACCAAATTCTACATGGCATTTATCTTCGTAGAATGTTTCTGGTAGAATATATTGTAATGTAAGAATGTCTATTTTAAGTCCAATACACGCTCTTACTCCAAAATCCTTTTAATACCTCCGTCAAGATAAAATTATATGAAATATTGCAGTTCTAAGTAAGAACGTAGCTTATGTGGCAGCTGATAATTGTAAAAGGAGTACATTTACTTCATACTGTAGTTTGGAGTTGTGAGGAGGCAGTAAATCATTTAGCAGTTCTGGCTGAATTAGAAGAAAATGAGGGACGGATGGATGGATATAAGCCATGTTTATTCAAAGATATTGAGCAGGAAGTATGATAACAATTAAAGGTTGAAGAGAACAGGCAGAAGTGAATATTGTTATGGCATAACTAATTTGTAGAGAAGAAAACTTTAACAAATTATATATTACCCAAATAAACAGTTTATTTAACCAAATTACAAAATAAGTAGTTGTATTTCATCAGTGATATTTTTTGGCATACTTCTGAAAAGATTAATTTTTTTCATTCTAGTATGCCCCATACGAAAATACAGGGATAATATTACTGCCAACTTCATTACATTTGTTAAATATTTAAATAGTTCTAAATCGACGAAAACTTTGGCACTGTTTTAAGGAACCGCGGGTTTTCAAGGCCACAGTGTGTCGATATAAGCAGAGTGGACCTACAACTTGAAACTTTATATCTATCTCATCTTGAATCAGAAATTTTATATCTAATTCTGAAGACGTAAATCTTCAACCAGACATTGCCATTAATAGTACTGTTAGAATAAAAACATTGATCTAAATAGTTTCTCGGCAACGTTTGTAGATTATCTTAGCCAAGAACAGATAAAAATTGTTAACTATCTAATGTTTGCTAACCATCAGTTCCTGTCAACCTTAGAAATAGTCCATGCCAGGACACGATTCGGTGACTAAAGAAGAGGTGCATGTTTTAGAAAACTACTACGTAACGGGTGATATTCCAACAACGTCAACAAGTGATAGAGACAACCGAATATTTAAAACTTACTATTGACTCAAAGGATTTTAAGTATATTTCTTTGTAAGGATGAAGTCTATCTTAAAATCGATAGTGCATTTCTACTTAGCATATAGAAAATCACGTTTTCTGTCAGTGTGGAAATGAAGTGTGGAATTGCAAGGAAAAAAAGTAAACGTTTCAAGGAAAGTGAGAAATATTATTCATCCCAATACATGAAGCTGGTATGGACGACATTAGTACTTATTTCAATACCTGTACCAGTGTCTGTATATATTAAAAAACTAAACTCGTTAAATAGTAAAATTCTAGAAGCTAACATTTTTTGTAGTTCGAAAGCGTTTCAAATAGTTATTATTCGCCTAACCAGGTTTTTTTTTTTTTTTAACTTTCCAAAAACTACATCTAATTATTCAAGGATTTGTGTTGAACATTATATAAAATTACAACGTCCTAGAATAAATCTTTCATTTTTTTTTTTTATTGATGCTGAAAGTGAATAAGTTTAAACATTCGCACAGGTAAGATATCACTAAATCGCATTTATGAGGATATGGTGAAGTCAGGGGATGGCTCCTCTACCCACAGCACAATATTTAAACTTGGGGGGGGGGGAGAGGGGGAAAGAAGTAGCTCAGAGCTTTATCCGTCAGTGGAAAATGGGTACACTAGCTGGAAATCTGAAAATATGAGACCGATTGTTTAACACCTCTTAGAGGATATCGAGCATCTGAAAAAATTTTTTATCGCATTCTGACAATGTACCGAAGAAATACTTCCGGGTGCCCAAACTTTTGACAGCAGATCAAAATGTCATGGGAAGGCAGTTTGTAATAAATAATTGTGATATACGATATCGGGCTCCAACACTTTATTCCAAAATCAAAGCAACTGTCATTGTAGAAGAAAATTATTTTCTCTGTGCAAGGAACAAATTTAGTATCTGCTTTTTCGGATATAGAGGATTCCGAGTATCTACGATAGATTTCTTGAAACATGGCATATCTACCACCAACTGCAAGCGGTTATAAAGGAAAAGACGAGAGACAAGTTGTCTGAGAATATGTTCTTTCGTCACGACAAACGCTCCCTGTCACAAGTCTCTTTGCCTTGATTGTAATTTCAGAGTACTGATTCAGTTCGTACCACAACTTCGTAGCCATCCGATCAGATCCTTTTAGACTTCAGCTAATTTTAGAACCTTTTAAAAATTGTTAAGTCGAATAACTTGTGCATTTTTTGACACTATTGAGAAATCCTTTCAGTTGGATGCCACAAAATCACTATAACATCATTGGAGAATGGTTGTTGAGCTCAGAGCGGAATATGTTGAAAACTAGACACAAATTTTCTTAAATTAGTGTCCATCACTACCAGGACATGAATTTGCGCATGAGGACCTCGTGTTCTTGGGACGTGTCTGCCGGTCCTGGCAGTGTAGGGGCTAGCGCGCTGGCGTCGCATTGCAAGGGCCGCCAGTTCGAGTCCGTACTCGGGCATGGGTGGTTGTAATTAAGTGTTGTGTTCGTCTTGTGCTGTCTTCACTGTAGTCTCCACAATATCATAATTACAGTCTGATACAACAATTGGTACAAAAACAAATTGGAGCTGGCTAAAAAAAAAAAAAAAAAAAAAAATTGTCTGAAGGTGCTGCAGTCACATATGATTTTGCATGCAGCATTTACGTGACGCAAATTTAAAAACCTTAAGTTCCTCGAAACTGAATGATTTGTAAGAGTTTTTAGTATTGGCGAACGTTCAAGAGTGAATCTCTAAGAACGACATAATTGATAAGCTTTTCCCCTTAAGCAAAATGAAGAAATAATACTACCAGTATTGAAACTGTAGCTTGAAAACTACATCAGACTAATAGGCAACCGCAATATTCTCGCCAGTTTCATATAAGCAGAGGGCGCTGATAAGAATAGTTGTCTGTGGTTAGCCAATTTTACTTCCAAAACCGGAAATGTATCTGAGAATTTCACCGACGCCTCACATTCGAGCGATTCATTATACGGTTCCTCGTGTGTGGACCCTCGATTCTCAGGCCCATTATTCAGCTTTTAACTTAAGGGGCATTTCATTTGGATGGTTGTCAACAAAGGTTAATGCATCTTAATTTGATTATACCACCAAGGTTTCCATTCGAAAGTCTCAATGTAGCTCGTATGGCAGCAGGTACTTGCCTTAGGTGTTGTACTTCCGGGTTAATATCGCTCACCTGACCCCGTTTAGACTCACTCCGTCGTTAGCATTGGACAGTAATGTCAGATAAGACTATTTACAACGGACTGTCGCAGTACTTGATAAGTTTCTAGTTCCGACTACTCGCTACCGACAATAATTGAAGTATTGCGTGAAACGAAGCAGGAAAAATAACTGAACATTCTTTGAGATTGGAAAAAAATTTTTTTGAGGGGTAAAAGTTATGACGGTACTCTGTGTTCTAATATCACTCATTCTCAGCTTTGTAATTAAATCCAGAATCAAAATTATGTTACAGCAGGATTACGTGAAGTCACCAAAAGACCCAGGTGTGCCGTAAGCCGTTAATAACACAAACGGCAAGAACTCGAGCGATTCTATGGGTGAAATATAACCATTTAGATTTGCTTAACTGGCAATACTCCAGCTGTATCACGTACAAACGAGGAATAATATGCAACTCTTTAATTCACAAGCATTATGTTACTGCAGGTGACGCGCCCCTGTAAGCATGTTCTTTGGTCAGCAAAACACGCAAGTATGGAATCGGGAGCGTGTAATTGAACTGCAGATCCATTTAGTACCTCTACTTATCAAAGCCACATTTCATCACACTTCGCTTCCACTAACTCGATTCAAACATCTGTTAACATCCGAGATGGCTCGGTCAAGGGGAGATGGGGGGAGGGGTTGGCTGCAAAGCTACGCTGGGCTACGTTAAATGGGGGGGGGGGGGAGGAGGGGTATCCTGAGCCAGACACGTAGGTCTCCATCCATATTATTTGTTACAGTTAAAATGAGGTACAGAACACACAACTGCATGTGAATATTTATTTCAGTCATTTAACTATCTCCGTAGGTAATTTACGATAGTCAGACAAGCGAAAACAGTACAAACTGTCTTCTGGAATTAATTGGGGGAAAATTTACGTGATACGTTGGGAGGGGGGGGGGGGGAGGGTAAAAGCAAAATCCACGTTGGGCTACGTGGGAGGAAGGGGGTTTCGCTGCAGACCAAAATGGAGCTACGTGGTTTATAGACGCTCCCTATCATGTCTATCATGGAAGGAATTCCGTGTAAAAATACCGGTGAGTGTGGAAAGGTGTGACACCAGTCGCCGATCGCTTTATCACAGAGGAATTTCCTCCCTAGTACTTATACCGCAGTTGCCTAAGAAGAGACTCCGTTCTGCACGTTCAACTTCGAACCAAAGTCTTTGACTCCGTTGGGAATTGGTCCAGTGAACGGACAGACAGCTGCACCTCCTTCAAATAAAACCGTATGACCTTAAACTTATCGCCGAGAAAAATGCGCAGTCAGTTATGTTTACAAATCAACTGGCGGTATGCATCGGACAGCTGGTTTACCCACTAGTTTAACACAGTGTCTTAACGCGGAGTCTGTATACTACGTTTGACAAGTGGCGACTGTCGTACCAGCTACCTGCATTAATATAGCCTGCAAATAGCTGTATAAAAACAAGGATTGTCTCTAGCATGGCTCATGAACACATCTCTTGAGAACCGTGAAACACGGAAAGTAATAGTTTATAATAGTAACAAACGGAGAGCATCAGTGGTGAAGCTCGTGCTGTTTCTAATCACCTATCAAGACCTTCAACAAATGGAAACATGAGACACATTCGTGCAATTTCTGAAGGCTTCCGATATATACCTTTAGGAATTGTGTAATAATACTTTACGTGAGAATTGTTTGTGACTATTTTGAATGCATCCGATCCCAATATTGTCGACGGTAATACAGCCTTTTGTTACGATCTTAAATGATTCATATAATAATTCCTAAAAAAAAACTTCTAAGGTAACGCCCTAACATCCTTCAGAATCGATTTCAGACTTTGAATATATATTTTTAGTTTCCAGTCTTCTCAACAGTATTTAAATGACGCTGTGATACCTTGAGAATGACAACGATACTATACGTGAGTTTTGTTTATTACAGAGACTATAAAGAAACTCAGACGAGCCGATTGCGACACAGAACGATCACGGCAACTACTTTATCACTATTATTACACGGGTTAAGCGAGTAAAACAAAATAGGGTCCGCTCAAGTTACATAACATAATAAAAGCCAATCTACACCGAGAACGTTGCACTGAAACCCCCTACGAAGGCGCATAGAGCTAGTGGTTCTTGGAGAAGGGCCACAAAAATGTGGCACCGATATATCAAGTTAACATTAATTAAATGTGTCAAAAATCAAGACATAACAGACAATTTTATGACACAGAAACTCCAACACTGAGCATTTACATTCTGAACTTCTTGTACCTTCCTTAGTTAAGATACTCCGACAAATTTTCAGGACAATCCTCATGTGACATGTCTCCCGAGCCAATGCAAGTAGAATACCAGATTTGGATTCTTCAAACGTACTGGTGGTTACTCAGTATCATGCAAATACTAGTTTCCTCTAATGTTTGGAAGCTTTATGAACGGAAAGATACATGGTACATAAACGTCCAGTTCAAAGTGCAATAGTAGACATAAAATTATGAAAACATGAAAAATTTATATTTGAGATTTTAAAGTATTTTAGCTTCCGCAGACCAAACATATTTCAGATATATATATATATATATATATATATATATATATATATATATATATATATATATATATATATATATTTTAGTTAGAAAAGCATTTTTTAAAAAGTTTTTACTCTGCTTGAATGTTTATAAAATGATTGGAAAAAAGAACAGTGAAAAACCAACTGTGAAGATTAATTTAAGAACTTACCTGTAAGCGTGGTGGCTTTTCAGTACTAGTAAAATAATAAAAAGGCCTAAACGTATAAAAAGCCATTACCTCATTCGAGAGTGCGATGATTCGACACCATCATTCCCAAATCCCAATACAAGTAAAAACCACAGCCAAATTAGACTAAAATACTTTGAATTTAAGAGTACAAGAATAAAACTATCTACTTACCTTACTGTTTTTTCTGTAGATTGTTTGGCGCCCCCAACTCAAGTTATACTGTCCTTAAATGTTACCCACGTTTCCAACGCACAACTTCCCATTTTTTTCTTTAGTTCTGCGTGCGTTGCTCTTCTTGAAGCTATTGCTGCATTCTATTAGTACATCCTGACTTTCTCTGAACAAATTATATTTCACTCTGAATTTCTATTTACATTTAAGTTAACTCACAAATTTGCAATTTAATTGTTAAATTCAACGTATGTTTTGACACAAATCCTTTAAACTACGGGCACTGTTTCAAAAATAGATTCCAATGTTCTCATTGGAAGAACGAACCTCTTGGAAGCAGTCACTGCTTCATCTAAAGTATTTTAAATGAGAAACGCTACGTATAACTAGGAGCAAAGAAATATCCATGTACCAAGTTCTAAGGAATAAGTTTTGTATTCCGCAAAGATCATAGGTAATAGGCATCTATTGTGCGAAACGACTATGAGAAGTGTCTGTAAGCAGCACAGTTACGATGTCCAGCAAATGTATTGAAGTTTTCAACGCTACTAACAATTTTAGTTTAGATCGAAACACCTTTTGAAAATAAATTATTTCCTAGTTCTCATTTGTTAAATTAAACAGCAATTATTTTCAGTGGGAATACTTGCGCGTGTCGTAAGTAGAAATTCCTGCAGGGATTTGGTTATTTAAAAGAACATTAAGTCAGAGAAAGATGTGGCTTATGACACTGGAAACTTTAAAAAATAGCAGAAATTGCGTTCGTAATGAAGCCGGGATTGTGTTAAGAAGAAACAGTGACTAATTAGGGTAAATTCCACTGCAGAGGCTTTGATTTGCTGCAAGCTTAAGATGGTATTACATACTATATGCATATCGGAAGTGAATTTCTTTTCAGCGCTGCTCGGCATATTATTTTCTTTTTCCTAAGCAAGAACGTCGTGGATAAAGTTAAGGCGGTGTTCAAAATTGAATGAGAACCTTTGATTATAGTAATCATAACAATAATTGTTACTTTGTAGGACTATCCCTAAATTAAGTATAATTTTAATCAATTGCACAACGATTGCCTTTCTATTTATATAATTATTGAGGGAACATTTGGATCACCGAAGTTAGATTATAACTAACGACACTTTCAGAAAAAAACCTTTTTCGTCCTCGATATTGCGTAAGCCGTAGACTTTCATTTGTGTCCGGCTTTTCGTAACTAGTTTTTTCTTACTTATTGACTTTCTGTCACAAACACGCTTGGTAACCGATTCGATCTATCAGCGGTGTTCGAATCATGTTAACCTAACTCAAAATGTCTATGAAAGCTTGTAACTGTGGAATTACTCGTAGGCGTTTCGTGTAACTACAAAAAGAATTTTCACTAGAAAATTAAGCTAGTAGAACGTATATCAAAAGGTTTGATATGTGTCACAGTAATAAGTTACACCGAGGCTTTTTTTAGTATAAGAAGAGTGAATTCATTGTTGATGATGATTGTTAGTAGAGCTGTGAGTGAAGACTGCAGAGCAGGCGTCCGACTCACCGCAGGTAGGCGACGGCGCTCTCTGAGGGCCTGCTCAGGTCCTGCGACGCGCGACGAGATCTGCAGAAAACAACAGTCAGTCAGTCCACACGATAAGCAAAACACTATCTGCCACCAGTGTTCACAACTAGCACGAGATATGACTACGTTTTTCTTAAGTTTGGCAGGATTCGAATTATTTGTTGATTAGTATTAGTATGCTTCCTCAATTATTACTTGCATCGACAACAGATAACACAAGACAAAGAAAACATGGCAATAAAATCATCCATGATCCTGGCCGATGTCGAACCAGTGATCCTACAACTTGTGCCTAGCGCACTAGACCATACGCTGTGTGTGTGTGTGTGTGTGAGTGTGTGTGTGTGTGTATGTATGGTCAGGAGTTGAGTGTGCACTCATGACATAAACAAGTCCAACATTCTGATCAGTTCGTGAAGTATAATTTCTCACTACTTGCGGCCTTAAACGGAACATTTCCAAACACTGACATCCTGGAGACCAGTTCAGCTAATGAAGGTTTTTCAGTCCGGCATAACATAATGGATTAATGAAATTGATGCTTTAGCACGTTCCAGCTTCTTAGTTAGTTACTTAATCTCCTTACGGTGACAACCGTCAGAAGGTATTTGTTACAGAAACATAGTTCAAGTTTTCTTTTGTTTCTGGCTTTACGTCCGTCGACATCGAGGTCATTAAAGTCGGGAAAGCACTGGAGGAAGAAAACGGGAAGGAATTTGGTCATGGCTTTTTTGAAGGAAGCATGCCGGCATTCGCCTGAAGCGATTTTTCGAAAACTCAAATCTGAATGCCGGGACGGGAATTCGAACCCGCGTGCTCTCAATGCGAGGCCAGAGCGTTATGTCTCACCCACCGCGCTCAGTTTGATCGAGAATTATTACCTAAATAAGTTCCAGGATGTCGTGTCTACGTTCGGAAAACAAGATACTATCTCCACACTGTATGATCAATGCATTTGTCCCAGAAAATCCTTAGTGCTTCAAATTGACCGTTGGCACATATACCCTTAATACTAGGAACACACAAACACCCATAAGAATTACATGTGACTGCCAGTTTGTATAATTTCATAAAATACTCTACAGATTCATTGTTAAATATCTCGCAAAATAATAACCCTTACTCTGAGAAAAAAATTTCCTTGACTGAATTTGGTATTAGGATTTTTCTCCAAAGTCATGTATTAAATTCCAAATGTCTCCACAATGAGTGTGGTGCGATTGCTGTCGGTGATTCGTCCGTCCGAGGGAGACTTGGAACACTGCGAACCCTTGGAGTCTTTCGGAATAGTCGGGCACCAGGTTTAGCCCTCAGCCAACGGTAATCTCTCATTCACAGCACAAACACCACTGAACTCACCCAGACACACTGTAAGTGGTGCAATGTTTGGATGACCTTTAAAACAGTCACACTAAGAAAATCTCCACCGTTTTACTTCCCCGGAACGTTTTTATGTAGAGGCACCTCCCGCCGCAGTACACCGCTACGTTCAGGTAACATATTTCTCACAATTTTTAGTAAATTATTACAGTAATTTAAATTGTTTATTACATGCCTATTAATGAAAAATGTGTATCAAACAAATTACGAAACTTTGTGTTCATTTCAGTACGATTTTTTTTACGCCTCGTCGACGTCGTCTTACTTAGAATTGGATGGGACTGGGGACAAGGAACGGGAAGGAATTCGTCCATGCTCTTTTGAAGAAAGCATCCCGGCATTCACCCGGAGAGATTTAGGGAAACCATGGAAAACCCAAATCTGGATGCCCGGACGGGGATTCGAACCTGCGTCCTCCCGAATGCGAGGCCAGAGCGTAAACCGCTCGGTTCAGTATGAATTTTCTTACCGATACAATTGAATTTTAGTTACAAAACATTGACTTTTTACTTTTAGCTCTTTTACAAATAAAAGATTTCTAGTGATTTTTTTTATTCGTTTACTGCAACTACAAAATGCCTATCCAAAAACAAAGTTTTATTTTAGCTGCACTAGACGCATAAAAAAAAAAAATCACTAGACGTTTTTTCTTAGTTACAAATGCTCTACTAGAGTAGAGCCAAACATTTAAACAAATATACACTGTTTCATGTAATTTGCTTAAAATACTATAGAAGCCTGGTAGTATTACGATACGCGCTACTTCATGTGTCGTGGCTCTTGACTCAGTCCCACAGGCTGGTGAGCCACGTGAGAGCCATCACGGTTTGGGGTTACACTGCGGATGGACGTTTTGAGGTCGCTGGCTGCTTCTTTGTTCGCAATCAAGCCACCCGCCTACAAACCTCGTTCAAAACAAGGGCGTGCCAAAATACTTTTGGTAAAATAAGCAAATTTAGAACCGTAAACATGTTATCGTTATGTAACCGAGTCGTACATTTGGGCCAGATGACAGTGATACTTACGGATGTGCGCTAGAAACGAAGTTGTCTCCCCACCCCTCCCCTCTCCTCTCCCAGTCTTCAAACTATTCCTGAAGAGTGCACGTCAGAATGATGTTAATCCGTGCTTGAACTAATTTCAACGAAGGCAATATGCATTAGATAAACGGTATCCTGTATGTTAAAATAATTTCTCTTAACGTGAATAGTAACAGAAAATTTATGTAAAATGCTAACGCGCCTCGTGGTCCAAGGACTATGTGATACCATGACGATTTGCCACTTGAAAATGGGTTAGGCTAAGAGGCAGTGATGGATAATCGCTAATCACCACATTGTGTTGCAAGGTCCAGGGTTAAATCCTAAAATGGTGCGCACGAGCGAGGGTATACGACAGTGTAGGTGGCGATTAGTCCATTGATGGGGACGTTAATTTTGTCACATCGTTTCACACCTTTCGGAATACTAGGCCTGAACATGCTGCCACGGGGTTTCACCCTCTTCATTGTTTTCGGTTATACGCAATACAAACAACACATTACATTGAACGAAGGACACATTTCCAGTTATCCAACAATACAGCAACTGTTACGAACAGTGAGATATTGAGAAAAGTTATGGCCAGTCAAGAGTGTCAAATTTCCCCTGGAAGTTGCCTACGGCAGAAGATATGTGTGGCACCGACTTCTTTAAGACGAACATTTCCCGGAGCGTTGCTCGCGTAGACTTCATTTCGCAAAAAATGATGAAGAGTTACCCGTATAAAACACGATGAATTGAGTTTTTAATACTTTAAACTGACTTCACGGGTGCCATTTTACTAAATAATCAAAGTTATGTAGTCGACAACAATATTAACAGAAACCGTAGAATGCAGTGTGATCTTTGGCGCCCTTTACTTAAATTATGAAGATATTATAATTTATTGTTCCGTCCACCGTTCAACTACAATGTCAGAGATACTGCAGTTTTTAATTTAGATTTTAAGCTTTCAAATTATTAAGGCCATATTCAAATAATTTAGGTAGCTTTTACTTGAAAGGGAGATATATATATGAGTGTGTGTGTGTTTTTGTTTTCTGCTGCGTGCGACATTTGCGGGGCAATGAAAATCGATTTAATATCAAAACTGTGAAATACAGCAGCATTATTTACGTTGGATACAAGAATAAACAGAAAAAATAAAATACTTTTCAACCAACTAAATAAAATCTTACATTATTCTACATGCCGAAGGTTTGTTGGCTCCTGTTATTACAGGTCGCGTACTTAGTCGATGATTGTCGGATGTAACCTTGATATGAGATCTCAGGTTTACCAGAGATAAAGCTCAGAGTCTGTATAAACTCTGGTCGAAAACGAAGATAGTTAATCGCGGTCGTTCACCTTTCATGGAAATGCATACATGAGCTACTCATACCGTAGTAAGTACGAGTAGTTGCGCTGCAGACTGAAGATTTTTAACTCTGGCCAGTTACCGCTTTTTTTGACCCATTCATTGATTTTTTAAGTGTGGTTCTATGTTCTATAGCGATCAAGGACGATCTAGTCGAAGAGCTGGTAGTGAGTATTGCCATCTACATGCGAAGCGCGTAACCTTCGCGCATTGATGGATTCCGTATTGTGTAACATGTGCGGAGACTATTGCTGCAGCGGTGTACTAAAAACCGACGCGACGCCACTGCACGCAGAGTCTGACATTACAACTTCCAACAATCATACGTTAAAATATAGCTACGACAAATTCAAGCAATTAGAGATCAGTTGTGATGGTTGAATACATGTTTCAGAGTCATTTCATCTAAGATAACGTTGAAAGGTAATGTGAAGTTTACGATTACCTATGGCTTTAAGAGTTTGTGCTCAACGCCACAAGCATGGGCGTATCCAGAATCAGAACTGGGGGGGGGGGGGGAATTTCTGAATTGGGGGGGGGGGGAGCAACCCGTATTTTCTTCGATGAAATGGGCTGGGGGACTGAAACATGACGATTTCTTACAAAATAAAACTCAAACCTACTGAGGAAACTATTTTTATTATTGATTAAAATAGTAATCCAAGGACCTACTATGCACTTAATTAAGATCATAACTCAATTATAGTTTTAAACATTAATCGTCTCGGATTCTCAGAAAATTTTTCAATAACTTTGTCAATATCTCACGGTCTACTTTCACGAAATTTCAATGCAAAGTCATCAGGGATAATCCAGTCAATCTTTCCTCTCCCATAGTGCTCCTGAGCCAGTTTTTCACACGTCGAAGAGTGCTGAAGGCAACTTGGGCGTATCCAGCGAGGGCCGGGGGGGGGGGGGGAGGGAGGGGCAGCAGCCCCCCACCCTGCCCCTCACTGCATACGCCCAGGCCACAAGGTAGAAATGAAACATTCTTACACAATCTTAAATGTTCTTAAAGATTTAGTGCGAGGGCTGGTTTTAATATACCGAATAAAATTTTTATGGCAGTAAAACACTGATTTTATTTTGATAATATGGAAACAAAATAAGCGGTTTGTGGTAACTAATCAGAAATTTACACCCAACTCTTATTTTTCGACGAGTCTAGCGAATCCTATATGCAGCGTGGATCATGATTTCATCGAGGAATCGCTGGATCGCGTAACTTAAACAGACTAGACACGCCGATAGCACTCGTTTTAGATGTTCTGCGTGTGAAGTCACTGTTAAGCTTTTATGCTGCTGTAAAAAGAAAAAACTTGGGTATTTTAATCTCCTCTCTCGATCTCTTTTTTTACAACCTTACAATAGCATCAAGTTTGAGAAAGAACTAGAGCTATGGAATGGAGAGTGATAGAAAATTGAACCAATTCCAGACTGAGCTGACAGTATTGCTGGTTTTCTGGATCATCGTAATTCCTTAAATTCGAACTTGTAACAATGTCATGTCTACTCAAGTACATTGTTGACAAGAGTGATTATCTTACTGACAACTGGATGTACAGTTATCTCCTGTCTGCTTCGTATTTTACTAACTCAATCTCATTCTTTTTTCGATTATTTTTCCAGACAGCGTACATATATGTCCATGCTGAAACGGCTATGCTTTTTATTTAGCTTAGATTTTGCGCCCCGTCATCTAAATAGAAGACAGTGACTGGTTGCATCTGTCTGCGAACTGACTAAGCCTTGGTGCAAGTGTGTCTGCTATACTCAGTTTGAATAACTTTTGAGTTGCAGAACAAGGGACAATCTCAATATTCGCCGCCTACGTTTTATTACAATATCACACCCGACCAATCATTTATTTTTGAATTACTTCTAAGTGTTTACGGATAATTGTATTGATGGATGTAAACTGATTTGGGTAAGAAAAAATTCCACAAGCCATAGTATGTGTAGTCTTTGGGATTAGAACAAGCAAGTATCGATAAGCAGCATTGATATCTCTGGTGGTATTGATTGTAAGCAGCTGAACGCAGAATGTCGCGCGCCGATTGCAGTAAGGCATGCATGTGTGACCGAGGCTCAGTACTGTGGAATTCTTGGAAGTTAACATTTGTAACAGCACAAATTATATAGTATTGATTTTGCTAACAAATTCAGTGAAAAATCGAACAGTGATTATCATTTCGTTATGACAATAGTTCCCATAATTTTCGGCGGAACTAAAACAACTGACAATATTCGCCTTTTTAAATTTTAAAGAGCGGCAGCTTGTACGTGTTCGCCATGTTATCCATAACACGCTGTATTTTCTTGCAGAGAGTAAATATTGTTAAACCATCGATTCCTTTGGGAGCTGACCAGGATTTTCGTCAGCTAACTATCCACTCTAAGATAAGCTCGTAGTACCTACGAAAAAAACACCTAAAACACCAATTAAGATGGCCGGTACGCCGCGACCGAGGTATCAACCAAAGACCATTGGAGAGTAGAGACCAACTGGTTACCAAAATAACAGGTACAAGGTAATGAACAATGAACAATGTAATTACCTGTCATGACGCCCACCTCCTGCGGAGAAGCTTCGAAGAAACAAAGATCGCATGTTGGATCCACCCCAGTATCATACAGTTCACACGCCACTTATACACAGCACAGAGGCGGAGCGTGTGGCTACTACTAAATAGGCCGTGACAGCTCACACGTCCTTATCAGATTCCAGCCAAGCAAATACAGCAGGCCCGACCCGGCAACAACAGGTTACGTAGTCATTTCAGTGGAAACTTAACTGTCCTTCCTTAGAAAATGACGTCTAGTAAGTACAGTATCCAGTGTGTACCATTGTACAACAAGCAGTATAGTATACTAAAATGCTATACAGGTATACTGGGCGAACATTCTGTCCGGAAGGCAAACTTCTCTCAGGTCCCTCGTTACTTTTTGTTTTTTAACTGCATAACGTCTCTTAAGAGCGAGGTCTTTAAAGACGGGAAGGATTGGGGGGGGGGGCAGGAATGGGAAGGAATTCGGCCATGGCCTTTTGAAGGAAGCATCCCGGCATTAGCCTGGAGTGATTTGGGAAACCATGGAAAAACCAAATCTGGATGCCCGAACGAGGATTCGAACCGCCGTCCTCCCGAATGCGAGGCCAGAACACTAACCGTTACACCACCACGCTCGATTCTCTCGTTACGAAAGATCAACCTCAAACATATACAGTTTTAATTAAACTTTTTTTTTTGCTTGTGGCTTTACGCCTCGTCGACGTAGAGGTCATCAGAGGTGTGAAAGGACAGGTAACAAGGAACAGAAAGGAATTCGGGCACGGTCTTTTGATGGTAGCATCCCGGCATTCGCATGAAGTGATTTGGGGAAACCTTGCAAAACCCAAATCTGGATGTACACACGAGGATTCGAACCCGCATCCTCCCGAATGAGGCCACGGCGTTACGTTTTAATAAAACCGTATTTTGTTCCGTCCTTTGGGAACTGAATTAATGCAAAAATCCAAGGTTTGAGAAGGAAATCAGATGTGAAGTCAATTCAAATGGTGGTGATATGATCTGGTGATAGTTTAAAGCTGCCGCGCATTCCGCCTCTTATCGATAGTCTTACTGTTTAACGTGGAAGACTAATTGCGCAGATTACTGGCATGGCATGTCTGGCATGTCTCATATGAACAAATGTTTTATGTCTGAGTATAAGAAATCTGGTACGGAGTAAGAAAATCCCAATGAAGCGTAAGAAAATAGGTATCAAGTGCACTTCATTTCGTCACTGGGGTTTGCAACAAACTTTGACTACGACGTACAAAGAGGAGAGTAAAATGCCAGTAACTGAGATGAAGTTCTTGAGAAGCACAACAGTAAAGGCAAAGCAAGGTTTTAAGTTCCATGTCAGAGCAGATCGGAGGTGAGAATCAAGATGAGAGAATCGAAACAATGCAGTTTGGGCAAGTGAAGGTGGTGGTAGAGAGGATGCAAAAGACAGATTTACTCCAGGATTGAAGGAAAGAGCGAGAAGCGAATTGTGATGCCACAAGACATAACTATGGGATAAGAGTGTTGAAAACTGGAAGTAGGAACTCTAAGAGGTAGGTTTAAATAGAATAACGATAGAATTAAGAATTTTAAATTGCGGTAGCGAGAGTGAAGCAGGCATTGCATTTCGCCATTATGGCAGATAGGTGAAGCCTAAAAGGTGGATCACTCTCTTACAGCCATCTCAGTTGGCGCGGAGAAGCTTTTGTCTGTCGCTAACCCACGGACACAAAAAGCTGTCTTTTGGGCGTGGTAGTATCTATGGGAGCCAATGTATTCCCCATTTGGCAGAGACTGTTCACACGACAACCGGGAAATCAGGAAGTCAATGTTGGCAATGCTCCACCCCAAAACACATCAGGCAATCCAGAGTAAAGTTACCCAGAGGGTTTATAAGGCCCACCATATACAATAGCCTGCTCAGTTTGTCCAGTTTGTTCAATGTGATTGATTGTGGTGACTGCCTGTGTCACTTGCCTGCGTAGTATGAAGCAAGTCAATTTTCTCTGTATTCATGCTCACTCTTGCTGCGGTGGCCGATAAAGAAACTCATTAAGAAAAGAGAAAATGTCAGTATTGGGAATATTTATTTCGACGATTTTATGAACTGTTGAAGTGCATGTGATAAATAACAATTGTGACAGTAGAGTTGTTGTTTTCTTAACTATTTATATGAATTTGATTAATAGAAATTACATTTATAATGTCGATCCTTGTGTCCAAATGCTTGAATATTACAGACTTTACTTTGAATGGTGTGGTTGATCATTTATCAACCCAATATAATCTTTTTGTTTTGTAATTGTTCCCGGCACCTACAACTTTGCTAATGCTAAGAGAATGCAGTCAATATCCGGAAAACGAAGTCCGATAATTAAATAAAATCAGCAGAGTATTTTTGAAGGTGGGCGGCCGGAAGATTACATACCCCGTGCGAGATGGTTGTACTGCATGAGAAACAGAAGCCTACAGAAAGAAGTAATCTGGACGAGTCGGAGAGAGGAACCAAAAAGTGTCGTACGTACCACTAGATGGATAAGGTATGCTGATGTTTTGTTTTTATTACAGTTTCTGCACAAGATTGGTTAATACTGATTACGTACATTAACACATGTACAGCTATACAAATAATTCTAGACACGATGGTCTTATCTGCGAACGCAATTAGAACATTAGTTAGCAAGTGAGAGCACTATGTGGTAGAAATTTTTTCTTGAATATCGAAGCTGCATGACATAGCAGCAACACAGTTCATCGGAACGCGTAAGCCGTTTGAATTCTTACCTCTTAAAGCTTGTTATGTTCAATGGCTTGTAACTGCAAATGCACTTTTGACGAATTAATGGAGTATCTTAGCACACAGTAGATACTGACGAAATAACTTTTCCCTCCGTTACTACATTACCCGATAAGTTTTGAGGCTTGACCGTAATTGGGGAATTATTTCAAGTTTTAATGACAAATTTACTGAATGAAGTTACCAAAAAAAGCTGAAGGAAATTAAAATTGAAATTCTTAGAAGGAAAAAGTAGGTTGGTACAAGACAAGAGAAAAGCTGGTGCATAGGGAAATTGCCACCGGAGAGTTGCACTCCTTCGCAATTAAATTAAAAATAATTAAATTTTGTTTCTAGAGAGTGATTGTCATCAAATTTTTCTGAAATTATTCGTCTCGCAGTTTACAGCTAGTATCTATCTCGAGGGCCGAGAACTATTCTGACAGAAAAGTAGAATTTGCTAGAAAATTCAGCAGTGGAGAGGAAATTTGAACACTACTGGTGTGCCGCAAACTTAGATACAGTCCTATGTTAACATAACACGAACTATCAAAAAGGAAAGGGAATATTTATTGGTCCTACTAATAATATAGCAGCACCAGGATTAGCAGGGGCAGATTAATAAAAGGCTTCAGTAAATTTTCTGGAAGGAAACACTAGTAGAAGGAAGTTTAACTCTGACTTCGTATCTTCTTCAGTCTCCTAGAAAAACGACACTCATTTTTCAAATATGTTTCGATTTCTCGCGGAATGTCGATGTATACGAACAGAACTTGTTCGTGAATGTTGTGAGTTACGAAGACAGAAAGAAAAGAATGTCAACTACGCAAGCCATTTCAGAGGACAGAAGTTGAGCGAGTACGTTGCAGTCTCTTGGCTGTTATATTCCTAGAACCGTAGAGATGGCATTCTGAACCTTGAGCCTGCTTGCCTCCAGTCACATAAATTTACGAGCTATTTCTGTTAACTGGGGAACAGTCAGCGAGCTGTTTGCACGTAAGAATATCTGCGCCCACACGCGCAACAGGTTCAACACTGCGCACCACATTCAACATTTATTTATCAGCCATTTTCGATAATTATCTGGTGAGGCCTTTTAGAGCCATAAATTTCTAAGGATGTGAACAGTAGTTACCACGTATGTTTCAGTGGAGGGTTGTTGACCCTCCCGCTTACTGGAAGGAACCTAGTCGAATGGGGGAGCTTAAGTGTTGCCATCTATCTGCGATTCGTGTAACTTATTGTTCTCTGCGATGGTTAATTTCTGTTCGTGAAAAGGTAATTTATGAAGCGAAAATTGAGGAACGTCCCAAGATTCACCTGGATAATTGCGTGAAACGACCTAAAAAAAAAAAAAAAACGCAATTAGGACGTCCGTAATGCGGTGACCAGAACTCGAACCGAGTCCTTTGTATTATCCCGACCAGAGTGGTGGTGCCTTAACGACCGCAAAGACACTAGCGGGTATAATGAAATTTGTCTGCAACCTTCGTGCATAATTTCGTCACATCTCTATGTAGATGATTTTTGGTGTAATCAGTCTCTCGACTGGATTGATGTAATCCCGACGACATGTAACTCAAGTCGTTCCGTCTCCCTCTTAGTTTTATAATCTGCCTGCCCTATTCAGACTTCTAACATTCCACGCTCCGACTAGTAAAATGTTTCTATCCATTCTGATGACTCCTTTCTTCGCAGACCTCACCCGGATATCCGATTGGAGGACTATTTTAACTCTGGAATATTTTACGCAGGAAGAAGCCATAGATTTACATCTAATTTTAGAGGATTACATGGCCTTGTGAACCCTCGAGTCTTTAACGCATTTGCTTCCCGTTGCCTTCTGCATCCTTATGCTATTAATCATTTGGGATTCATACGCCTATAGGGGCAGTTTCCAATCCTAAAGGCAGGAGAGTGCCCTGGAGCACTCCCTGCTTTTCCGGCCTCGTTTCAACCGTTAGCAAGCAGTGGGTGACACTTTACACCGGGAATCATTTAGTTGCTAGAGCCTCTTCCGTACAAACAGGGATGTACCACATGAAGGAGGAGAGGTTAACATTTCGTTGTTAGAAGCTGATTGGAGAAGGCTAATAAAGTCTCTCAAAACCCTCACGTTTATACTATCCATAATTATTTTTGGATAGTGATGAATGGATTTAAAGTATCGGTCACTAACGTAATTGCTGTCATATAATTCACTTTACACATTAATAAACTTCTGTTAAATACTTCGTTAAAGCCATATTTCATTTAAGCTTTATAGCTCGTCGATGTTGAGGTTATTAGAACCAAAGGATTACTGTTAAGGAAATGGAAGGAAGTTTATCAGGTGGTTTTGAATGAACGTGTCCAGGATTCCGTCTCGATTTTGGTAAACGATGAAAATTCGGAAACTGAACAAACCAGTCTCCTCCGTAATACCAGCTTCTAAAACTACAACTCTACCAGCAGGCTTGAAGGTCTATTACCAATATGTAAGAACAATAAAATTGTCTTACAGTGGTAAACTGACAGAACCATCCCAATTCGAGATTTTGGAATAAGGCGAATGGGGTTTATTTTGTAGATCCTATACATTCATTCCATGACAAGGAAAAAAAACTTGTGGATCCAAGGTTTCAGATTTCATGGAACTGGCTGCAGAATAATTTGATGAAGTGAAACTAGTTTTTGCTATTATATAAATCTGTTCCGGCATCACGCACAAACTAATGAACATATTTCGATGAGATTTTCACACTGATAGCTCAGTGCCTTGACTTAAAATCTGAAGGCTATCGTATGACGCTGTATCACCTGACTGCGGCGATGGAGATTAAATATGTTCTGAATATAATATTCTTTTAACTCTCACTCGCATAACTTAATAAACTGCTAGTCAGATGTCGGTTTTCATAGTTTGAAACATTCGAGATGCACATCATTACGCTATTTTAACCGATATCCATGTCTAATCAAAACGATCTACATCTAAATTCCGAAATTCACAGGGGGTTTGGGTGTCAGACGGTGCTTTGCACCAAAATTAACTCTGTGCATTCCAATCCCGAATAACACAATGGAACAGAGAATTCATATAAGAATCGACACAGCACCTAATTTCTCTAATGTTTTCTCTCAAAATAAATGTAACGTTACTGCAATTCCATCCATAGTTTCTTTCTATAAATATCACTTACTCAAATCTGTAAACAAAACTGGGGCGGTTCCGCCAACCGGTGGGCATTGAAGAGATCGCAGGGGCGTTTCTAGATAATTACAAATTTAAGGGGGGGGGGCATTGAGAACCATAAACCGTCCCCTCCTTTCCAATATTATGTAAGGCTTTAGCACCTGCATCAAAGAAATTTTCATTGCATTCCCTTGATCATGTTTAGCCAAAATAGGATTTAACAGTCAGCAATTTATTAGCTAAGGAAAAAAAAAAAACAGATTGTCAATAGTGGAATGCTGCGATTAAAGATTGCCGATGACAAGGCACCAAATAAAAAAAAATTTGTGTCATTACACCAAGCTCAGCTATCTAATTAATATTATATACTTCGCAATATGTGTTTAATACACCAATGTTGTAATATGTTTTAATAAAGTAATTTTATAAATCTATACTTCTAAGAAGGGCGCCATCGAATCAGTGTTTCAGAAAGTGGGTAAAAAAAAAAAAAAAGGTTGGAGCACTATCGGTGACATATTAACGGAAAGGGAGTGATTTTTTTTTTCTAAAATTGAGCGTTGTGTAATTTTTTTTTTTATGAAAAGGGATCTGTCGGTCCTTGGTCTCAAAAGTTTCGGAACGTATGCTATAGATAGATGTATATGAAAGCCGAAGAATTACGCTGAAAGAGAATTTATTAATTTCAGGGAAGATTTAACAACTATTGTTGCGAGCAAATACAGAGTTGGTGACAGATTTATATATATATATATAGATATGGACCGTATCGAATGATGTAATAACTTCAATACAAAAAGCCACTTAAGCTGTTCATTTATCATATCATTAATTTACAAACATTTAATACGACTTTTAACTTACGAGTTGACCAAAAAAGCGTTCGATAACTTCGCTAATCCACTTGGACGAAATAACGGGCCTAAGCTAGGTTCACTCTATTAATACAAGTACACCGTGGATATACACCTTGGAAATAACTGTAATGAATCTTGGTGTTTGCTATTTATTTTTTTGTTTCTGGCTTTACACCTCGACCACCTAGAGGTCACTGGAGGCGGGAATGCACTGGGAGCATGGAAGGGGAGTGAATTAGCAAGAGCCTTTTGCAGGAACCATCCCGGCATTCACCTGAAGTGATTTGGAAAAACCACCAAATGGTGACCTTGTTGGCCGGACGGTGATTCGAACCCACGTCCTCCCTAATGGGGGAGCCTCCACGCTCGGTTTGGTGTCTGTTACTGGTGAGGCAGGGAGTTCCTCACGTGAGCTCTCATTGCAGGTCGAGTAACAGCAGTGTCAACAAGTGTGTCGTAACGGCAACGTCTCCCACAGTAAATCACCACAGGAGGGTGAAACACGCAAGGCCGCCACAACACCAAAACAAAAAGAAATGTGGTGTCGCAGATAAGCGACTGGCAGCTGGCTGCTGATAACTTAATCAGTGTTGTTGGAAACCTGCGACGGGGCAAACACAGGGGCCGGCAGACACGGTCTAAAATAGTTCGCAACTTTCGATTTCGCCTCGTGAAACGGTATCCGGTGTCTGGCGCAGCCAAGTTGTCGACTTCTCAGCAATATCGATCAGTCTGCTTTTGCATATAGAGTGGCTGCTACCTACAACATCCTACCATCTGACAGCCTAAAGATTAGTTTTTTACGACCAATGCTTGGCAATCATTCCCGAGGTAAGGACAGGAGATCCCATATTTGGGTAAAAATCTTTATGCCTTGTAACCTTTAGTGAGATGTGCTTTATCTGTTTTCAATATTACGAAGAAAATGCCATGGATTTGATAGAAACTGGGAGGTGTTGCTTAGCAAACTCAAACAAAAAATAATATTAGGAGAAGAAGGCATCGCTTACGTAAGATAAACGTGGGATTATGTAGACACTAAACGATAAAGACAAGCACACAATATTGAAATATTTAAATATAAATTCCCACCATGTTCTATTGACGAAAAAACTTTAATTTTATTAATCCAATGTTCTGAAGTAACCGCTGGAGTGAACAAGATGTTTTACAAGATATTTCGATGGTGAAAATCTCCGCGACAATCTTCATCAGAAGATTTTGATCGTGAATAAACACCTAGTTTATTTGGCTAGTTATCAGAAGAACGTTGTATTAATACTCAACGCTGAGAAAAAATTTTGATCTTTAACTTTATTGTAATGCCATGCACTCAAGTTTAGTAGCAAATAATTCCCATATAGAATACCTATTTGAAGTTTGTATTTAATAAAATTAAATAAAAGTATCTTCGCTTTCGCCTTCCATAGTGGACAAGTTTCTCGATTGCGATATTGTTCAAAACTATAACTTTTAAGGAAAGTCTTTTATGGTTTTATTTATAACACATTCTGTGCTCAATTTTTTTTTCTTCCGTTGATCTTGACAAAATGCAAATTATTTTGTATTTGAATAATTTATAATATTGTTACGTTGGTCCGCTGATTGCGCGTGGAGTATCTTTGGAGTTAAGAATGAACAGTGAGATGGCGTGGGATCAAGTTTATATCGCTTTATTGTGAATGTATTATTCCGCGTACAATGGTCGAGATGCAGTTCATACTGAAGGTGTATGATGAAATTAATTGTGATGGCTTATGTTACGTGAACTAGGAATCCTGATATATGCAACGTTATCATATGAAATGTGGTTCGTGATTTATTTCACGACAATTTGATTTTGCAGAGTTAATATTAGTTGAAATTGTGATTAGGTTGAAATTTAGCCTGTATCAGAATGTTCTTGTTACAGCATAAGGCAGGAGTAATTTAGTTATTATTAGCAATCAGTATTAATTAGTACGAGTCATTTCATGAGCGCCATGTTAGTGACGACGTGTATCGCGATGTTAACAACTTCCCCGAAAAAGCCTCGTAAGCGAGAATATTGCATTCAGAACACAAACTTGTGCGGACAGAATTCGTCGGAAGTCGATGTACTGAATAAAACTGTGAATATATACAATTAATATTGTGAGAATAAGCTAGGTCTACTTGCAAGGTAGCATTTTTTTTTTATAACACCATTAAAAGATGTTTTATGTTTCGCAAATGAAAATGTTAAGCAAAACATCAAATAAGAAGTGCTAATAGAGTCCGATTTGAGCCTTTCTATGATTTCTCTCCTCAAACTCTGTATTTATTTTTACTGCTGTCGGAGAGGAATCAATTCATGAAACAAAGCAGGTCAGTATTTCTTGTAATAAGAATTACGACTGACGAAAAAGCAAACACAGAAGGAACCGTTACAAACAATAAGCATTGAAGTTAGTGCACATTATGCCTCTTAAATTTTCGGATTTTTCTTTTTTTCTTCCTAATACTTTTGCTGGGAGAACTCTGTAGCATTCTAGCAAATTCCGCCAAAAATTTGTAGTAACTTTGGCACTACCGACTTCCTAGTCTGTGTAGTCTAATAGAACAGCGGATGTATTGCAGTCTGTCTGCTACACATGTAACTATGTTTCGTGTGCGATAAGTATACTGTTTTTGTATAATGTGTAGTTTATTAGGAGGAGATTGGTAAACCGCAATAAGGATTCTGGGGGCCAGGACACGACCCTGGTGCAGTTGTTCAATGTGGTGGCACCTTAACGCGCAAACCCACATTGGCGGCTTCCAGAGTTAGGTGAACAACCGTAAGGGAGCGTCCATAAACCACGAAGCTCCATTTTGACCTTCTGTAGCTTTTTCCCCTATTGATTCCAGAAGGCATTCTGTAGCATTTTCTCTTGTCAGACTATTGTAAATTACATAATTAAATGACGGGAATAAATATTTACATGTTTTTGTGGTTCTCTCTCTCATCTCAATTGTGAAAAGTGATAAGAGTGGAAAGCTACGTGGCCTGTCTCGGAATCCCCCCCCCCCCTTTTCCACGTAGCCCATCGTAGCTTTCCAGCCAACCCCCCTTTCCCCCCCCCCTTAGACCAAGCCACATAGTTTATGGACGTCCCCTAAACAGCGTTCACAGATTTAACGCTTACTTTTCTACGTATAAACTGCCGTGCGTCGTATGGGAGCATTGCAGGAGGCCGCTTGCAGCCAACTAGCGTAACGGATCATCTGTCACGTGTGGGTGTTTTACATAAACCGTGACGCGTAAGACAGGTGTTTATGCCTGATAATTAGAAGTGTCGTTACTGGATGACAATAGCAGGCGCTGTGTTCGCGTGACGTGTCAGAGTCGGCCTTGGCAGTAACCCGCGCCAAGGATTCCACACTGAAAGCATCGGCCAAGAATAAATTTGCACACACCACTGCACTGGGACAGCTGGGCGTCAGACAGGAGAATGGTTTCTCATTACAATTCTGGGAATTGCTTATTTTCTTCATGAGTAAGAACAACTCCAACGTCCATCTCACTTTGACTCATCAATGTTTACACGAGTCCATTACGCTGTTGGAGGATGCGTAGCACTATTGGACGGTCAAAGATAAGACAAAACGAAGCCCTGGATTTTTGTTAAAATTTTAACATTCGGAAGGACTCCGAAACACTGCTGCCTCTATTACCGATTAGGGAGCGTCCATAAACCACGTAGCTCCATTTTGACCTCCTGTGAATCCCCCCTCCCCCCACGTAGCCCTAGGTGGATTTTGCTTCTACACCCCCCCCTCCTCCCCACATAGCACGTAGCAATTTTCCCTTTTGATTCCAGAAGACATTTTGTACCGATTTCCCTTGTCAGACTATTGTAAAGTACATACGGAGATAATTAACTTAGGGAAATAAATATTCACATGCTGTTGTGTGTTCTGATCCTCATTTTAACTGTGAACCTCCCCCCACCCGCCACGTAGCTTAGCGTAGCCTTTCGGCCAAACCCTCTCCCCCCCCCCCCCCCCTAAACCGAGCCATATAGTTTGTGCACGCTCACTTACTTGGGCAGGTTAATGTGAATCAAGAGAATAAGGATATGGATGCCACACCGGACATGGATGCCCCACCATGGCTAGAACCAGGATTGTTAGGTCTGGAGTATTTGGCCCAAGGGGAAGAATTATTGCACTGCCACCTTTCTGCGAAACATTCTGTACTACTTTTTTGTTTGTGTAGTTTATGAAGTGGAGATTGTGGACCGTCCCGGCAATCGCCTTGATTAGTGATCCTCCACCTGTGGTCCACAGACATTTTTTGTTTTTGTTTAATAAATAGTAGTGTTAATATTAAATATTCAATACATATTTCACTTTTAATTGTTTACTTTCAATTACTCTGAAAAAAGGTTTTTAAATTTATTATGTTATAATGGTACGATACAATATGTCCCAAACGTTAATTACACGTAGGTAGAAAAAAAGAGGCCCATATTAGTGATCCCTGGAATTATTTGACATTTTACTGGTGCTCGCTCTTACAAAATGTTGAGAAACTGTGGCTTATAGTCTATGATTGCGGCAAAACTCCTAAAAACCGCAATAACGACAGCCGGTATGGAAGGTCCAGGACTCTAGCATAGTCTCCTTGTACATCCACAATAAAGTCTTGTGGCGCCATTTTACGCTTACCGATTGATTAAAAAAAGTAACAAAAATGGTGGCGCTTTGCATGTATTAGATGTGGTAACGTCACCGGGAGTTACAATACGACAGAGGGGGCAGACGCCCGTCAAATTGTGACTATCAAAACATAGTGCCCTGTATTTTATATTCATAACAAAAAAAATATTTTTATCTGTTTTATCAGTGAATATAACGTTTAAAATTGTTTTTATATTATTTTTTCAAAATTCGCTACTTTTCAACGGGATAATTTTTTGCTCGCTCTATCTTTCTAAATTTATTATATTTAATATTTTTTTTAAAAAATACTAATTACAAGGAGAAAAATTGATAAAGCTAAATTTCTAAAATATCTGAGAGTTTCGAAGGCCATTCTTATTTTCTCATTCATCAAAAACTTTTTTTTTACAAGTAATTACTAAAAGTAACAAAATCCATAGTTCGACATTTAACTACTGAGATTTTACATAGTCTGTAGTAAATAAGGGTTTGATAAAAAAAAACTGCTATAAAATCAAATATAATTAGGAACAAAAAACAAAAACCATAATTTATGGAATTGAGTAGTTAACAGTCTAAGCCAGGCATTCAGTATGGAACCTCCCGTGGAGACGGAATGGGGTGGTTTCCTCTGCGACGGTATTCGTTAGGGATACTATATTGTATTGTACACCATACTATATTGTCTCTGACTTTAAGTGTGGGTGACTATGGTAGTGTATGTTCAGTATTGTTCGTGTTGTGAATGAGAGAAGGGAGAAACGGGGGACCGACCTACAGCCGTCAGACTTAACGTCCCCATTCTATACGCACGGCGTACCACCAGCTGGCCAAGTCCTGAAAATCAAAATTTCATCCATCTCCAAAGATTCTTAGAGGCAGTTAGGGAAATATTCCAGAAGCTTTAAGCTAATTTTTTTTTGTGATCGTGACATAAGTATGTTTTGGTTTCGAAAAAATAATTACTTGGTGAAATTCTGTTGGGTGGAATCTTCTGAATAAAATTATTATTATATAGGTTGGAGAGTTTAATTTAAAAAGAATGTGCATTAAAGTTTAAGTGGGTGATAGTTTATCTCTGTTTTCATTGATTAGTTTTGAGATCCATCTGACCCTTTAGAAATTTCAGAGGAAGGTCCGAAGAGAAACTACTTTTCCTTTATTCTCACTTAACATTCCCAAGGTAAGGCGTAAGAGAGGCCACTTCAAGAAGAACCGTTGAAAGTGAGAAGTTTGTGAAGGTATTTGAACACTATTTTAGTTTAGCGGGGTTTTTCAAATTGGATTTACAGAGTACAATGTTATTTGGAAGATGGACAAAGCGTATCGGTGTGCTAGAATACTACGTCAGTTAATGATCAATTTACAGGTTGCCTGTATAATGACGGAGAGCTTTTCCCATCCATATGGGCGAAGTAACGGACAAACCGATATAAAACGGTTCTGGAAATCTATAACGGAGGTCTCTCTGTGCATAGAAGATAATCTTGAAAAAAATTACTGTGAACGACTTATCGGTTTATAACAAAAAAAATACTGAACATTTTCGAAGGGTATGTGCGGTTTGTAATTTTAGATAGATTGTGACATAAAATTAACACGCTATCTAAGGTAGGTATTAAGAAAAAAATGAAAATTTTATTAAAACATACTTTCTAAAAATAAATCTTAGTCGATCAAAGAACTACGGAACGTTTCTCTGGCCACAGAACAAATCAACTTCAAGAATGTATCTTTAGACATCTGACAGATCATCGCAATTAATTTTTTTTAAAAGAAAAATAATCAGATTACAAATTACAAAAACTGCAAATGAATCCAGTACAGAACTAGCAGCAGGTGATCCACAATATTTTACTTTCTGTTCACACTTTAAAGAGTTAATACATGTTTACAATTCTTTTTCTAGACTTTAATAAAAATCATAAATTTTCCACAAATATGCTACCGAAAATTTGAAATTTATGTAAAAAATGTGTTTTCTCAATTGAGAACTTCGATTATTTTTAGTTGCCAGCTGGAAATAACAGCTGAAACTTACTGCTTCAAGTATTCCAGTTTGGATGCCAAGAAGTCCATGTTAGGCTCCGCCCACTGGCTGCTACCATGCGGCTATCGAGAAGAACGAACGCTCTGCGATAGTAATACAACTGCACTGCAGCAAGCCGCGTGTCATGAAACGCTACGCCAGGCACAGAGATAAAACATTACACCAGCTGTTTTGGACTTCCGGCCCGCGCGGTTGGCGGCGTCTCTCGCTACCGGCGCAGCCCTCTCCTGCCATCTAGCGGCGCGTCGGCGAACCGACGCCTTGATTCCCGGCAACAAGGATGAGCGCGCAAACTTCAGTGCGGTCGAAATTTCTGCAAGACTCGCTTCTGCTGTACACTACTTTCTTAATCTACAACCTGGAGGGAAATTCGAAAAAGAGTACAATTTAAAGTTTCTGCTATTGTTTTTCAATTCATCCTACTCGTCAACCGACGCACTTAAGAGTAACTTTACCTCAACTGTCCGCCGATCAGAAGTTAGTACTACGAGGCAATGAGTAGTGTTGCCACATAATACTTCAGTTTCAGTATAATAACTAAAATGCTTACCCACAGGAGACACAGAAGTGAAGTGCAGTTCTAACACTGTAATTCATTGTTAATGATTTTTCATTGTTCTCCAAGAAATGCAGTATCGTCAACAGTGACAACAATATTAAGTGAATTCACTACGCCAGCTCGGTTACTGCAAAGCATAACGCAGGACATCTATTGATTCCCTGAATTCTGAAGTACTGTAGAACTTCAAATATCCGAGCTCCGAATAGCTTTCTTAATTAAGAAACATTCTTTTGAACATTTCTGGATGTTCAGAAGTTAGTGCTGAAGATAGAGGAAAGTGGGTGGTGTGCTATTCGTCAGGCCAGGGGTATGGAATTCTAAATGATGATGAACTCATTGAAAGTGTGAGAGAAGAAAGTGTCGAGGAAGAAGATGACAATGTCGAAGTTGAAGTAGACACGGGACCATCAGCTAGTCAAGCATTTGCCGGCCTTGAAACTGCATTGAAGGGGATACAGTATGAAAACATATAACGTCTCATTGTCAAGCGGATGCGCGACTTGGATGCCCGAACACTGACGAATACAGTCAAACAGCTTATTTTGACAGAGGTGTTTCAGCAAACAATCACTTATTTGCAGTACGGTGCGTACATACTGCACTAATGTAGGTACAACAGGTTTAACATGTAAATTAATTAAAAAGCTCTTTTTGTTTAAAAATAAGTTTTTCTCCCATTTTCAACATACATGAAGTAATTAAAATAAACCCCTTTTCGGAAAAAAATCCAATTATCCCAATTTTTGATCATCCGAATGGAGTCCGATCCCAATTGATTCGGATAATTGGAGTTTTACTACACCACCAGTAATACTAGCTCAGTTGTTAAGGCGTCTGCTGGAGATCGAAAGGTCCGCGGTTCGATCCCTGTCTCGAGGAGGATTTTCAAATGCTCTTAACCCAATGTTCACCTCTGGCACAGCTTGTTGTGTAATGTGAACTAAGCCAAAACGCTTCCGTGTTTCGGATTTCACATTAAACTGTAGGTCACCTTTACTCGAAAAGATTAGCAAGTTAGATTAGGTATGAAGGGAAGGAACTGGCCGTTCTAAATCTAATACCAGGCTTAGTCGCCTCCTTTGGGAGGGTACAAGCCAACATTCGGGTTGAGCACCGCGCCTAATTTAACCAGTAATATTTTAGGCCGCGGCGTATCGAACTCTTGTCTTTTATAGTATAGTTGAATCTATTATGTAGATAAAGTGTAAGGAGGCTCCTTATCTTCATAAGTTTTTGTAGATGTTTTGTCCTCAACAAATGTGGTCACACAGCAGAGCAATAACAATCGAAGCGCCCTGAGAAATATGAATCTCACAAACTACGGCTGCTTGCAGATTTGTTAGACTTTGAACAGCGCGAGAAATTTTTCCTTTCTTCATTTTCTAGCTCACATATTGAGCGCTGAAACATATCTTTCTGCGACGGTATTTTTGGGGGAGAACTTTTTTGGGCTTATTAAGTGTTGCAGAGATTAACAGTCAGTGGCTTTCAATAACTGACGTAAACCATACGTCTAAACTGCTTCCGGGGAAATTATTATTCAAATGTTAAAATTTCTTGTGCCACATTCAACACTTTTATGGCACAGTACACTCGAAAAGATCTGTCATAGTATTCAAGTAGAAATTTCACTTAAGTATTTTAGTGGAGAATTTACTGTCTGATCTGTATCTACAAAATCTCTCTCAAACTTTTCTAGATTCAACTGATTGGTAACGAAATTTACGACATATTTTCGTTTCTTTGAGAAAGTAATATGAAAAGGGCGAAATTTACATTGATTAAAACGCTCAAAAGGTAGTTTACAAAGTTTTAACTGATGTTAATAATAAATAACTACTTAAATATTTATAAAACCGTACAATTCAGGATTCACGGCACGGTATAAAACAAAGTTCGGCATTACTTTGTGTTACTCCCAATACACATAGGGAAATTAAGGAATAACTGCGACACCAAATGAAAGAGTGAAATTTATTTCAAGGTGTAATCGATACGTTGAAATGCCTGTAGTATGAGAAAAATCATTTTTTCAACAGCAGGCGAACGTAAAAAATTATTTAGGAATGATTGCTGTCAGAAAATTGTGACTGAAAATATCGAATCCGTGTTGAAAAACTGCAGGACGGGATTATGTAGGAGGAATATGAGCGTTGATTGTAAGCTATGTAGAAATGTGTGTGGCTCTTATTTTCTTTGTGAATTATGTATCCGCGGCCGAAAGAAGGAATCGTCACAGCGTTCATCGTGGGAGCTTTCTTAATACTGCCCAAAAAGCTGAATCAGGAAGTCCGGTAAGGTCACTAAAATATTTATCATGAAGCAAGACACAATGTTAGCTAGAGGAGAAGACCTGAGACTAAAATGCCACTTAAGGTGAACAAAGTGGAATGCGTTATGGGTATAGGATGTCACATAACACAATCCTGAAACCGTAAGAAGATGGCAAAGAGCGGACCAAGGATGAACGTTTCAATCTTGAACCACTTCTTATTTATTCATGAGTTGAACATTATTTTTTTACCTTTCATACCTTTATCTGACAGTATCTTCTGTTGGCAGGTAACTGTTATTACACAGGTACTTTTAACGTTGGATGGAGGATCAGTTATGTATGCGAGAGCGCTAACCGCTTTGGTTGACAGTGTCAAACTCCGGACATGAGATCTCTGGTTCACATTCCCCTGTCGATTGGTTTTTTTCCCCATGCTTTTAACATAACCTTTACAAAGCATGTTTTGTTTATATAAATTACACCTCCAACGCCAAATGACATCGATTTTACCTTTAAATGTTTAAACGTAATGTAATACATCCCAAAGTCTGTAGATACTGGCAAAAATTCGACATGTCGTCACATGTAGTGTCAAGTGATGAAGATCTAAAATAAAAACGCCCCCTCGACCTTCATAGGACGGAAAAATGTTTATTATCTTAACAGGTGCTAAATAAGCTTTCCTTATAAGCTTTGAGACTGATATTTTCCATATGTTTTTAAAAAAGAATCTTTTAAACTTCAAGTGTAAATCCAATAGGTATTTATAGTAATTATATCTTAAGGGAAGACCGATATGTATGGTGAAGAACTTTTTTTCGATATAACAGTTGTACTGAATTCTAGAAAATGATTATAATATTAAGCACAATATTTACCTGATACATATCGATATTTCTCAAAGTTTTTCTGAAATTTTCTAAAAGCTCAGTTTTAAAAAACTGTTCATTTTATTACACAGAATCGACGCGATTTTTCTAATATCTCACTGCACTGGGTTCAGTCCCAAACTGAATATTTTTCCATGATGAGAACGCGAGAACCATTACGAAAATAAATGACATAAAAGGCAGAGGAGGCCTGATGAGTAGAGGAACGGATTCACTCGTTATGCTACCATATATGTACATCTTTGAGCTCTAAACTGTTATTTTAATCCTATAACGTATAATTAGAAATTTGTAAGAGTAATTTGTCCGAAAACTTCATCGAGGTTTTGACATTAAACTACACTCGAGATGGTGATACTCTGATTTGTCACTAAGGCCATTGGAACCAAATTCGTCCGACCAAGTAGTCTGCTGTATGTACCAGCTAATCCTCCACTGGACACGACCTACTCGGCCATATACGGCCGAGAGACGGACGGATCTCATTGAAATGGGCTTATTCGGCCGAACGCAAGCACCTGCTGCTCTCTTAACAAACGCATCTTAATTTTTTGTTTAATTTGATTATCAGTTTTTCAAACACTTTACTGGTACACGCTTACTGTAAATATTTGCTGTAAACATTTTAATTATTGCAAGTGTGTCAACACTGATATAATTATTTAATAAAAATTAGTACAGCGAATACTTTTTTTTTAAATTTCTTAATGGTATATTCTCGAACGAAGAGATATTACTCTAATCAGGACCGCGTTCACGCTTGGGCTATCATTGCTGCAGCCTATTAGCTTGCGTCACAAAAACAAAATTTGGAACATACGTGAATAATGTTGCTTTTTTCCGAATCGGTATTTGCACCTGAAATGTGGATGAACACCAAAAACCATGTAGGCGCATGCGAAATTGAACCGTTTCTAGCAAGGGTGTAGTACGAAGTAATAATTTCAGTACACCTGTACCAAACAGAATCAACTTTACAGCACAACAACGTTCTAAGAATGTGTTCGTCACTTATGGTTACAAACAACAGTGGAATAAGGTCATTTTCAAGTTTGAAGCAGATCAAATACAGACTCCGAACCTCCATGTCGGAAGACTAAACTTTTTGTCTTAACTCAGCATCGCAAGTTAAGTTTTAAGGCAACTAAGTTACGCCGATATCAGAAGTAGCTTTATTAGTAAGAAGTGTAGGCGCAAACCAGACACTAAGCCATTACCAAGTTGTATGTAGTAACTAAAATTTAGTAGCAAAATGTACACCCAATTAAAAAAAATGTAATTGGGATTCAAATAACATAGACATACAATACTGTTTTATCATTGCACTTCTATACATTTTGTATCAAGTTATCTGACACTTGATTTTCATTTTAAGTTTTGGATGGTTTGGGGAAGTACTATATTTGAATTAAATATTATTAAAATTTGCTCCTTTGATATATTTCTCTTTTTTTGCATCTTTCAGTTGCCTCATTCGTTCATTTAAAATGACAATATGACTTTTTTAAAATTGAAATACTGATTTTTGACGTTGTTAATAAATTATATTGAATAACTTATTTTCAGTTTTTTCATTTTTATCTCAACAATTATCTATACCCCTACATACGACTAGTAAAATTTTCTACAATTTAATAATAAATTTCAATTTTTTTTTTTGGTTTTTGGTTAGAAAAGTACTATTAAATGAGAGATTAAATTTCAAAATCTTTGTGGTGGGGGGCGGGGTGGGAACGCAACACAGGTTCAACTAAAGGTCTACACACCCTAAATACGGCGCTTATCTACATAATATTTTGAGAGAGCAAAGTAAAGACCGTTGTTACGAAATGTAAGTAAATATACATTTTGTAAAAAACAAACAACCTGTTTACTTGGTGTTGGAGCGATAGTGATGGATCGGCAATACGTATCAGAAGTAATTCGGCTGCAGTTTGGTTCCAATGGACGACTGGTCTGACCTGCCGAGACAGACTATATTATTCATAATTGACACTCTAGCAACAGTGCATTGCAGGTGAAGTTAACTCTCGATCCGAAAAAGAGAAGTTGATTGCCGGATACAACTCCTTAACGTATAATTTCTCAATTAAAAATAAAAAGATTCTCGCAGGAAAACTCCGTGGCTGCTGGCCTGTACCAGGCACGGGAACAGGTGTGAGCGCACGTCTGTTGTCCGTGCGGCCTATCCATTAGGCGTTACCTGCAGCCCGGATTTCGCTTCACGTGCGACTCATCGAACAGCTGACTAGACAAGCAGATAGAGCTAACACTGAAATGTTTGCACCTTGTTTAGTTGTATGAACACTTTCTTACTTTTCTCGAGAATCTTTTTCATTTTTTTATAAGCACATGTATCAAATTTTTTTTTACATTATTAACGGTTTCTAAGGAACTAAGACATGCTTCGCAGGAAAGGGAGTGAAGCTTAAAGCATTTTTTCTTTAATTTTAAGATTTTAATTTCATAAGGTTTCATCGAAAAATATGTTAGTTTTATACAGAAATTATCCATATTATCAACAGTGAGGGGGCATTGACATTGATCATAAAGAGATTCTATTCACGAAAAAAATATATAGCAAATCCGGTTAGTTTTGAAACGCTTAAAATCGTTAAAAATCTCGAAACCTATGAATAATTATGTACAAATACGTTAGTGATATCAACTAACACGAAGATACCAATATATTTTCTGTATTCTAAGGTCTATTGCGTACAAGCTACTCTCCTCCCAGTCTACTAATTTTTTTGCTTAAAGCTTTATGGCTAGTCGACTTTCATTAGAGGGGGGACAGTGGCAAGGAATTGGAAGGAGTTTGGTCACCCTAACACTCTAAACGGAGGAGTTTAGAAAGTTTTTTTTTTTTTTGCTGTCGTCAGTCTTTCGACAGTTTGATGCAATCCTCCACCCCTTCCTATCTTGTGCCAACCTCTTAATCTCTACGTATCCCTTACAACCCACGTCCTTAATTATCTGCTGCATATATTCAAATCTCTGTCTTCTTCTACAGTTCTTACCTTCAACTGTTTCCTCTACCAACAAATTAACCAAACCAGCATGTCTAAAAATATGACCTACCAGTCTGTCTTTTCTTTCTGTAAGCTTCCTCCACAAACCTCTTTCCTCACCCATCATTTCTAAAACTCGTTCATTTCTTACATTGTCTGTCCACTTAATTTTCAGCATTCTTCTGTAGCACCACATTTAAAATGCTACAATTTTCTTTCTTTCCGGTATTCCTAAAGTCCATGTTTCGCTACGATAAAGTGCTGTGCTCCACACAAAGAGTTTAAAAAAGTTCTTTCTAATTCCTAGATCAATATTTGAAACTGAAAGGTTTCTCTTTTTCATGAAGGCTCTTTTTGCTAGCGCTATTCTGCTTTTAACATCATTCCTGCTTCGGACATCGGTTGTAATTTTGTTTCCCAAGTAACAATTTACTTCTCCAATTGCATTCGATCCTATTCTTATTTTTAATCTACTAGTCTTGGTATCATTTCTGCAACATTTCATCACCTTTGTCTTGCTTTCAATTATATTCAGTCCAAAATCTTCCTTGAGTATTTTGTTCATGCCATTGAATAACTTCAACATCCTCAGCCCTTTCTGCTAACAAGACAATGTCATCAGCAAATCGTAGCATACTGATTTTTTCTCCCTAAATACTTATGCCACATGGAAATTTTTCTTTGACTTTCTTCATTGCTTCTTCTACATACAAGTTGAATATTAACTGAGACAGACTACAACCTTTTCCCATACCCTTTGTAACTTGTGCTTGTCTCTCGTGATTCTCTACATTCACTATAGCCACTTGATTCTTATATAGTTTAAAAAGTATTCCTCTATGTCTATACTTTAGACCTGACTTCTTTAAAATTTTGAACATTTTATCTCACCTAACTTTATAAAAAGCTTTTTCTAAATCAACAAATGCCATAAAAGTATCTTTGCTTTTCTCGATCCGCCCTTCGAGTATTAATCTTAAAGCCAGAATTGCTTCCCTGTACCACGATTTTTCCTGAATCCAAACTGATCTTCACCTACTATCTCTTCTGCTACCCTTTCCATCCTTCCGTATATTATTCTGGTCAGTAATTTTGAAGCATGTGATGTTAGACTAATGGTGCGGTAATTTTCACATTTGTCGGCTTGTGCTTTCTTTGGAAGTGTGAAGATGATATTTTTATTAAAATCAGTTGGAATTTCTCCTGTTTCATAACTTTTTGATATCAGCTTGAATAATCTTTCGATTCCTTCCTCTCCTAGAGATTTAAGAAGTTCTGCAGGGATCTCATCAATACCAACTGCCTTATTTGCTTTAAAGTCATTCAGAGCTTTATTAAATTCTGTCCTCAAAACAGGATCTCCCAGTTCATCCATGTCGACATCGCCTTCCTTTTCCATTACACTATTGTTCAAGACGTCCCCATCATACAGTTTCTCAATGTATTCCTTCCATCGGTTAGCTCTATCGTCTGAGTTTAAAAGAGGTTTCCCATCGGCAGCTTTAATGTTCACACCTGTTTTCTTCATTTCTCCAAACTCCTGTTTGATGCAACATCTACGACCATTTCCTTTTCTACTTCTTCACGGTTTTCTTGTAGCCATTTTCATTTTGCTTTTTTGCATTTCCTATTTATTTGATTTCTAAATTGCCTGTATTGTTCTCTTCCTGCTTAATCTTGAGCATTTTTGTACCTTATCGTCAGTTAAAATCTTTGAGAGTTTATTCGAAACATGATACAGGTTAACTTCGAGTCAACAGATTCATTGTTTCGAAAACCTTCCGATAGGCGATTCTATGGAAACAGCTTGTGGGTATAAATTCGAAAGGGGGAAACTCGTATCATCATACTGTATATGTTAACATTTTAACAACTCCAACAAGTAGGAATTTTACATTATAGCGTGCAAAAACAGCTACAAAGCGTTGTACCGACTACACATGAATTTAAAAAAAAACAAAACCTAATGTGAAATATTTCCATCGTTGAATACTTTGCGGGGGTAAATTTCAATAAGTGGAAACATAATCATAAGATCTAAGAACAAATCGATAGATGAACTTTTAGCAGATGCGAATACTGCCCTACACTGAACGTAAATATTTTATAACCGTACTATAAGCTGATTTCCATTTATGAAATACTGTATCCATAACAGAAAAAAGTTTCTTTTATCTCGTAAGGCAGATTTATTTTATTTTATTTTACTGTTTCTTTACTTATTGCTTTACGCCTCATCGACGCATAAGGTCATTAGAGGCGGGATGGGAATGGGGATAAGGAACGGGAAGGAATTCGACCATGGCCTTTTGGAAGGAAGCATCCTGGCATTCGCCTGGAGTGATTTGGGGAAACCATGGAAAACCCAAATCTGGATGCCCGGACGGGGATTCGAACCCACGTCGTCCCGAAAGCGAGACCAGAGCGTTAACCGCTCACCCACCACGCTCGGTGATTGATTTCCTTGTGAAGACATTCCAAGGATGCATTTCCGCAGGGGCAATCGACGATGTGTTGAGAGCAAAAAAACTCGTTGAAACAGGCAGTGCCGTCTGGTCTGAGAGAAGCTGCAGTGGAGAGGTTAACACGGGGCGCCCTCCATCGACCTCTGCGCCACAGCTGATTTACGCTGATGGCCCTCTCAGGCGCTCCCAGAGGCCTCAGTCTAGCACAGAGTAGATACAGACTGCGAACAGCGTTTAGAAACACGCGCCGAGCAAACTTGGTAGTTGGTACAACCAAACTATCCACATTTACGATACTTTTGGGAAACCTGCCTTGCAGAAGCAGTATAAAAGCATGGTATACAATCTACGCTAATATTATAATTGCTAAAGTAGCTCTGTATATCTGTTACGTTTTTAAGAATAAACGGCTAAAACTACCTTGAAGATATTTGTCATAGAAATACTTTATACCAAACGACACGAGATAATTTTTTCTGGATAAATAACATTTGCCATTGAAGACAGACGGATAGCGTGTACGAATCTCTGTACAGTTGTATCGGTCATTCGGGCTTTGTTTCTGTCGCAGTGCGAAACTACAGTTCCCACTAAAATTAGCCTTTGCGATGACTATCAATAAAGATGAGGGATAGACACCGACTGTAGCAGCCGTACTCTTAGAAAAGACGCGTTTTTTTTTAAGCTCACGTTTTTTCAAACCCTCAAAGGCTATATATCTTAGCACAGGACAGCAAAACGAAATACATTGTGAACAAAACTGTATTGACATGTCCCCAGAAAGTGAAAATTTTAAACCACACACAAAAATCTGCCGTAGGAACTGTGGTAGGTAGTCTCCACAGTTGAAACCCCCTCCCCCCCTCTCCCCTCCCCTTACTCTGATGTTATGTTTAAACATGTAGCAACTTGGTTCTCTTCATGAGATAGGTTCAGTGGTAAAATGCTATGATGATGACTTCCAAGTTGTATTACCCTGACTTCATGCTTTCTACGACACCTTTTACGTAGCTTATACCTTCCTATATCCAATTCTATTAATAAAATTCTAAATCTAAGCTTACATAATAGCGAGTAACAGCTAGTAATGGGAATACATCATTCGATAGTATTGTGATTAAAGGGTTTCTGTAGTGAGAAGTTGACACGGAACTTGCAGAATCTTCCCTGGAACGGTCGTTATGTTGATAACAGGTGACAGTTTAAGCCGGCTGAGTACTTGCAGCTGCATCTAGCTGTCAACACGTACGACCGCAGGGCATCCACACGTGCTATCACTCTACGCCAGTTACATAACCCAGCACAGCGCTCAGAGTACTGGAAATAGCCCGCTCTGCTGAACAGGACTAACTAACTTTCACCGACTTAACAACCTTTCATATTGAAATATGCTGAAATTGTGAATCGAGAAGTAGCAACTGATTGCAAATCATATACATTTTTTTAAAATTTTTTGTAACGAGTTAGCTGTCTCTCTTCGCACTTATTCTTTAAAATGATACATAATTTACCGGTTTTAGCTAAGTTCTCCACTTTGATAACATTAATTAAGAAATGAATTTTTCAAAATTCAACTTGTAAACAGCTAAATTATGAACAACTAGCCTCGTACCCGCGATTTCGTACGCGTGGATTAAGATTTTTTTGCCAGAATTAAATATAGAAAGTTGTTGGCAACGAAGGATTGGTCCCAAACAATATCGAGGAATATGACAGGAAAGCTATCACTATATCATTGTACCGTCGAACCTGTCTCTTGAAGACAATCAATTTCCAACATATTTCTGTCACCATTCGATAAGGTCTCAAAATTTCGTGACTACAACTGTTAATCATACTTGAAAAAATATCCTGTGCCTTTCATACAGATTTCCTTATAAAATTCCGTCACAACGATATAGCCATTTAGTCGTCAAAACTTAACAAAAAGACAGAGACTTACTTCCGTATATATTACAACATTACTGTGGTTCACACTCACACACTGACTGCGAACAACATCTGAGGGATCATTATAACGTAAAAAAGTGTACACCTACAACATTGCAAGACTACCTACGATTTGCCTCGCATTGCACCCCTAACTTTATAATATCTACAATTTAACATTCAATCCGAATAACCTACGGCCCAGGCCTGACTCTTACGGTGAAAAACAATTTTTAAAAATCTTAGCCTCCACGGAGATTTGAACCGGAGACCACGACGTTCGTAAGCATGCGCTTTAACCACTGAGCTGCCAGTCCACTACACGGAAACACGGTACGGAGACGTCCATATCCACCTTGTCTGTCTATCGCTGTATTTAGAAGTAATGAGACAACATGTGTTATTTATACAGATAATTTTTCAACCAAATGTAGACAGTATTTTTCTTCTTGTTTCAAAGGATAAGTGTGCAAAGTTTCATCGAGATCGGATGAAAACTGTGGATTTGTATGAAGAACAAACAAACATACATTCATCTTTATATATAAAGATGAAGGTCACGTGTATGCGATAGTTCAGAGTAAAACTGCTAGGCTGCGCTGGTGTAGATAAGAAGCGATCACATTACCGCTATATAGCAAAACCACATATCACATAGACGCTGATAAACTGTGTGTGTTTTCTAGAATAAGGGTATTTTTGTTAGGAGAACATTTCATAAATTATAATTCTTTCGTAAGACGTTGTAAGTCTTTTGCTACGTACCTATTTCAGTTAAACAATTGCTACAAATGGGCCACTTCATCTGTCATCATACTACAAACCACCGACTTCGCTATTCATAGTTTGTCATTGTAAGGATACACAGTCTCCTAATATTTAAAGCGTTAATGATTAACCTTCTTTTCATTTTCTTATGTGCTTCTTGTTTAGTTTAATATTTTTGGTGCACTAATTTTTCAGTTTATTCAATTTGGACGAAAGGTATCTCTGTGGAAATGTATAGGATAATCTCTGAACAATGAACGGTCAGTGCAAGAAGATTTTTGGCGGAAAAAAAAGGGACGTACGTCGAGATAAACTGCGAATTGTATCTGTGCGCGAAGAAGCAATAAAATTAAAGGAAATTAAAATAAAAACCAAGTGGAGTTTTTATTTGTTTATTTTTTATGAAGAATAATAAAGATATGCTAATCTTTAATACTAACGGGAAAGGTTAGTAAAGTAAAAATATCATTCGTGGCGTCCCGGACCGAGATGAGGAGTTATATAAAACCGGTAAAAATATTATATCATTCGCGAAATTTTCGCACGGGCCACGTAGTCTACCTATAAACCTCCATACAACCTCGAGAAAGTTTGCTGCGTTGGCAGTCATTATTCATTGCTTTATTTCCCAAGATACTTTGATCAGAGGCCCCATTTTTTAATCGAATATGTATCTTGTCCTGGTGCAACGAACGAATCGAATGAGTCTGTTGGAGAGCTCATCTTCGCCAAGTTCAGTTACAGGTTACAAAGATACAGCGTAAAGTAACAACTGGAGGTAAAGTACTTCCGTGTGACTTTGCTGCCCATAAAGTAAATTTGGTGGTCGTAATGACCTGATCATAAGGTTCCTACCGGGTATAGGCGCCTACGGTTTAACATGGAGTCAGAGCCCTGGAAGTGTTCTGGCGTATTTCACGTTACACAGCAAGGGAGCGTGCACAAACTACGTTGCTTGGTCCAGGAGGGGGGGGGGGGTTGGCTGGAAGGCTACGCTGGGTTACGTGGGGGGAGGGGGGGGGGTTCCGAGCCAGGCCATGTTACTTTCCTTTAGTAACATTTTTCGCAGTTAAAATGAGGAACAGAACACACAAAAGCATGTGAATATTTATTTTCCTCAGTTACTTATCTCCGTATGCAATTTACAATAGTCTGATAAGAGAAAACGGAACAAAATGTCTCATGAAATCAAAAGGGAAAAAAGTTACGTGCTACGTGGGGGGGAGGGTAGAGGCAAAATCCACGTAGGGCTACGTGCGGGAGGGGGGGGGGGGGAGTTCACAGGAGGCAAAATAAAGCTACGTGGTATATGCATACTTCCCAATCTGTGCCACAGGGGAAGGTTGAATTAAGGCCTCTAAAAATCCCCACAGAGACAGGGATTCGAACCGAAGACCTTTGGATCTCCAATTAGAAGTGTTAACCATTGAACCACCAGGCCGCTATCTACTGTCCGTGAGACCCCGCATCTTAGTTCTGCCCCGCAGTGACTGCTTCGATTTGCCACTCATTCCATCCCTTTCGTGGTTGAACCTGCAATTTAAAGTGGAATCCGAACCACGGGGCGTTCACATTGTACTTCATACATACAAAGCAAGCCTTGCGGTGGTGAAGGTCATATTAAATGTCCTCGTGTTTCCCCATTCGTTGGCTTTACGGAAGTGTACAGTGAAGGAATACAGAGATATGAAGAGTAATTACTAGCGAAGTCACGCTCTCTGGTGCGGAACACTTTCACTTCCGGACGCAACAGCGACGCGAGAGACTTTTCCCCTTACGGATTAATAAGAGAAATTCTTTCCAGCTCGAATTCATCATCTGACTCCACCCATAAAAGACAGCCCATGAAACTGATCATACCAGTGGATGTAAAGACAGGTCTCCTTAAACCATGCGACCTGGACTCAAGAACTGCATACATCCTTAGGGGGCGTCCATTAATTACGTGAGATGAAATAAGGGTGCAGGAGTCCGGCGAAATCTCACCAAGAGGGGGGAGGGGGGGGGGGGCTCGACGGAAATTTCACGTCATCTTTTTTAAAATCTTGACTGACAAAGTGGATTTAAAAAAAAAAAAAAAAAAAACAACTTTAAAGTCTACAAAATTATGTGGATGTCGACCTTAGGGGGACGGGGAAGGGGGGGGGGATGAGGGACAGCGGTACGTTGTAAGATTGGCAACGTGAGAAGAGTGGTGGAGTAAACAAAAATAAAAGGTGTCAGGTCTTGTGTCTGGTCAATATGTAATTAACTTTCAATAGTTTTCTTCTAGTTTCGTAACTGTTTCCATAGGAATTCATAAATACATTAAAAGATTTATGGTATTACTAGCTCGTACCCGTGACTCGTACGCGTGGATTAAGAATTTTTTTTGCCAGAATTAAATATAGAAAGTTGTTGGCAACGAAGGATTGGTCCCAAACAATATCGAGTCGGAATAATATGACAGGAAAGCTATCACTATATCATTGTACCGTCGAACCCGTCTCTTGAAGAGAATCAATTTCCAACATATTTCTGTCACCATTCGATAAGGTCTTAAAATTTCGTGACTACAACTGTTAATCATACTTGAAAAAATATCCTGTGCCCTTCATACAGATTTCCTTATAAAATTCCGTCACAACGATGTAGCCATTTAGTCGTCAAAACTTAACAAAAAGACAGAGACTTACTTCCGTATTTATAATAATATTACTGTGGTTCACACTCACACACTGACTGCGAACAACACCTGAGGGATCATTATAACGTAAAAAAGTGTACACCTACAACATTGCAAGACTACCTACGATTTGCCTCGCATTGCACCCCTAACTTTCTAATACTGTATCTACAGTTTAACATTCAATCCGAAAAACCTACGGCCCAGGCCTGAATCTTACGGTGAAAAACAATTTTTAAAAATCTTAACCTCCACGGAGATTTGAACCGGAGACCACGACGCTCGTAAGCAAGCGCTTTAACCACTGAGCTGCCAGTCCACTACACGGAAACTCGGTACGGAGACGTCGATATCCAACGTGTCTGTCGCCGTATTTCGAAATAATGAGACAACATGTGTTATTTATACAGATAATTTTTCAACAAAATGTAGACAGTATTTTTCTCCTTGTTTCAAAGGATAAGTGTGCAAAGTTTCATCGAGATCGGATGAAAACTGGATTTGAATGAAGAACAAACAAACATACATTCATCTTTATATATGAAGATAAGCGGTATTTAATAAGGCATGTCCCAGAAGTTAATACTTACGTAAAAAATTAGGCTCATATAATTAGTGGTCTCCGGCGTTATTTTTGACAATTTACTGGTCCTCGGGTGGAAGAAGGATGAGAAATGCTGGACTAGAGGATTGCGAGAAACCGAGATCAGGACTCCTACTGAGCCACGCTGGTGGGTCTATATCCAGTTTATAACTAAACAGTTTACTCAGAATACTAAAATTCACTTCAGACTGGATGAAAATAAGGATACTTGCTTCAGTGTAACACAGAATTGACACGTGACGAATAATATTGCGTAAACAATCCAACAAGACTTGATGCGGATACTCTTGAAAGAAATTGAATTGAATTTTTGTTTGGTCGCGTCCATGAGAAGCACTACGTGATCTTCTATACAAATGAGAATTAACACCGCGCATAAATTACTTGAAGGCTCTTGAAGCCTCTACGTTCAGTCGCCTCGTTTCGTGAGGCCTCTCCAAGACGAGAAACAAGAAAGCGGCTCGAGAAGGGGGGAAAAAAAATATTTTGTTTGATAGCCGAGCAGATGCGCAGCTCGTGTCATTACGGACTGCTCGAGGGGATTTCAACGCGGAGAAATTACGGGATTGGCCTCGTTTGGTGAAATGAAAGAAGGCCCTGCCGGCGTGCCATTACTCGTGTTCTCACCACCGCGCACAGCTTTGTTTTCGATTTAGACTCTCGTAATTGCTTTGGCCAGGACTGCTGATCTAAATGAACGCGAGAAAATCATCTGCTTTGGCTCTATCAAGAAGGCAGAGACAGCGCTCGAAGGAAGGCGGATGTAAGAGCCAACAAGAAAAGTTTTTTTTATTATTATTTTTTAATAAAGCGGGAGTTTCAGAAACCAACTTAAACTGTTTTTAATAACAATATATATACACCAAAATATTTCAGTTGGCCTCGTTACTGAAAAATCATTTGTGATTTGTTAGTCGACCTGGCATTAAGTTCTGTAGGATGAACATTTTTAAAATTTCAACAATAGTTAACCTCTTTCTATTGATTTGTGAGAGATCCGGCGTTGAAATCTCCAATAAATCTGAGGTTTCTACCAAAAACTCACATATGCTGAAACAATGGTTTTATTTTCTGCAACATAATTTCTTGTTTGAAAACTCGACTTTTGACACGGAGAATGTACCAGTGAAATAATTCCTCACACCAAAATGGTTAAAAAAATCAAAACACGGATTTAATTAGTAGTTCAATTAATAATGTTGCTGAGAGTTTTGATATTTCTTACGAAAATGAACAACAATATCAACAACTATTTTAAAATAACCACGCTATAGTCCATAAAATTACATTTTGCACGATTTGTTACATTTATATTCCTAAGTTTACAGGTATATTTCTAATCGTTCATCTTTTGCTTAGTTGAAGTAGCCTTGAAAAGACGCAAAAGAACAGCGACTCCAGCTATTGTTTTCTGTACAGTTAAGGTACGCACTGGATGCCTCGAAGCTAATACCAGCTGCTACAAAAAGAAACATTAATTTCCTCCCGGCCCAGTTTATTTTTAAACTTGGGCAGCAAAAAATGTGTTCCACCTTGACTATATATAGCATCTATCTTGCCCCACATTTCACTTCGCTGAGTCACGGAGAGGATAAGTTAGGCATGACGGGACGGATTCTCAACAGCGTTATGTGCACGAGGAAATGATGCCTGCCCTCCAGTATATTCTGTCATTCATATCTCTTTGTATAAGCAATCTCCTCTTTAAGTATAGTATCTCTGAACAGATGAGACATCCTTTCTCAAATGATCCTTTCACCGAGAACAGTTTGGTTATATGTTTAATAACTTCTTTACCAAAAATACACTGATCAGCCAGAACATTATGACTACTTATCAACTGTCGATTTAAACCCGTCCAGGCGGTAGCAGCGTCACCTGACGAGGAATGACTGCTAGTCAGACACACGCATGGTGCATGTAGTATCAGTGAGCATCCTATCAGTGATTACAACGGGGAAGGCGCGCGATCAAAGTTTGACAGAGGGCAGATTGGCCCGGAGGCTCGGCACGAGCATTTCTGAAACTGCACGAGTTGTCGGGTGTCCGAGTAGTGCTGTAGTGAGTGTCTTCAACAAGTGGCGAAACCAAGGTGAAACCACGTACAAACGTCGAGAGGTTGGGCGGCCACCCCTCATTACATGTGTAGGACGTTGTAGGCTGGGCAGACTGGTAGAACAGGACAGGCGGTGAACTGTAGCGAACTAATATCTGACTATATTGCTAGGCAGAGTACAAGTGTGTCTGAACACATAGTGCACCGAACACTCCTAACGACGGGCCTCCGCAGCCGGCGACCCATGCATGTGCCAATGTTAACACCACGACATAGGCTACTACGACTTAAATGGGCACTTGACCATCATCACTGGGCGTTGGCGCAGTGGCAGAGCGTGGCATGGCCTGATGAATACCGATATCTTCTTCATCGTCCTGATGGGAGGATGCGAATCCGTCGTTTGCCAGGGGAACAACTTCTTTGACACCTGTACTGCGGGACGGAGACAAGCTGGCGGCGGCTCAATTATGCTCAGGGGAACATTCACGTGGGCATCCATGAGTCGAGTGGAGCTGGTGCAAGGCCAATAAGTATCGTAAATTGGTTGCAGACCTCGTACACCCCTTCATAACGACCATGTTTCCCAACAGTATTGACATTTTTCAGCAAGATAATGCGCCATGTCACAAGGCCAGGGGAGTGACAGAGTGGTTCAAGGAACACAGTGGCAAGTAGCAAATTGATGTGCTCCCCCCCCCCCTTCAACTGACCAGATCTGAACCCGATCGAACACATCTGGGATGTGCTTGAACGTGGCGTCAGAGCTCATCACCCCCTTCCCAGGAATTTTCGAAAATTAGGCGACTTTTATGTGTGGAGATGTGGTGCCAACTCCCTCCAGCGACCAACCAAGTCCTCAATGCTTCCATGACAAGACGCCTAGCCGCTGTTATCCGCGCCAAAGGCGGACATACCGGCTATTAGGTAGGTGGTCATAATGTACTGTATGACCAGTGTATTTCGAGATATAATTTCCAGAATTGTACGAGTTGTTAGTATTTCGTTTGTAGTCTACACTGTATCTGTGTTTGCTAGAGAAATATTTTCCGACATGATGAACCAATCCAGTCCTAGAATTCGTCTAGCCTTGGACAGACGGTTTGAGAGCGTAATCACGTTACAAGCTTGAGATTTTGAAACTCTTGGCCGTATAACGAAATCCTTGTGTACACGTTTGTACATGTGTTTACATGTACTACACGAAATTCATTGCACCATGTTTATTTACTTATAATGTATGCAGTGTATTCTACGATAGCCTGCAATACAAAAACTATTAATATCTCTATTACACTTGTAATACCAAGCAAATTTTTATAATTCAAGTGTGACAAGAAAAAATATTTTTTACTCCTTGCAATCTTTTTATTGCTTAAGTAATGTCTCAGATGCAGAGAAGTATTCGAAAAAGGTTTTTTTCCCCCTTTTGCTTCAAGCTCTTCGTCTAGGTCATTACAGGTGGTAAAAGGACTGTGGGGGAGCAAGGAATGGAAAGGAATTCGGCCGTATTCTTTTGAAGGAACAATTCCGGCATTCGCCTGGAGTGATTTGGAGAAACCAAGGAACACCCGAATTTGAATGGCCGGTCAGTGACTCGAACCCACGTCTTCAGGAATGGGAGGCCAGAGCGTTGCTCACCCACCAAGCTCCGTTTTCTGTTGTTGGTGGTAACTGGTTTGTGGATCCCGTCACTTGGTGGGCAGTGTTTATACAGTTGCACAGATCTCTACGTTGTTTGAAAACATCCGACGGAAGAGGAATGACGAAATTATTCCGAGCATGGATTGCACGGAACGTTAGAGCTGCGAACTTCTAGGTAAAACTGGCTTATAAAACTCTGTAATCTGGTAACAGCTCACGGGATTCGTTTGTTGTTTATCAAACACTCACTAAAAATAAGTTGAACGTTGGTTGCTGCAGCATTTTTTACACAGTTTCCAGAATTGTTTGCTAGGATCCCGAGCAGAAAATTAAAGTACCAGGAAATACTTCAAATGTACCTAAAAGGTGCGTTTACACGAGCATCATTTTTACGGCAATGAGTTGCCTGAAACTATTACGTCTGAGTGGCCGCAATGTTGAGGCAATATGGCTGTGTGGGCGGGCAATAATGCCAAGTTGTCCGGCAATATGTCCGCCTTGTTGCCGGTATTGCTGTGTGTTGCTCAGATTGGCCGGTATGTTGACGGTGAGATCGCTCTCTGGCCGCATATTCGCGGCAACTTCCCGCGTTCCAGGCCACGGTAGCATAGTGGCTAGAGCGGTGGCCTCATGCACCGAAGGTCGCCGTTTCGATTACGGCTGGGGGCACAGATGGTTTTAATTAAACGTTGTGTTAATCTTGTGTCTTTCATACCCTATCCTAAATTAAAGTGAGAAATACGTTGAGCAGAAAACATACATACAACATTGGAGCTAGCTGTATGACTGGAAGGGGCCGAATTTCATTCTTTTAAATAAATAAATAAAAAAACTAAGTGTGTTCTAGTACAATAGTTTTTAACCTTCATTCATTTGGAAAGTAGGCATACTGCAAAGCTTTTCCCCAATTTCCATTAAAATCATTGAAATAGTTCAAAGTATAGAAATGAATAACTTGTCAATCGGAAAGACTAAAATGCATCAACGATATACACTTACACCCACAGTTGTGGGAAGTAGAAGCATCTATTTACAAACACTGATTAATAATTAAAGACAATTTGGAGCTACTTACGCCTTTATGTATTCCTTTAATCCTTTTACCATAGCTTTGCACACCTCCGTTACAATTTGAGAGAGTCTAAATAAATATATCGAACTTTTGTACGATGTCACAAATATCTTAGACTGATAGCCAATCTGGTATTGCATTTTTTATTTTTGTTTTTCCAATCATACAAATCAAAACTTTGAAACCAGTTTTCAAACAAATAATTATCCAGTTCTATTTTTCTGTCGGCCACCCTATTTTCTCATGTGGCTGTGGCACTGACACGAGGTTGGCTGGTTCCAGTCCTGGTGGCCGAAGAAATTTTAATCATTGTGACTTGGCCGGTAGGGTAGGAGAGGTTCGTGTAGGCGCCCCTTAACGAAGTCCACAAGTTTAGTTTTCAGTTTCAGCTAATGTACTGACCAGCCTGAACACAGTTTTTGATCAAGTGCGCTAGTGAGCGAGCTGTAATGTTACTGTCGTTCATTCGGCAGGACGCAACTTCGATTCCGGTCATTGTATGGCGAGTTTTTCACAATGACGATGCCAGATCGATGACCATATTCAGAAGGTTAAGTTGAGCATTCCAAAATCGGGTATACAAAGTAAAAATTTCGCTGTGTTTTTTCCGTTCCCTCTCTCTTGCAACACATGGCGAGTAGGGATAATTTCTAAGCGACGCCTGAAGTTAGTTCGTCAATGGTGCACGATCTCAGCTTAAGTTTGCATACGGGAGTGTATGCTAGACAGTGGCAGTAGCGCTCAGTACTATGAACTTAAGATTGTAAGAATGCGATGCTATTAACTAGTACGGGACTTTTAACAAAAAAAAATAAATACAAGCAGGGCAGTAAGAAACAATATTCTTACAGAAAATAGAAACATAAAAATGAAATCAATTTCTGAACTCAGATGTGGTAAGGTTTTAGGTGAAATATAACTCTTGTCTCTTGAAAGTTTCTCTTAGAAAACTTGTCTTTCTAGGACTACCATGGAGATGTATGACAGTATTGCCAATATGTCAGTTGCTTTAGCCAGAAATAAAGATGCAAATCAAATAATACAGTTGAATCTAATTAATCTATTCACAAAACATCCATAAAACGGCTTTTACGTGTTCTTTCACATGGACATTGCTAATAGCTCTTGGTAAAGTGAATTACGACCGCTAGGAGACGAGATTCACATAGGAAGAGCATACACACAGTTACAAAAGCTTGATCATGGTTTAATTTTTGGGTCTAACTTTCAACTAGCACCGAGAGTATTTAGTTGGGATGACGTGGGTTCGATTCCCCGTCCGGGCATGTAGATTCCGGTTTACCATGGTTTCCCTAAATCACTCCAGGCGAATGCCGGGACGCTTCCTATAAAAGGCCATGTCCGAATTCCTTCCCGTTATTGTCCCTCATCCCTTCCCGCCTTTAATGACCTCGACGAGGCGTTAGGCCATAATAATAATACAAAAAAGTACTTAGTTTTACGCTGCATCACATCCTCCGAAAATCGTCTCCGATATTTTGGTACATTATAGCATCTGACAGCTCAGCTGGCGACAAGTGCTTGGAGTCACGTTAGACGGTTAAATCGGCCGGCAGTGTGACAGCTGAGTTGGCAGCGATCAGATAAGCGGGGCGGAGGCGGTATTGAACTTGCTGCTTCAGGTGCCGACATTGGCCACGTCTGCTTGAGAACATCAGAGACATGGAGAGAGGTAGTTCATAGTTTAGGGATGATAGAACTAAAATTTTATATCTACAAGAACTGAGATGTATCAAACAGATTTTACCTTAGGTTTTACTGGTCGTCGGTGACATAACGAAAAGGTAGTTAATAAGGAACAGGAAGGAAATCAGTCAGAGTTTACCAGAAATACTCTATTTTTCTGGAGTGGTTTAGTGAATCTGGAGAATAAATATTATATCGTAATGCAAGGTTGAATCTTCCGCACTTCCGCAGTTTTTTTTTTTTTTTTTTACATTTTATGAAATTTTATTCTTAGGAATTAAGTAAAGCGAGATGAGAATTGATTAACTGTGAATTTGTATATTTTTGCTGTGATTAATTACGGATTGTTTTATGGAGAGAAACTGTGCAAATGATATATAATACGATCAAGGACAGTATTGTGTATGAAGCATTCATTAGACGCTCATAACTGTGTTTATGGGAGCCACGGTGTTTGGAGGACAGGTCTCTACGGTTTGGAGTGGTTATGTTAATAATTTTGTGTGTAAATGCATTTAACAGTATTAATTTCCATTTCAAGGTGTTTTATAATGATTGTGAATAATTTTGTACAATTTTATTTTTTTTGAATGTATTTAATTGTTAACGCTTGAGAAACGTCTATCAGCACTCTTGTGATGTTCTGGATGTTTCTGTAGAGCTTATTTAAACGCGCGGAGATGAAGAGCAAAGTTAGTAGTCAGTCGTGTCAGAATTTCTGTTTGTGGTTCGTCGAGCGGTCGTTTGCGAGTTTAATCGCTGGAATATTTGTGCTCGAGTGTCTTTGGACGGGTCTATTGCCTTATTCGCGTTGTTATTATGGAACTCACAGAGAAACAATTATGAAATGAAAAGTGATTCGTCGGTGTTGTAATTTCGTGGAATTATTTAATCCATTCAAAGCACTAGTTATTTAATCTTTGGGGGAAGGTAAAACCCTCTGGTGACCAGCGATAGAGATTTATGAATTTGAGGACGGAGTAATTAAAGGTAATCATGATTAATTGACGATAAGACGAATTGGTTAATTACTGAAAAGAGTATCGTATCGTAATTCGTAAATAAAAATAAAATAAATAGACTGCTCTGCAGATACAACGACAGAGCAAACATTTCGGAAGCGAACATTGAAAAGCAGGACTGCAAATCTTTTAAAACCAGTATATGAGACAAAAACTAAAAATGATCTGAAGGTACAAAATACAAAATATGAAATAATCAATGAAGCAAACACGTTAAATATCTTCGAGTAATAATACTACTTAACAGTCTAAACAAAGAGGTAATTGAAGCTAGATCTCAAGTAGCACATTGTGGTCTCAACTAAATATCTTTGAGCTAAAAATTTCGATAAAAATTCAAAATGGCGCAGAAATCGAAAGTACACGTCAGAGCCTGAACAACAAAATATTTAATTGATGTTTCATTTATGGCTGAATTTTGTATTGACAGCAGAGGAATAATTGATAATATATTAAGTCCTAATCCTATTCAAACTCCAAGTCAAGAATTGGAGGAAATGGATAATGTAGATCCCATCATATACTTTACTGATAATTAAAAAAAAAAAATGGCCAGTTAAAGTAATTTTTTTTTAGGGTTTTAGCGACAACTCTACGAACGAGTGGTAAAGACTGAGCTCTCTGGTTGCCCTCTGTTCGTTAAGCTTTCCAAAATAACAATCGGAATGACGCACTGAACTGTTTGATTACGTCATCTCGGCGACTAAGTTTACAAGGTTACTCTGATAACTTCCTGCCCACGACTACGGATTTGCGGAATTCGTGAAAAACGATGCGGGGACGGTGGAACAAAACGGGAATAAATAAATTTAAGGGAGTTTCTACTTAAGAATAAAAAAATTCTTTAATAGGTTGAAACTTGTTGCCTTCACTGTACACGAGTAGGTTAGTGATAGCTCTAAATGACAGTGCCTACTCCACTGAATTACATATATTAATAGCTACGCATTAATGGCAGTCATGATTTTTTTTAAATGTAAATGTCCATCTTCATGAAATAAACCCACCGAAAATTATGTAGCTTCATTGGTTCAGCTTGCTGTACGTTACCATTACTACACTTTGTTATTTCTGTTAGGTTCAATCGGCAGAGTTGAAGTTAATTTTTCCGACAGTTGAGTGAGAAGTGTACCATGTGATAAGTGCCCTCGAACAGAACTGACAATGAGTCGGGCTGGAGCGTGAGGCGAGAGGCAGTCCTTGGGCCAACTGTTCAATCGAAAAAACAGCAGAAGGTGATACTGCACACTCTTCACACGTATCACAGAATTTACGTAGAATGACCAAATTTATTTTGAGTCCTGTGCCGTTAAGGAACTGATACAACCATACAAGAAAGGATAAGATAGTTTTCCAAAGTTTCGTTTGCAGAATTATCGGATCTCCGTTTGATTAGTTCATTTCAGTTAGAAAATGCATATAATTAAACAACGATCACTTATTTAATTACAATAGCAGATCTATTATCCAGCTTGTTTGTTTTATTTATTTATTATTCTCCTACCCATCTTCGAGGTCATTAGAGGAGTGAAATGACTGGTGGCAAAGCATGGGGAGGAATCCTGCCGTGGCCATCTTAAAAGAACCATCCCGGCATTCACCTGGAATGATTCGGGGAAACCATCGAAAGCCGAAATTTGATGGCCGGATGGGGATTCAAACCCACATCCTTCCGAATGCGAGGCCAGAGCGTTACTGCTCAGTACGGATCTAGGATGCGTCGTAAGTGTGATGATTACCGTTGTGACTGGTATCTAGCGATCTAAAAATATAACCGTCGCGATCTTAAAACATAATAATCATGCTGGCAACAAAACTAGAAGCACGAACGTACTGACAAGGAAAAAATGCAACTAATAAAGTCAAACCACACTTGTAACAAGGCTGAATATTTGTGTAACTCGTTTCAGTCTGAGCAATAAAACCTCTAAAAATAACGTTGAGTAGTTGTACGAGAGGTAGCTAATGGTGATAATGGTGATAAAGGTGAAGACACAATTACCACGATATAGAGAATGACAAGACATCAAATCTACTATACTAGCCTAATAGATTTCAATTTTTTAAATAGAATTTCAGTACCACGGTCATCATGTACGATATAACATAACCAAGGATACGAACCATGTCACCATTGTGTTTTGTTATATAGCGTTTTTCATAACCGTTTTTGGAGCGAAAAGTGTTTTTATCTTGAAAGAACTCCTGGAAACCTTAGGAATATGATTCGTCCTTGATTTGTGCAAAGGGCATTGTATATCCCAGTAACCAATACTATTATAAAATGATAGATTGACCAGCATTTAATGCTCTTGACTCAGAATACAAAACATGTTACATTACAACTTTAACAATAGTAAATTACAATACGTAATTTTCTGAGGTCGTAAGCAGGCAGCTTGCTTTTTACTTGCTGGTTCCTCGGATGGTCAGACCTTTCGGAGCTTGTTATACGCTGCAATTGGCAAACACGCTGCAATGACGAGGCAAGGTCTGACATTGTTACTGTCCGTCCCGACTTGGTTGCAGCCTAATTTCGTTGATTCTTCTGCTGCCTCATCCCCCTCATTACAACATGCCGTGTATCAAACAGAATCGACAATCCTTGGCATGCGATCGGAGAGAATGGGATAGGGTCACGGACATTCTGGTCAAGTCCATGTGTTATCTTTAACACTGTCAGAAATGACCTGATTAAATCTGAATATGAACCGAGACTTATTTGTTTTGTAGACTTTAATGCAGTGATCGCGGGTATTCATTTGTTTTAGAGTAGTTTTTCCGACAGTAAACAGTAGTAGTAGTAGTAGTGGTAGTCAGGGAACGAAGTAACTACCAAACAACTTACTAAGTAGCAATCAGAGACTCCACCTATTTCAGAATGTTAAAATCCTGTCAGTATGTTCCCGGTGAAAACTACAATATTAATGGAAATGCGAAATATTTAAAAAATATATATATAGCTGTGAAATACAGCTCGTAGCAATATAGTTCTGGATCTCTCCAAAGTCTTCCTGTCCTTGTAAACAAATATTGGAAGAGAATCTAAAAATATAGGCACGCTGTACTCATTTTTCATAAAGAACACATGGAAAAGTAAGATCTGGTTATCACAACTACATAGATTCATGTTGGTAATACAACTTTCCTTTTTATAATTTGCTAGGCCTAGTGTCCCATTGCTGGGAAAACCTTCTCCAGTGTTCAAAAGGTATGGCTTAATGCCTTCGCCGTCCGTTTTTCTAACGGACGTACTTTTAACGAGAGAATGTGGACTTATCTGTGTGAATAGTTTAAGTCATGTTTCGTATGGTAGATGTTCTTTTTTCTGATTTTGTAATTTGTGAGGTGGAAAATGTGGACTGTCCAATATTTTATTTAGATTTAATAAATAATTCTAACAGTAGTAAGGAAGATCTGATCGCCAGCTACAAAGTTTGAATATGGGCTTGTTGTGCATCTTCAACATGGTACTACATTAACGCGAGCCCCAAAACAGACGGCTCATGTAACAGTATACTTGGGTCAAATTGCAAATACCGATCTTTGAACGATACGTTAGCATTTCGTTTCGCATGAATAAGCTACAATTGAGAAGTACGAGAATGCAAATGCAGATTCTTTCAAACAAAATATAAAATTTCACTAAAATAAAACTTTCTTGCTTCAGTATGTTAATTTAATTTTTATGACGTATAAAAATGTAAATAGTAATAGTGTTAAAGAAGAGAACTTTTCAGACCACCGGAATACATTATGACCACAAACAGTGCGCAATTACTTTCAGCCATAAGTGAGAACTAACTACAAATGTTTATATTGCCATGTTATCCTATCTCTTACTTTTAATATATTAATGAATATTTAGAGACTACTACTTGTGTGTGGATAATGTAAACTAAAAAACATTAAGGTTACTACGAAGAAATACTATATCGTCTCTCGCTGTGGGGGACGCCTTCGGCCAACTCAAGCTGAACGAACAGATACTAAATTCCATGCAAAAACCAAATTTCTAAATTACTACAAAATTTGCCTTGCAATATTTCAGTTTTCCCATACAAGACACTTTTTTGGCGAAGTAATAATTTCTTAAGGATACGTGTAGGTTCACTCATACATGATGAACAATCACCTGCATCTCTTATGTCTGCAGCGTTTCCAGTAACTCAATTTCAGCCAACTTCTGCGCTGAAGTCACATCAGATGAGCGACGTTATTCTGGAACAGCTTTCCGGATTTACTAATCGCTAAGCAAATTCCAAACATACTATTCACTACCATTATCAGCACACGTTTTTATAAGAACCACGTGAGCCCACATCTGACAAGAGGTAACTGATAATATTCACTAACATGTTCAGCAGATGTTTTTAAGTGACATTTACTTAGCACCGCGGGGTGGTAATAGTTTTGCCAAAGTTTACCCACGACAAGGTGTAAACCAGTCCAGGAATTTCTCACCGCCCATGAACCGTGCGTTCCGTCAACAGCCGTTCAAAGCGAGTGTAACCTTCAAGACACTATTATGTCACAGCCTTGTAGTGAAGATACAGCTAGAGTTTTTTTTTATCGTTTTCTATTTTTTGCTTTTATGCTTTTCCTTGTGTTTTTCCGTTGAAGTAATTAGAACCGTTAGAGGAGGGAGGACAAGAAAGGGGCGTTTCGCATCACCGTCCGGGCATCCAGATTTGAGTGTTCCATAGTTTCCCCGAATCCCTCCAGGCGAATACCGGGAGGCTTCCTTCAAAAACCTCATGGTGGAATTCCTCCCCGTTCCTTGCCCCCAGTCCTTTCCCGTCTCTAATGACCTCGACGTCGACGGGGCGAAAAGCCATAAACAAAGAAAAAAGAGGAACGAACTCAGCTTATACCTTTTTAAGGAACTATTCCCGGCATTTGCCTATAGTGATTTCGGGAAACCACGGAAAGCCGAAATCTGTGTGGCTGAACCGAATATAGTGGAAGAACGTTAATTCCTCATTACCCTATATATTTCAGAAAACTATCAAAAGGAACTATGCCGGGTTATCGGGCAATTGCGAGAAGAGCTTCCCTCAATTAGGGTTCATTTCCATAATCACTTTAATAAACACATTGTACGCGGAAGGTCAGAAAGTAGTAGCTTGGCAGAAAAAAAAAAAAAAAAACAAACAACAAAGCATGACAAGTGTTAAGACTAGGCTGTGGACTCTACATGGCTTCTAATCCCGAGCTACCTTGCGGCTAGAGTAACTACTAAAATATACTATGTATGTAACTGATATGCAACGAACTCTCATTTAAGGGCTTTTCCAATCAAATAGTGTTAATATATACCAAATTAACCGCAAAATAAAAAGTTATACTTTTCTTACTCGATACTTAAGACACTATATTAAATGAAAGCATTTCCAGAAATTTTCTTTTAAACACAGGATATAAACGAAATTGGTAAATGTTAAGGACCCAGGTAAAGCCGTTTTTGAAATAGACTCGGTAGCAAAAATGATATTACATCTAGAACTGTGACTGCCAATGGCCTCTATTTTTAAATATAAAAAAATAATAAATCGAAATAAATCGAAAATCAAAATAAATCGAAAATCAAAATTAATCGAAATTCGAAAATCAAAATAAATCGAAAATCAAAATAAATCGAAAATCGAATCTAAATAAATTTAAAATAAAAAAATGGATAATCGAAAAAAGTTCTAACAAAAAACAGTGAGATAGTGAGAACACACATGGCTGTATGGTTTAATAGAGTAACTGGCACATACATAAAGAACGTTTTTCACGATTTCGGAAATATCACTATCAATATGGTAAATAAAAATCGAACCTGCTGCTCCTTGAAGTTCTTGCTAATCACCGCGGCATGACAGCATGACTCATAAAAGATGAATCCTCTAGGCGGCATCGCAAGTAGGAGATAAGAATAACCCAGAAACAAGCGGACTAATGCAAATGGAGCGGTGATAACACGTTTCCCTCGAAGGAGAAATATTGACTGTGTAACGGATGCCGCAGACGATATGGAAATGGGGTACGTGACCAACTAGGGTGAACCATCCGAGAAGGAATATACTAATCCTGTCCGGTGTTATAATTAGGGGTCTACTATTGCCATGTTGATTCTAAGTTATTCCGAATTGTAACAGAAGCAACAGTGTTGACAAAAAGGTGGTGATCATAATGCAACTCGCTCTGTGTTTTGATCATATGTTTCTTACAGCTAACTTTAAATCTTTCAGAAAATGCAGTTTAAAGCTTATGGTACCAGTATTTAAGTCTCTGATTCAGGTGTATGATTTTTTTTTTTTTTTTTACTACGTATGTCATTTAGCCAACATGGCACAACTGAACCATGTGAATTCTTTCTCATTGTATGTCAAGCCCTAGTAATTCCGGAGATTTTCCATCGTATTTGATGAAATTTCAGAGGAAAATGCATTATATCAATCGCAAAACCAGTCTGTACACAAATTTTCAGGTTACCTCCGCATACATGCAAGAACAGGATAAAATATTTTTCGCATAGCATCGTGGTTCAAAAAGATTTTCAAATGTATAATCATTTTAGTTTTCGTAGAATTTTATTTATTTAATTTTCTAACTTCATGACTTAAAAATCTGAAAAAAATTAGGATCATGATACTAAATACTTAAAAAAAAATATTCCGTATAAGACAAGTCAACGAGTTCTGTCACATAAAAAATTAATATTGGCAAAGTTTTAGTTACGCAAAGAAATTGAAGTATGTTAGTAGTTTGGGTACTAGTGAAACTTAAAAACTTTTGCAATGAAACATCAATAAAAACTGACTGTTGATACTGGTTGACGTAAGACGAAAATACGGATACGTATTAGTACTTTTTTTGGTCTGAATCTTCAACACGTTGCTGTTATTGGCACCTTACGTACCGAGTAATTCAAGTATAGTACAGTGTGTTCGCATTAAAACTTGATAATCATAAGAGTTACAACATTCTATGACATGCGTCCTCGATAGTCACCTTCCTGCTTTTCAAAAAATGCGCTTGTTTACAAAACGGAACACTAATAGAGTTACGAAAGGAAATTCTGCTAAGGGTGAAGTTGACATATATGCTCAAGTCGTTGGTTGACGTTTAATCTGAATCATGCAATTTTTAAGTTATGGTCGTATTTTTCAAGCAATTTGTCATCTTGTAACGCAGCTATAAAATGGGAGGTTTTGTTCCTTTCTCTTCGCTTCATCATTCCAAGGAACTTTAATGTCCTTTTAAATTTCTGATATGACATTACAATAGTTCAACCCAGTCTGGTGGAGCAGCTGTAACGGTCTAGCCTTCCAATAAAAACAACACTGGCTATCCACATTACGGTTTTCCATTGTTTCCCGAAACTGCTACAGGCTAAAATCGGGTTGATTCCTTTATACACCGAGCGTGGTGGTGTAACGGATAGCGTTCTGGCCTCGCATTCGGAAGGACGGCGGTTCGAATCCCCGTCCCGGCATCCAGATTTGGGTTTTCCATGGTTTCCCCAGATCACTCCAGGTGAATGCCGGGATGCTTCCTTCAAAAGGCCATGGCCGAATTCCTTCCCATTCCTTGCCCCCCATCCTTTCCCGTCTCTAAAAGACCACGTTGTTAAAAAGGGACGTTAAACTGTTTAAAAAAAAAAAAAAATCTTTTATACAGTCCACGCCGTTTTCCTTCTTGTTGCTTTCCCACAACCCTCTTCCACCTTCAATAACTGCGGCGTCAACGAGCTACAAAGCAGTAAAAAAATAAAAACAAAAAAAGTCCTCTGTGATGGCGTTTACGAAAGAAGGGAGGGTAAAATGATGTTAAACACCTTCACACGATTCCTTTACCCTTTTGACACCTTAGTATTCTCAAATTTTTTACATCCAAGTATCCGGTAGCCCAGAAGAAAGTTTTCCGAGTCGAGATTAAGAATTGCCGCTTGGAGTAATTATGATGGTTATTCAGAGTCTCAAATTAAATTTCAGAGAAGCAGAATACAAATACCATAAATGAACATGTTAAAGATTGAGGTCAAGGATACAATAAAAGAGGATGGAGAAAGCATGACTTAAATTGTGTTGACATCGTAAAAGGTTGGGGATAACAGAATGCTAAATAAAATGCAAAAAAAAATGCAAAAAAATGCAAAAAAAGACTCAAAATAAACGGCCCAGACGCTGAGAAAAGTGGATAAGAGTGTAGGAAAGGGGAGAGAACTGTAACAAGTTCTGATGGATAGTTGGCGAAATAAAAAATAAAATTAGAACGTTTGTGTGCTAAACAGAGCCAGCCAGTGACGAAACTAAATGAACATTACTTAACCTCTTACAAAGTTTGACGTGTGCCAAAAATATGCTGAGAATACAAATGGAGGAAACAAGATCGAGATAAATGAAAGAGTAAGATGTGCAGATGGATTTTTAAAAGAGTATTAGAGACATGGTATGAAGTAAAGACGTGCCGCAAAAAAGGAAGCAATCAAGTAAATCTACTTTTTGCCAATTTTCACATGTAGATCTGAAACGGGTAATGAAGGACCAATGTAGAGTACAAGCTATGGAAATTAAGCTGCAGAAGAGTAGAGTAGAGTAGGAGTAACGAGAAGGGGGTGAACGAGGAATAAGAATATCAGTGAAATGATCAAGGAGGAATCGTTACAAAAAAGAATAGAAATTAAAGTTATAGCGGTATGGTCACGTGAAGAAAATGGGAGAAATGATATCAGGGAAGATGCTAGACATGAAGCTGAAAGAGAAGAGGCTCCGAGGAAGACCGAGGGACAGAGGGGTGAAAGTTGTTAAAAAAAATGTGTTGAAGAAAGGAGGAAATTGGCCGACAGTAGACGAGAGGTGAGCAGGAAGTGTGGGAGAGGTTTTTGTTCAAAGATGACCCAAGCTGCTCAAGATGATAATCCGCTTCGTGGTACGGATTCAACTTTAACCGTAAATCAGAAGTCACTGGCCATCCTATCTCCGATGACTATTGTCTCAGAACTTCTCTTTTCGTTTTAACTGCTTTACGTCTCTCAACAGTGAGGTCTTTAGAGACGGGAAAGGATGGGAGCAAGGAATGGGAAGGAATTCGGCCATGGCCTTTTGAAGGAAGCATCCCGGCATTTGCCTGGAGTGATTTGGGAAACCATGGAAAAACCCAAATCTGGATGCCCGGACGGGGATTCGAACCGCCGTCCTCCCGAATGCGAGGCCAGAACGCTATCCGTTACACCACCATGCTCGGTGTCTCTTTTCGTAACATCCAACGACAATTAGTGTTGTGGACTTAAGTCGATGTTGTCTCCTGTGGGTGCGATTTGCAGGCGGAGAGGCGTGGCGTGGTGTGGTGTGGTCCGTGGGAACAGACGGTTACGATATGTGGGTCACGGCCTCGCCTCTGGGCGCGGCTTCCTACCAGCTCCCAAGGCAGGCCGGGCCGGCAACACAGCCTTCGACTCCATCGCACTCTGCGGAACTGGTATGTCACTGGCGTCAGCCGGGCGGGAAAAGGAGACTGTACCATTCCCGTGCCAATACCGGCGAGGAATGAAACTTCTTGGTGTATCAGATTACTTGAATTTTACGACTCGTCGATAACGATGTCTTTAGAACCGTCAGAAAACTTGACACCTTTTTCTCAGATTATTAAAGTCCGCGGAGGATTATCGCCAACAAACTGGAAAAAATTCTGCCATGCATTTTTGGAAGAACATATCTCGTCATTCGTCTGGAGAAATCAGTAAACCCAGGAAAACAAAAATGTATATAACTGAGGGCATATAGAAACAGCCTGTCCAATACGAAATACGAATGATTCAATCTTCCCAACAGTATCTATACATAATTTTTCTGGACTATGAATAATTATATTACACTTAGATACTCAACCATCCAAAATAAAAGAAGAATTTGAATTTTTATCTGAACCGAGGCCGGTAGGTGAGAGGTAGCGTTCAGGACTGATGTTAGGGAGGACTATTAGTTTCAAATATCCGGTCGGCCATCTAGATTTTGGATTCCCGGTGAATGTAGAGATGGTTCCTTTAAAAGACGATGGTCGAATTCCTTTCCCTTCCTTGTATCCCTCCTCTAAAGACTTCGACAGGGCATAAAACCATTAATTTTTTTAAAATTAATACACAAAACCCACAAAATAAAAGATTTGTTTGCCCTTACGGACCGAATATGGTGATCCGACATTGGGCGCAACCTCTAACCACTGTGAACAAAGGACCGCAGGCTGTCCCCTCCCAAGGAGAACTAGTTTCTACCTGTTGCAGGGCCTGGAAGTGTACGATACCTGACAGGTGGGGAAGGCAACTAGCGTCTGCAGCACTGCAGTCTCCAAAACTATTACCAGATATTTAAGGAAAGGGTTTAGGGCAGTGTTTCCCAACCTTTTTTGGGTCATGTCCCACTTTTAATTTTTTTTGCCCCCCATACCTAATTTTTAATTAAATAAATATTTTGCTATCATCAAACGAAACTATACCTAATAATTATTTACAGCACTGTTTTAAGAATTTGCTTTTTTGCTATATTTTGTACCTATATCTAGCATTGCATTTAAATAAACCGAAGAGAAAGCGGTAAAGTCGTATCAAGTCAGTTTCTAAATTGCCCCCCTAAAAAAACCAAATTGCCCCCCTGTGGGGCGTGGGACCCACGTTGGGAAACACTGGTTTAGGGTTTGCCAACACCTACGATATTATAGATGGAATTGGAATGCTGATTAGGAGGGTTGATTATGACTTTACGCCTCTTCGACCTAAAAGGTCATTACAGGCGGTAAAGGACGGGAGCAAGGAAGGAGGATAATTCATCCATGGCATTTTGAAGGAACCATCTCGGCATTTCCCTGAAAACCAAAATCTAGATGGCCGACCAGATATTTGAAACCACGGTCTTTTTGAAGGAACTACTCCGGCATTTACCCGAATTACGGAAATTTCTGAAAACTGTTTGCAGGGAAAGAGACTGCATTGCCAGCCTTGTTACTAAAGACAGAATATGTAGCCAGCAAGATATAACCGTATGAAACAGAATAATTTAAATTACAGTACAATCATCAGTGAAAGACGAGCCATAGAGATTTAACACCAAAAATCCTGTGTTAGTAATAATAATAATTTCGTATGGTCATAAAGACCTGATGGCAGGGTTTCTATTGGCTGTGCATTCCTCCCCTGGTGAAGCCGCCTTAAACTAACCCGGTAGATCTGCAGGGTGCAGGGGACCTACAGTTTAACGTGGAATCCCAGTTCTAATGTATTTCTGGCAAGCTGTGCCAGAGATGAAGATCCGAATATAAAAATCCCTGCAGGGACAGGGATTCGAACCGGGGAACTTTCGATCCCTAGTCAGACACCTTAACCACTGAGCCACCAGACCACTCCTGTGGTTAGTAATGAAACTACGTAACTACTACCTTATATGGACTACCTTACGTAACACATAACATGTTCGTTCATGAAAATGAATGGTGCTTTGATGGTGAGGATCGGTTTTTTTTTTTTAACTGCTTTACGTCTCTTTTAACATCGAGGTCTTTAGAGACGGGAAAGGATGGGGGGGGGGCAAGGATGGGGGCAAGGAATGGGAAGGAATTCGGTAATGGCCTTTTGAAGGAAGCATCCCGGCATTTGCCTGGAGTGATTTGGGGAAACCATGGAAAACCCAAATCTGGATGCCCGGACGTGGATTCGAACCGCCTTCCTCCCGAATGCGAGGCGAGAACGCTAACCGTTACACCGTCCCGCTCGGTAGGTTTTGTTTAATGTTGACAGCTGACTACTCGTTCCGATATCGAAACCAAGTTCTCCGTAAGCTGCGAGCTGTTGCAAGGCGCTTCATACGAACTGCGTGATCACAGTCACGTAGCACCGAGTCACTTTCACAAAGAGGCTTACCAGGAACTCCGTATAATACGCACCTCAGGTCTCGACTCGCGCAACTTCACATCCTCCCAACCTAATACTGTCTCTAACTACACGACACGTCACCTCACAAGCTGGTCGCCATCATGAACCTCTTGAGCTCCTTCAGTTCGCTCATCCGTCTCTCGACTGGTCTGATGCAATCATTTCATCCTTTCCCGGCTCTCTCTTCATATCAAAGTACCCATTGCAACCAATGTCATCATGTTTCTCCTGCGATTGTTCTCCATACAACTATCCAATTTTAAAATGGGGATCACCATCCCCTCTCCGTTCTGTAAAGTAAGTAATGTTGTGTGGCCCTACAACCTGGCGACAGTTTCCATCCGTGTCGATCCAGGATCTACAGTTTACGGCGGAATCCAAACTATGGCACGCTCTAGTGTGCTACATACCAGCCAACCAGGTGGTTAGGTTACATGACAAAATTCCGGTCCGAACAGAAGACAATTTTCAAGGCGGTTGCATTAACCATTATACTGCAAACCGCTCTCTTGTTTTGTTAGACTAATCCGTACACATCTTCATCATTTCACAACACATGCATTCCTAAATTATCTGCCAATTTTTCATCATTCTTCTAAAGCACCACTTTTAAATGTTTCAATCATTCTTCATTCTGGTTATCATTAAGCTAATTTTCGCTTTTATTAGCTGCATAAATTTTTACAACATTCTTTGGAAGTGTAAGGTTTCAAACCAAAAGATTCCAATTTGAAGAAGTAATTTTAGTTAGCGCTACTTTGCCTTGTAGATTAGTCTTGCTTCCATAATCAGCTGTAGTTTTACTTCTTAAACGCCAGAATTTTGTTAGTTGCTACTCCAGTTTATTGTTTGTCATTATTTACGCGAAACTCGATGATGTTTGTGTCGCTTTGATGTTTCGAGATCACGAAATTTTAAGGGTGAGGTTATTGTGTACAGTACCTTTCACCGGCCTTTTGTTCCAAAGTAATTTTTGTACCAAAATAGGATCAGTAACATAAATGTTGACAAAAATATATGCGTGGTAGATACCGCAGCCGCAATCCACCGAAATCAACCGGGGGGGGGGGGGGGGGAGACACACATTCCATATTGGTCCTTTAGGGTGAAGAACTGATAAGCTGATAAGCTGTTTGGTCACACCAACCGCTTATCACACGGAAGGAAGCCACGACGGGACGGAAACTGCCACCGCAGAGGGGAAAATACGGGACAGCCAAATGGGACGTCCTCTGTCAACAAAAACTGACCCTACAATACACAGCAACTAATAGTCCATATTACTTTTCGTACTCATTTTACAATACTTCACGAGATGCGCTCTGAAATAAATGCTCTGTAAGCCTTCACCACTATCAGGGTGTGTAAACACCAGTCTAGCGTAATTCCTCGAAATATTGACAAGCAGTCCACCATGTATGGAGGACGACAGATTTTCCATGTGATTGCACTGCTGGACAAACAGTTGCGTATCATATGTAACTCAGGCGGCAGAATGACTGACCAAGAACGAGAGTTCAAATCCCTACTAAACCGCAGATTACTTCTCGAATATTAACGTGAATCTGCGAGCAGGCCCATGAAGCCTGCTGTCAAATTTCGTTGCCACTTAGTTGCCCCACTTCCGTCAATCCCAAAATAAGGGTCTTAATGACCCAAAATGGCCAATTCCAATTTTCCACATCGGCTCAGTCATGATACAGTTTGATGCAGTTTATTATAACATGTTAGTGGATGTAACCATATCTTCACTAAAGTGTCGACTAGATTATCAGATACAGCAGTTCATGTTAACAGATTTGAAACTTAATAGCCAGAAAGTGGGCTGAACTAAAGTTCCAGTCAAGGATTCAAATCGCACAGCTTGTCAGTAGTAAGTAATCGTAATGTCTAGCGTGGATGGCTTTAATGGATTTTTGTTCTCGCCTTGTGTTTAGTGTGCAATAATTGGAGAAAAGAAACTTAAACACAGCCGTGAAACAAATAGTTGACCTGGTTTGAACGGTCGCGACGATCCTAATGCTTTTTTTTATATACATAAAAAGCAAGGTTTACCATTAGCTAAATCTAGAATAAAAGCGCATTTAAATGCATTTAACGGTCTGAAGGTATATTTAGATTTTATGTGACTACTTTTCATAGTATGTAATTGTTATGATGTACACATTTCGCTCCAAGTTATTAGACATTAACGTTGCGCGTTTTGTTATTTCTTGTGCCTCATTTCAACAGTTGAAATGCAGAAGATTACTTCTGTAGCAAATCACCTGGTCAAGCAAGACTATAACACGCTGCGTAACGACATTAAGAACTGTGAAACAAAAAAGGCTTTCTCGGAGTGAAAGCTTCACTGCTAGAAACCAGCCGAATATTGTCCGGCATTGCATATACACGAATCACAGTAACTAAAGACTGTATTACTCGTAAAATATAAAAATCACCACAATCGCCACCTTCCAAGAGCCTACCTCCCCCATTATTATTATTAATATTATTATTATTTACTTCTAATGTGAAATTTCTGTTACAAGCTACCCTACTGTAGCCCTGTGGCTGCTTTCCGTATTAATTGGCAAGACAGGGGAGAGGTGATTGATACCAGATTTTTGTCGTCTAACCCATGAAAATTGTAATTCAGGACAACTGCTTGATAAATACCTCTGATTACGGTTGTCTCTAAGAGGAGGCTCCTCTTTCGTAAACACACATCACTTTTAATTCTGTTCTCAAACCATGGAACTCAGCCCCGTTGTCCGAATTTGGCATTTTTTTTTTTATTTTTTTTTAAATACATTCAGTATTTGTTACAATTAATCCAGCTGTGTTTGTGTTATGTTCACAGCTGCAACTAGAATTAACCGTCTTATAAACGCATATTAAAGCGACATCCCCGTGGCCGATATTGTGTCGCCATAGTGCTGCCCGAAGCCTGTCACAGGGATAACGTGTTTGAACCCCGGCAGGGTAGAATACTTTCTGGCGTTCTTATCCATCATACTGTGAACCAAAACAACGTTAAATACTAAATCACTACGCAACGCGTGTGGAGGAGAGCGGGCCATACGTCACAAATCGATTTGTTGATAAAATAGGAATCTAAGTCAGGTGTCTTTCGGAAGAGTATGACTCATATGTCAGTACTGTCCCTTCTTTTATCTCTATTCCCAGAGAACAAATTACACGTAATATCAATATAGACAGAGTATTGTGTTCCCTTCTCAAATTATGAATTTTTCATCAGAAATTTACGCTTACCATACAGAAAACGTATTACACATTTCATAGACATTTAGAGTCACTCAAGTTCCCTTTTTTTTTACGGCTGTACGTATTGTCGACATCGAGTTAGAGGTCATTAGAGGCGGGAAAGGATGGGGGAATAAATTCTACAATGACCTTTTAAAGTAACCATCCCGGTATTTGTTGGGGTGATTTGGGGAAACCATGGAAATCAAATTCTGGATGCCCGCTCGGGGATTCAAACCCGCGTTCTCCCGAATGCGAGGCCAGAGCGTCCTTCATCCTACCACTAACAGGTTGTGCGACAAGCAGGTTGGTAAAGTTAGTTGCTGCATGTAGATAATAAAACAGAACACAGCCGATACAGAGAGAAGGCTAAGAAAATTACAAAAGTAACGACAATTCGAGGCATCGGTGTTCGGTGCCCTCGATCAGACAGGAAAGTGTCTCTTGCGAAGACTGACCTGCATGCTGGGGCCAGGGGCGGATCCAGGATTTTGGTTTGGGGGGGGGGGGCTTTAACGGACTTTGGTTTGGGGGGGGGCTTTAACGGACTTTGGTTTGGGGGGGGGGCTTGGCTTGAATGAAATTTGGTTCAGAGGGCTTGCCTTCAGTGGGTTTTGTTTTTTTTTGGGGGGGGGGGGCTTGAGTCGGCCCTTAGGGTAGTCTTTATAGCCTTCTCCGGCCTCAAATCCGTAGAGCTAAAAAAAAAGTTCTCCAAAATTACAGTGTCGGGGGTGGACCTAGATACTTTTGGGGGGGCTTAAGCCCCCTAGCCCCCCCCCCCTGGATCCGCCCCTGCCTGGGGCTATACTTCCGGGCCAGTTTTTCCGTACTTAGCATCGCTCTACTGGTCGGTTACCATTGTTCCGGAGTGAAGAAAGGTGACTGGTATGTTCGTAGCGGACCTTGGCCAAGCCGGCTGCTTTGTGGTCAGCTGTGGCGGCCGCGGAGAAAGCGGTCTCCCTCTGCTTTCACTGTTTAAATCGACAAAAAGAAGAAGCGCCTCTCACGGAACAAAGCGGAGACAACAGCCAACACAGCTGTCTCGACACACGCTGTTATCCATTAAATGTGTATCTCAACACTTAGAGCATCGCAATCTTTGTAAGACATCTGACGGTATTGAAACAAAATTACCACAGAATTATTATTATTTTTTAACATTTTTCTCCGAATATATATAACGTTCTGAAACATATGATAAAATCGTAAAGACACAGGATTTTTCTTACATATACGATATGAACCAGTTAACGGAAACGAGGTGTCCCACAGATGTACACATTTCTTACCTACTGCATCTTCACCACCATTTGGTGAAGCGTAAGCAGTATAGACTGACGAATATGGGCTCTATTTTCATACGCTACATCGTATATGTCCCGCGTTCTAGCTAATAATCTATGTACATTTGAAATCTCATTTCGCCCTCTATAGCTCCTATAATGCTACAACTATTTTTCCAGCGTTAAATCACCTCCATACTGAACGTAAGACGCGGATATTAACAGAGTTTTATGTTTGTTGCCAGCGTTTTAGCTCCCAGTTCTGCCATCCAGGTCAAAACCTTTCACTCTCCCAATTTTTTTTTTTTTTTTAACTGCTTTACGTCTCTCAACAGCGAGGTCTTTAGAGACGGGAAAGGATGGGGGCAATGAATCGGAAGGAATTCGGCTATGGCCTTTTTAAGGAAGCATCCCGGCATTTGCCTGGAGTGATTTGGGAAACCATGGAAAACCCAAATCGGGATGCCCGGACGGGGATTCGAACCGCCGTCCTCCCGAATGCGAGGGCAGAACGCACACTCCCAAGTTTATACAAATGTTCCATATACAGATTTGCAGAAAAATTTAATAAATGCTTAATTCTTGAAATAAAACATCGAGAAAACAACTTATTGTAGACCAGTAATTTTGTTTACCAAATACTGCAAGGACTGCAATTCTGACCATCGACAACAGATGTATAGAATCTTCTTAGTAAAACAGTAGGTAATTTCGTACTATTTAGACCTACAAATCATAAAAATAATTGCGTATGAAGCTAAGAACTAAGCTGACATCATGCTCCCTTCTGTATAGGAAAGGCAGGTCTTGTTCTGAATAATAAGTGTAGCCTTCATTTGTAAGTGAGCGTGGTCGTAACGTAAGACGAAGAGAACTGGAAACAACCAGGTCTTTGAGAGTACCGTACACCTGCGTTTAACTCCGCATTATGCAACTAGCTGCATATCTTGGAACTTCTCTGGGACGGGAAACCAGTTGTCCTGCCGTCTTGACTTCTGCACTGCTACTTTTGACGCTGACCTCGGAAGCGTAAAGTTAGTGCACTGACCCTGCTTTGCAGAGGTCATGCGTTCGAATCTGTCCATCACAGTGTCAATACTATGTGGAAATACTCGCCTAGATGACTGAAAAATAAAGCTTGAAACCACAAATCTCATAAAAAAGGCAAGATTTGTCGCAATTCGCACCTACTGACCCGGCACTAAGGAAACTACCAGACAAGCGGTGTGATGGATTCCATAACCATTTAACCCAAGAATAAAACTAAATACTTACTACCACTTAAACCTAAGGTGGGTAAATAGGTTAGCATCGAAGAGCGATACTAGAAGTTATTAATGATCCACTTTCACTTCATTTCAGAAGAATTTCATTCACCATCTTGAAGCATACAATAACGAAATTATCAGTTTTTGCATTGCGCAGATAAAACTTGAAGCCGTACTACATTTTGACAAAGATCTAAAACTGTTCTTTTCTGATCCTAGCAGTTACATCGAGTTGAACAATTTTCCAGCAGGTCGCTAGCCGAACCATTTTCTGCCTCTACGGAAATATGGGTAAAACAGTGCATTCAGTCAAATAGCCCGTTTCGAAGCTTTCAGTTGTTTTATACACTTCCGGCTTTTTTCTGTACGAATTATCTGAAATACTGTCAAGACTAGTAACGAAATAGTACTGTGTTCTCACAAGCAATGAAACTAGAGTGTTCGCTTCATTGGTCTCCCTTCGGATCTTTTTAGTAGTGGTTTTACACTACCCTTAATCCAGGGTCTAAGCAAACTGTCAATTGATGTCAATTCTTTGTTTGAAATCTTTGGATACCTAAGAGAACGAGCATGACACCATACGTTTGAATTTATAAGCACATAAATCAAATTATTTTCAGTGATTAGGTAAAGCAGTAGAAATTATGAAAAGGCACTTAAAACACTTAAAACTGATCAGTATTGTTCCCTTGGCTCCAGTTATTCCAACCTCCTTAGGTTTTTCGAGAAATTTCAGGAGATTGTTTTAAGTCCTGTACATTTGGTAAAAAACTAAATGGTCACTGTAATGGAGGTGAAAAACATTTCGTTTGAAATACCTCAAATGATGAAAATATTAAAATTTACATTTTCGGTACGGTATGTCAACAGTAGCGCCTCTAGCGGCGTGTCCTGTCAATACAGTAACGTTTCTGATAATGAGTCAGTATAGTCCAGATGTTGATGCGAGCTGACACTACTACTGTGACCAGTAGCAGCATCTTCGATTTTTTTTCAAGTTACGCGTTTCTGAAGCAGTCGGATCAGAAACAAATTCAGTCAGTTACTGCTACGAGAACTCCCGCAGGAATCTGTTAAACCAACTGCAAACCAATGGTATCTCATGCTGCAGGAACGCGAAAGGAATGTTATCGTCGTGCAGCATGTGTCGCAGACCTTTGTGATAAACGTGAGTACATACGGAATATCAAGCTCAACAGCATGACTGCTGTGCAAGTTGTCGTATCACCAGTAGTGGGAACTGGCGGGCATGTTACTGGTTAAGTCGTTTGTCTTTCAAATCCCATAGGGGGTCAGGAATTTTTACGGGCTTTCATCAAACCATCATGGTAGAACGGTCCGTTGTTCGGATTCCACGTTAAACGGTAGATGCGACCACCACGACGGAGACAAAAATGTCACGCGGCGGTCATATACCCTTTCGGGGCCATAAATGCTACACATTTATTTTGCTTATGCCACCTCTATCTTGCACTGAATATCTTTGATTATATTTAACACAGCGTCATAATGCAGGAACAGCATTGTGACGTAGCGTTAAGCTTGTGAAGATATTTATACCAGTGTGACGTCTGCGAAAACAGCAAAATCTTTCAACTTATATCTGCGGAATCGTCCCAAAACTTGGAGAAAACACGCACTTTGCGTATTCATAAAAGCGAGTCGCTGCTTGAAATGTTATAGGAATCGTTTGGTTGTTTTTTGGTTTATAATATTTAGAAAAATACATTCGGAAAAAGTGTGTTGTACTTAACGACAAAAGGAAGACGAGTGCAGAAAATCTCATGTCACTATAGTGTGATGCACGTATATAATCCAGCTACAGTTTGAATGTCAGGAACTCTGAATTTTTCTTACAAGTTGCGGTTAGGTATTATAGAATCTCTTATACAATTTTAGAAAATCTTTTGTTCCTAGATTAGTTTTCGACTTTCATTTACTTTCAGAAGAATACCTTCAAGATGGAGATATAGTCACGAATCGTGTATAACGAGAATTACGTCATTAAAGAGCAGTCTGGAAGCTCTCCCCAATTATCGAGTATTCTACGAGACAATGAAGAGAGTGTAGCTTCAGTCTGTTGGCAACCTTTACTCTGCTAAGAATCTTAATATTTTAGATTATATCATTTCAAATGTTAATACTATTCACTGTATGTTAAGTTATTTTATCTGTAAATAAAACTGTTTTATAACCGTGAAAGAAGTGGATAAGGCGCACGCCTTTAAAATTCATGATTCTGGATTCGAATCGGAGTGCGGCCAGGAACCTTTTTTTTACAAGTTATGATTTGTTTATCTGAGCTGCATCAAGACTCTCCGTGGTTCGGCCCGAGAGGAAAGGAACTGGCAGTCCTACTTCTCACAATGGCTTAGTACGCCTCCTTCTGGAAGATCCAACCAACTTTCAGGTTGTGGACGAAGGTTTTTTGGTATTATTACAATCAGTTTTATCAGTTCTCAATCGAAACAGATTTTTTTTATAAATGTATTCTTCATGTTAAATTGTTCAAGTCATTCAGAAAAAAACCGATTTCATTTAATCTATCGTAAGTGAAGAGGAAATAGGAAAAATCATTAGACTTTATCCTAAAATGAACAAAAAGCAGTCATTTCCTGCATGTTGTGAATAATGAAATTGTGGGTTCAATATACCAGAAAATGCGACCCTCATGAATCACTCTACATGAAATTTGCTTTAAAGGAAATTGAAGTGCGGTATTAACCAAAAGAAAAAGTTATCAGTATTAATAATGAAGACTATGATATAACTAACAAACATACAAACGTTTAACCTGAACTTTTGTGAAAATATGTTGTTTAGTTTTGTGTGTGACGCGTTGTTTCTGAAGAATAAAGACCGCACTATCACAGCATCTGCCAAGTAACAAACTAAAAAAGACCAAAAACCGTAATCAGGGTGGACAACAATAACGGACAGATTTGAACAAAAGCAAGCTGTACCTACCATATGTCTGCTAAGTTGATTGGTACCACAATTCGACTGGAACAAATAAAATTCATTCCCCGTTATTTGCAACAAAAATAGGTCAACATCTTCCAAGTCTGAAGCCCACGACAGCAAGAAGATGGATAGATCCACACTTCGGGAAAATTTTTGTCAGATATTTTTGTTAATCTAAGTCTAGAATTAAACTGTCGGAAGAAACGTCTGTTTCCTGAAATTATACTATAAAGCAAACGTGGAAACAGTAACTGCCCTTCTCGGTGAAAGGCCACGAAGGAAAAAATGGCTTCACCCGAATCTTTGTTGGCTGTCGTTGTGTAATGCCAATCATGGTTGGGTGGACAGTGTATTATGTATGAGAATAACCTTGCACGGGGGCATAGCTCTCTCTTCTTTCATTGTCGATCATCGGAATAAAAAATTTCGGTCAGGGTCCTATGTCTGACCTTCAGGTCGAAAAGTAAATATTTTGTGCGTCATGACAAACGAGGGTAACCAATTTACTATTGGTTTATGAGAGAAGTATATTCAATATCCAAGCCAAGGCCGATGGGTTTTTGCTAATGTAAAATTAGCATCAAGGTCACACTGCATCAAGTATGTTGTTTACAAGCAGCAAAAACAACAAAGACAACTTGAATTTACTACGGTCAGAGCTGCAAAACGAATACTACAAAACACAAGGCTTATTATAACAGGTAACATACAAAAATTTAACCTGTGTCTAATGAATCAATTCTTATGGGTGACTGATTACCTTCACGAGGAATCAGCTTCGTTTCCCTTCCCAGATTCAGGTTTTCCATGGTTTCCCAAATAACTTCAGACAAATGACAGGATGGGTCTCTTCATAAAGGCCATTCACCTTCATTATCAATAATTCTAGTCCAGTTGGTAACCATAAAGATGAATTTTTTAAAGGAGTTAATGGAAGGTTAGATACGACGAAACAAAATACTCAGAATTAACACTGGAGATTTAAGTTTAAAAATAAATCATTGGTTCTCTAGAATTTATTAGCAACATATTAATGCACGAGATTTCCGAATAATGTAATATTTACGGAAATTTCCAGTATTGAACTTTTTTTCCCCAAATTCCAATGTGAAAATATATTACCTGTTCAGAAGAGGCTGCCAGACAAGGTACGATCAGATTCTAAAATACTGGCGAGGTAATTTTATTGGTAACGAACAGTTTGTCATGATCTTCAAAGTTTGTCATGATCTTCAAACCTGACGTGTAATTATAACGAACAGTTTCTTTTACTATTCAGGAGGAAGTGGGTTCGAATCCCCGTCCGGGTATACAGATTTTGGTTTTCCATAGTCTCCCCAAACCACTCGAGGCGAATGCAGGGATGCTTCCTTCGAAAGCCCATGGCTGAATTCCTTCCCGTTCCGTGTCCCTTTTTTCAATCCTTTTTTTTTTTTTTTGGTTACTTGGCGAAATAATTTAAAGGCTGTCAAAGTTATAGTAAATATTTTTAGTTAAGAACATGCAACATTCTTTTTTTCTCTTTAAAAAAAGTTCTTTCAACTAGAAAATCTGAAACTGATTAAGAGACTAGTAATTGCAGGTTCTGTAATTGGTCGTTGAATCTGTCAGGTAACGTCATGCGCTTAGCGCTGCTGAATGTTTACCTTTACCCTCGAGCCACACTGATTAGATATCCTGCGAAGCACTCGAGCAACGTTTGTTGTCTAACTTCTGAAAATCTCCTGTCATTACACATCAGATGGGTCCAATTTTTGTCAATGTATCTTGTGCCCATGGATATCACTCAAATGATAGTTTTCTCTCATCTAAGCGATATGAATTTTGTAACAAACTCTGGCGCTATTTTCTAAAAATTCCACGTAGAAAATGGACACGTGCAACAGTTCTATCTTAGATATACCACACACAGACAAAGACAAACAGCAGTCATCTACAGGAGGGGGGGGGGGAAAAAAACCATAACTACCGCCTCAAGACGTCATTTGGTATTTAAAAACTTGTGTTTCAGGAGAACTGACTCAGAAATTACAATCTTTGGTTTAGGATTTCTAACATTCGTTGAGTATCCGCGGAAATAAATTTACTGTGTTTCTTTTCATATTGACTAAATAGTTTGGGAAGAAGGTATAGTAAAATTTTGCTGCTTACATAGCATTCGTTCAGATTACTGTTTTCGTCTTCCAGCAATCTGCAAAACTACTCAATTTCCGCCTCATAAATGTAGTTGTTAGACTAACACGATTAGCAATGACATCAAGATCAGACAGTTCGCACATTATTTCAAATTTTCTTGATTAGGATAAATCCTCGGACAAACTACAGCAAGAATACTTTTTCAAATTAATATCAATCACTTCTGAAAATTAAATGTAATTATTTTCAGTAGCGAAGATCGAGGAAGCTGTTCCTCGTTGCATTTTAACTCGTGGCCACTCAGAAAACAATGTTTGGGTTTTAATGCACGTATATAATGCGAGCATATTAAAACCAAACTTTTTTGTGGCTTTGTGGACCGAAAATCGAACCCGCGTCCCTCCGAATACCAGACCAGTGCCTTACTGCACACCCACAAGACTTTGTAACAAAACAGTAACTTCAAATTGACCTGGTTCTAGACTTTTCTCGACGAGTCTTCCCTTCCAATGGAATCAAGGCGTTAGCCCCTACGCCGCAGGGGCCGGCAACAAGGATATTTCAAGTTAAAAATATATGTGTTAAGCACTCATCTGTATTACCGAGCTTCAACTTACCGGCGTTGGGTAAAACGCATGCATTGTATGCCATATGATTATGATAAAAGAGTGCATTCGTAGCTGTTCCGACTGTTCTTTACTTTGCCGGACGTGCACAGCAAAGCAACACACACCTGCCGCAGACATCTACCCCCTCCAGTCTCTCTCTCTCACTGTTATCTGGCGGCGTTGGTCAACCTGTCAACTTTTGTTCTTGCAAACCGACCGGTCGGGTATGTGGCGAGCCGTTATTGTGGCCTTAACATTTCCAAGAGAGAGACATTGGCACCGAGGACTGTAACACATGCTGCGCCAATAGTAACTGCACTCTGACATGACTTCCTGTATAACTGCTCAAAATTAGTATAGCCCGTTCAGTTAACAGAGGCGTCTCAAGGTCACTCTGCTCTATCCCCACTGCGCTGCCCTTACCCCTATATGCGAAGGGGAAATTTACCAATCGCCCATCTTGACAATGCGATCAGCACGGAGAGGTTGGGAGGGTGGGGGTGGTGAGGTGAGGAGCGGGGCTAGGTGAACATGACCTTGAGCCGAGAGTTTGGAGTGAACAGGGTATAGTATTCAGCGTACCAATTGAATTACTTGCACTATATCACTAAAAAAAAAAAAAAAAAAAAAAAAAAAAAAAAAAAAAAAAAAAAAAAAAAAAAAAAACAAGGAACAGAAAGAAGAACTGGATTGGTCATGTGTTGAGGAGTGAGTACCTGCTTAAAACTACTGTGGAGGGGATTGTAAAGAAGAGGTCGGCGAAGGAAGAAAATGATTGATGACATCATGGTGAATGGGAAATATACACAGACCATGAGAGTGGTGGAACAGAGGGAGCTGTCACTGTGCATGGACCTGCTTAATAGCAGAAAATCCTGGATGATGATGATATCACTAAACATGTGAATTTGTCCTAAATACGGAATAATCTAACTCGTTATTTCCTTTTTTAGGGCTTTACATTTCATCGACGTCGAGATAGTTATAGGCGTGAGAGGATTACGAAAAAGGAACTGGAAGGAATTATGCCATAGGTTTTGCAGAAACAATACCGACACTCGCTTGGAGTGATTTTGACAAATAAGGGTAAACCTAAATCTGGGTGAACTGATAGAGATTTGAACCCGCGTCATCCCGAATTCCTAACAGAACGTTACCGCTCACCCACCACAGTCCGAATTCCTCTCATCCATGTCATTTATGGGATTCACGGGACGCAGACAGCAGTATACACTTGTTGTAATGACGTTTCCATGTGGAATTATTCGGTTACACATATAGTTGGTTCGAATGAATTTTCTTTATTGCGAAATTTTAAGACCAGTATTCTGACCAGTATTTCTGCCTAAAGGTTTTTTTTTTTTTTTTTTTTTTTTTTTTTTTTTTTTTTTTTTTAATTTGGAGTTTATGGCTCTTTGTTAACTAATGCATTATAGTTGGGAGACGATTACAGAGAAAAAAAATCGCCATTTTCGTTTATAAAAGCACCATTCCAGCTCTTGCCTGAAATGGTTTCGGGAAACCATGGAGAACAGAACCTGGATCGCTGGAACCTAATGCGAGCCCTGGGTGTAATGAGAATCCAATCGGAGAGTTAATTTGTGAAATGCGGATGGGCGCGCTGTTTTAAAGATCCTCGAGTTCCACATCAGTGATTGCACACAAAACAAAAATTGAGGCAATGACTCTTGTTTTTTTGATGACACCAAGTCTAGGAAGTTTGATTGGTAAGTGCTAATGCTGGTGTTCTGCCTGTTTATTTTTCAATGTCGCAAAGGCATTTTGATAGAGTCTGGCAGTGGACACGGAAATACCTGGTTTGAACACCGGCAGTGAATAAGTTTTCGCCATTCTTTGATTGGTATAGATTGAGAAAGGTGATGTCACGCAATTGTTACTAGACAGATTTTGTACCTAAGGAACGGACCAGATTCTCCGCAATGCGAAGAGTTAGAGTACACGAAACTGCTAATTGGGATTCGTCAGGGGGATGGGGACATTAAACCTAGTGGTGTTCTTGAGCTTTTGGCTAGTGTCATCTGCCATTTACTATATAAAGTTCACACTGTACGTAGCAAAACTCAAGGCATACACAATAAAGAAACACGACCGATCCACCTGACCGTGTACTACATTAATAAGAGTCACGCACCCAAACGCAATTTGGAATCACTTTAACATAAAGAGTCAATTTACGCTGGAAATTGACGACCACAAATTTTAAATTTTAAGACGTTTCCGAGGGGAAGAAATTCTGTGTAATTAGTTTTGTACTTTCGGAAATATTTTAAAGTTTTGTTCTGGGTGGCAAATTATGTGACACGACAAATTGTTTCCCTACTTTCTAGAAACTTATTTGGTGTAACAGTCTGCAGTATTAAAATATAGCGTGATTTTAATCGAGGCACCGGCACAACTACATAACAGATCATTGATTAGCTGTGGGATCGTCTGATGTGAATACTTTTCGTCGGCAGACGGTTTCTATAAATCGATATTGATAATCGCTCAGAAAACAAAAACTCGCGAGTATATCAAACAAAGGAAAACTGAACGTACCGACTAGTCGCTTCTATTTCAACAGTGCAGAAAGGCCAAGATGAAGCAACGAACTAATAATACGTCTTACGAAAAGGGTGTCCCCGACAGAGTCGTTGGTAATGTTCCCCTGTAAGTCTGAAGAGACCCTGAGACAGGGTAAACACAGAATCAAGGGCGGAGAGAGTGGTCGACGCAAACAGAGGAAGGCTACTAGCGACCAGTCTCGCAATTTCGCCACTGTTGCATCTACAGCATAACACTTAATGGGCACTCAGGGGTAAGTTTGTTCACTAACAATTGCAACACGTAGAACAACCGTTTCTCCCGCATTCATGGCCGCAATAGAGCGGTCTGGTGGCACAGTCGCTAAGACGTCTGACTGGAGATCGATAGGTCTTCGGTTCGAATTCCTGGCTAGGCGGGGATTTTCATAGGCACTAAAACCTGCCTTCACGTCTGTCACAGCTTGCTGTGTGATGTGAAGAACGCCAGAACGCTTCCGTGGTTCGGATTCCACGTTAAACTGCAGGCCTCTATTACCCGGTAGGATTACAGAGTTAAGGGCAGCCACAACAGAGGCATATACGCGTCATATAGAAACTCTGTCAAAAAGGCAGCCGAAGTACCGTTCGGGGTCTCCCAGCAAATAATTCCATGCGCCCTTCCTTTTTTATGGCCACAATGAGGGCTTTGTCGTTTGCCGGAATCATCAAAGGGCAAAGCGTTTCTGAGCGTTGTGAGCTGAACAGTAATCTTCATTACTGTATCATCAAGAGAGTTGTTTTTCCAGAAGAAATTACTGATGAAATAGTCTTACCCTCAGATGGAGGTAATTATACTGCATACTTTATTACCAACTATCGGTATGGTGTTGTCTGCACATAGTGAAGTAGGGCTTAGTGCTACTGCCGACTGTTTTGACCTATTACAGCGACTTTGAACTGGATCCGGTTAAAATCCCAATCACGGCAGGGATTTTCAAAGGCCCTAAACTAACCCCCCTCCCCAGATTGCTGTGTAATGTGAAGTACGCTAGAATGCTTCGTGGTTCGGATTCCACATTAAAATGTAGGTCTCCTATCTCCGGTAGGATTACCGCGTTAGTTTGGATAGCCACGAAAAGAGTCGCGTTGCGCGACGAATCGAAAACTGTCATTTGCAGGCCAAGTAATCCTTCAGCATATCCCGGCCAACAATGGCATATGATGATTTGAGTTTTATAATCGGAAGGCTCTTTGCCATAAGGAAAACGTTGCAGTAATAACCCTTTCATAGAATCTGGTATTCATTCTTCAAAATGATGTGTAATGTGATGCATAATCTATAAAAGGGAATACGGAAAATTGATGCTCGTTCGTCGATTGGGCGCTGTGGCCACCGCAATACAAATTATTCACAGAGTTGTGACCTTTCTATCATATATATCACACCAACACATCTAAGGCATACCTGTTGTAATGGTTACTTTTCGCCGGCTATGAACTGTGTTTTTAAACATCTATAGAGCTATCGGCACAGCCATAGGTATTTTGTCATAGTCGTAGATACCGATTTCAAATAATTTCTTTTAATGTTATAAACTCATTAAATTTTAGTTTTATATTTTACTAATATTTTCCTTAAATGAAATCGGCATAAGGCTTTAACCAGTACAGAGCCATGCACAGTTTGTATTTTTATTTCTTCAACCTTATCATGGCCTGCGTAGTAAGGATTAAAAAAAAGTAGTAAAAAAAATACAACGCACACATGCCCCTTATGGTACTCCAATCAGCAACGCTCTGAAATCTAACGCGAGTGCTGAAGTCCTTACACTACCAGATGCACTTGATATTCTTTAGTTTCAGAGTTGCTGTAAAGATATTAATTTAAAAGTATTTTTTTTCTTTCTCGATGTTTGGGAACAAGACTGTCTTATTACTGGCTGGCATCCCCAATATGTTTCCATATACCGAACTCCTTCCCCAGTACCCTATGCCGCGAGCCCAGACTCGTTTTTAAAAATTAACAACGTTGCTCTGTTTTCCAAGTCTGTATCAGTCTTATTAGTAAAAAGTTCTGATGTTACAAAGCGAGGAATTTTATATGAATTCTGCATTTTTTGTGTGTTTACGGTGATTAAAATCTGATCTAGATACAGGCAGGTCAATTTTCAAAAAAAGAAGTTACTTCAAATTGTGAAGTTATCTTCCAAAGATCCAAGAAAAAGCAAGATATCTGGTGAAAAGGATGGAAGTATTATTTATCCCCACTCCCTTCCCACACGTCAGGAGTAAAAGCTGCAAGATTCATGTTACGACATTTACGAAACTGTTTCATCATACCTGCGCTGAACATCAAAAATTTACTTTCGACAGGTAAATGGGGGCTTATAAATTTGTCATGTGCACGGCGCCACAATGGATACCTGTTGCTTATATTAGCTGGGTGGGGAACAGGTACCGGGGCTGTATCAACAAGGAGATTGGCAGACCAACTACTCTCTGGTGCGGAGAATCTACTAGCAGCAAAGTAGCCTGAAAAGGCCTTTTCCTCAGACAGCTTTTTTGCGTGACTGTTTCTCGCAATACCAGTTTTTTCACCCGATTTACGCTTTATCAACGTTGATATCGTTAGAGGCAGGAAATGACTATGGCAAGGAATGGAGAGGGATTGGACCACTGCCTTCACCTGGAGTGATTTTGGAGGAACCATTGAAAATCAAAATCTGTTTGGTAGGACGGGGATTCGAACCTACGTCTTCCCAAATGCGAGGCCAGAGAATATGAGTAGTATATTATTCCTTGAATGAAGGGCTAGATGTGAAATGTAATTTAATGCATTTACATCATTGTTGTCAAATGCTACACGAGATATACGCTTGGTATGCATGTTTGTTCGTTTTGGCTGACTAGGTTCGCGTTAAGCCTTCGTTTGGCTTGAATTTGTTTTGGATGTCTACACATTCGTGTAACAACTAGGGTGATGTATGATTTATTTGTTGTGCTCCTACTTTCTTACCAAGTTCCGATGGCATTATCGGATCTGCTTCTCTAGTTAAAACCCCTGCCCAGTCTCCTACAGCTAGTCTCAATTTGACTCAAAAGGAATAGTCGAATCCGTGGTCGAGAAGTCGGAAGCAAGTTTGAGCACAATAAATAGAGCGTATATCTCGTATAACAATAATTCCGTGTGGTCTTAATGACCTGGTGACAGGGTTTCCACCCATGCCGTAGCCGCCTTAACCTAACTCGGCAATGCTCTCGGGTACAGGGGACCTACAATTTAACGTGGAATGCGAAACACGAAAGTGTTCTGGCGTACTTCACATTACACAGCAAAATGTGTCAGAGGTGAAGGTCGGGTTAAGGGCCTTTGGAAATCCCTGCTGAGACAGGGATTCGAACAGGGGACCTTCCAGTCCCCAGTCAGACACATTAACCGCTGTGTCACCAGACCGATCTTATATCTTGTGAATGATTCGGCAGTATGACAACTCCTAAATCCACCAAACATTTTGCATTTGCAGTGTTGTTTGTCATAATATAAATCATATTCACACATTTCTAGACCCGTTCTGATTCAAACATTGAAACAACAATGCTTCATTCGCAAATCAATGGAATACATTGCTCAACGTCCATAACGTCAACATAATATTTGATTCTTGGCAGCAAAATTTCCAGAATATAGTAAAAATCTTATAGCTGTTTATACAAAGTGAAGATACAGGGTCTGGCAAATAGACCGTTTTAGGCGGTTTCACCTAGGCCAATGCTAGAATGGTCTCTAATCTCCACTTCACTTTCACAAAATAAACATACAGTCATCATATAGAACTTGGGTTATACGTTTCACAAAAAGATGGAGACATTGTTTTTGTCCCTGTATGATATGGATCACAGACAGGCAAAGATGCAGATAATCAAAATTCCGTTAGACAAAAAGTAAAAAAGGTGAAGGTTTAATGACCCTCACCTTGAATGTTGACGTTTCAAATCAAAATATTCGTCGTGGTAATTAATTTATATGACGGGTATTCTGAATCACACGTTACGACATAGTTCTATAAGCCAAGACTTTTTCTTGTGGCTTATTAAAGACCGAACCATATCTGTTAGTGGCAGCACGGAGTTGTCGCTGCCCATGCCACAAACCTCTGACGGGGCACTTGGGTTACTCATCATGAAACAGGTATTTATGACGTAGGCATAAAAGGCGCTCCGGTATTCACATACTCGATTACAGTAAGCAGCTTACGTCGAGTCGGGGAAGCGAAGCTGGACTGCTGAGCTCAGATTAAGCTAAGCCATGACGCTTTATGCTGTATTATGCACAGCATTTTGCATTATCAACACATTCATTATATTGCCGAAATGAACTACAAAAATTATTTCTAGAACATTTAAATATATTGAACGATTTAAAAAAAAAATGCCCCTGTAAATCCTGGCTTCGAGATTAGTGGCGCTAAGAATCTGAACTAAACCAATTGTTTTTTCAGCTGGTTTCTGCAAGGCGTGTTTGTGAAACCTACAATCTGTATTCAGTAAAAAAGTTCAGAAAGATTACTTATTTTGATAACTACCACTCTGTATTCTCCATGGAATTATCTAAGATAAAAAACGTTGGTAACAGAGCTGTCACATTTAATGAAACCAAAATGATAATGTCAAACAAATAAAAACGTTAACGACTTCTTTTGAAGTAATGGTATTTGTCTCTGTATCAAAAGGAACAAAAGAATCGCATCTATAGATTACACGGCACCTTAAGATCCAAGAAAGCCCATAATTTTTAAAAAAAAGTAGAATGAAAACTAATAGAATACAGAAATTATTTCTCATTCCTTTCCCCTGGAAACAAACCAAATTTTCGTGTAATATGGTCTGTATCTACCAATGGATGGACATTGTTTACTTACAATAGTATGTATCTTTCTAAAAGTATATTTCCGTTGCGGTTTATGGAATTAACAGAAGTTCAGAAACAAAAGCAATCATGTATGATGACTGAAATCTTGGTGGGTATGCAAGAGCTGGTTGGTGCTGGCCAACAGATCGCCATCACCTGACAACAACCGCAGAGAAAGAGACCGAAACGTTGTGTTTATTAAGCAACAACATTCGGTGGTAAATCTGATAAAACTTTATATAAAATTACACGCCAAGAAAGCAAGCTCCATCATAATATTTATAATGATTTAATGGTCTGGTAGCTAAGTGGTGAAGGCGTTTACTTTCAATAGTTCGTGATCTGGTCTCAGGCTCAAAACCGGGTTGGGCTGGGAGTCTTCTAGAGATGTGTTCGATCATGAGCTACGCCAACTCGTTCCGTGTTTAAACTGTAGGTCCCATTGGAAAGCAACTGGCCATCCTAACTCTGACACAATAGCTTAGTATGCTTCCTACGGGACAATACAAACAACTTTCGGGTATGGACTAATTTTTTTTAATTTTTAGTACGAGACAGACAATTTTAGTATCCTAGTAGTGGATCGTCTGGCGTGTAAACGGAATGTCTACAGTTCAAATCCCGGTGAGGTCCGCAATTTGTAGAGGCCCTCAAACTGGTTATTTACAGCCGACGAAGCTTGCTTTCTTCATGTATAATAGCTTATTATGACTCCATGCTAAAATGTAGATATATGAAGAAAGAAATTTGTGATAAAAATTCCTGTATCACGATCCTGCCTATATGTGATTTCTGGCCTGAATTTATGCGCTAGATTTTTCAGCGCTACTGACTGGAGGATGGAAGGAACAACATGAAAACTTGTAGGGGCAGTCATTCCTCGAGGTAAATCGAGTAATGGAAGGCAGCACGGAAATACGAATGATACAAAGTAGACGCGGTGATAGTTTTTGGAGCAGCGTGACAGTCGAGAGGCCTGAGTCACGGCCAGTGCACCTTTCGCCTCACTTTCACCGCTCTGGCAGCAGCTGCAACACAGGAATGGCGCAGCTTCCTCACTCCCACTCGACTCTCAACCCTTACAAAAAAATTTGACGATCATTTACATTTTTTGGTTTCCGAACCATTTGAATAAAACTGTGAACCGTTACGGACTTACTCTTTCATCTGACAATCTCGTAACTTCTGAATCCTTTAACTAAGAAATTTACAATTACTCATTAGTTTCTAGTTGGCACTATTCCACCGAAGAATTTGGAAAAAAATAAAAAATGATTGTGCGAGTGAAAATTAAGTTACTTAATGGAGTGGAGGAAGTAGTTAGTTTTTTTAAATTTTTTTTTAGGTCAATCAAATGAGAGCTAACAGCTCTAGAAATGTTTGTCATTTTTCTTTTTATTCCACGCATCGTACAATTTTGTGGAAAACTATAAAATGAAACAATCCTCTACTTTAAATTTGTTTCATAATTTACAGCGGTGAGTAGTATCCAAAAGAATACAGGAAAACTATTGCAATCATCGTATTATTTACAGTTTTAGAGAAAAAAATCTTATTTATTAGTTCGTATAGAATTTCATCAATCTCATAATATGTCACGAAAACAATTTTTTGTAAATTTTCCCCAAGATATTTTATTGAACAGATTTTGTTCGATTTACACATTTCATTTCAGAGACAATTTCGCAGAACAAATAAGTTTAAAATAGTTATTGAATATTACTTTTAAAAAATCACTGTAGTGAATTCTACATAAAACACAATCTACGTAAGGATAGATCACCATATGGAAGTTGTTGACTAATCTTTTTTTTAAGTAACTACACATGTATTTGCGTCCTTTGACCCTAAACGTGCTGATCTTCTGGCGTAATTTCGGTGTTTTGGAAGCTTGCAACCAGTACTGAAATGCTATGAACACTCAAGCTGCAAATTCACTTTCAATATATTATAGTTGAAATGACTGTAGTCCATAGTTAACATTATTACAATACTTACTGATCACAAAAATGCCACCACTAACACACCTGTATAAGAAGTCAACTTGCAACTGATGGCAGATATTTCAGACCACGGGGTAACGCGCTGGAGGACCACGGCTTCCAATCCAACCTTGGTTTTGTCTGCCTTGTGGCGTCCAAACTGTTTGTGAAGCAAGTACTCAAGTTACATTTTTTTTTATAAGCAATTTATCCGCCTTCAACAACGATATCATTAGAGGCGGGAAAGGTCTGGCATCAAGTAACTGGAAGGAATTCGGCCATGGTATCTTGAAGAAACCATCCCGGCATTCACATGTAGTGATCTGAGGAAAGCATAAAAATTATACAATTTTTTACATTTAACATAAAACAAAAACAAAACCATCACGATGAAGGTTTGTTTTACCAATTGCGCCTTATTGTGGATGTTTTGGAACGCACTGTAAATGGAAAAAAAAGACTATGACTGTCTAAGATACCAGTGAATAAGGGCAAAGTTCCGTTACCGCTAACGCGACCAATATGGTTGTGGAGTTCTGCAATAAGCAGCCACAACGTAATGGAAACGATATATTCATTAAAAGAAAAACAACATTCACAAATCCTGGCTGTAGAGCCACTACATCACTTTATTTTGGTGTCAATACTACGTTCTGTTCTGTAACAGATATTCACGGTTCCGGTGATTGTGCGGGCTTGGGTAATTCATGAATCTGACGAACAATCGCCATAGCTCAGTGGCGGAACGTAATCGAATGTACACCGGTCAATTGTGCCGTAACATAGGGACGGCGAGGCGAGTAATGCGTTTGCCGGCGCCAGCCAGTCATATTTTATCGCACACCACTCAATGCGTGCCTCACTCACCAGCACTTAACAATTCATCCCCGTATCTGTTTCAGCCCACTGTACACCCCATCACAAATAATTACTCGAGGAAACGCATTGCTTGTTGCATTTTTTCTGAACGCCTGTTGCTATTCGGAATGAAAAAAAGAATGAACTCAGTCACGTAAAAATATTTATGCATATCTAATTACTGGTCAGAGCGTTCTGGTGGCTCAGTGGCTAAGTGCTTGCTTTCAAAACTTTCGCTGCTCCTGCGCAGGAATTTTGAGAGTTGTGTTTATTCATATGAGCTATGCCAGGACGCTCCGTGGTTCGGATTCCACGTTAAACTGTAGAGGAAAGGAACTGGCCGTCCTACCTCTGACACAATGGCTTAGTATGCCTCCTTCGGGAGGATCCAACCAACCTTCGGGTTGAGGACTAAGTTAAGTTTAATTGCTGGTCAGAAGATCAAGATGGTTAATCTGATCCTCTGAGGTGGCCGCGTAATATATCATTGTCCTGAACTACGTTTAATCTAACCTGGTAACCCTACTGGATTATGGGATCCTACACTTTAGGATCGGATCCGAAACGAGGTGCTCTTGCTTTTGCAAACGTGAAATGTGGAGGAGGGGTTAAGGTCTTTCAAATACCAACCAAGAATGGGATTAAAATCGAGGATATTCAGATTCCATCAGATAACCATACCTATCAAGCTAGCTGGGAACTATTAGTGTAATAATAACCCGCTTACCAGAGTAATTTTTTTTCAGATTTGCGCTTTACTGCGCGTCGACGTCAAGGTAATTAGAGCCGAGAAAGGATAAGTTACGAGAATGAATTCAACCCAAGTCTGGTATTCGCAAGGAACGATTTCGGGAAACCATGCAAACGGAAATCTGAATGCCGCAGTAGGGATTTGAATCCCTAATACAAAATACCTGAGTCTTACCACTCACCCAGCAGGATCGGCAATAACCATCTTTACAAGACTTTATATGAAGTCTTGTATTTTTGTAAAAACTAGATACGAAATATATAAACTTTACAGATATTGCATGCTAGGAGAGTTTCGGAAGTCACGATTCTGGGCTGCGTTTTGGCATGGATGATAATATATTTTTCTTATAAGCTGTTGCAAGAACGTGTAATCTATTACCAATCTCAAGTGGAATGTACGATGTCAACAGATATTACCAATACAACGGGCGATACTACTTGGATATGGTCTGCAACATAACTGATGGTCATGGTTGGACGAAAAAAACAGTATCGACGAAATTAACTTCTTACCTGACAAGCCTAAGATATGGCAGCCTCGGTAGCGTAGGGGCTATAGCGCTAGCTCCACGTGCCGATGGTCGCCGGTTCGAGTCTGGCCACGGGCATGGGTGTTTAGGTGTGTGTGTGTGTGTGTGAATGTAATGTCCGTCCTGTGGTGTGTCAATTAACTGGAAAGATATCATACTGCAGATACTGGAAGCACTAAATGACATGATTACTATCGAGTTGGCTGTATGGCCTCAGAAGCCGAAAGCCATTGGAAAAAAGAAAGCCTAAGATATAACATGGACTGCTCAAAGAACACTTTCACAGACTAAACTTGTGCCATCCCCGCTCTGTGAATGCGTTTGATTTGAAGACAAACCACTTGATGCTAGACTTTGAGACAATAGTCACAAACAATATGGTTACCGGAGAATATAGTCGCAAGAGGCTGCGTCCTTTATACAGCAACACATTGGAACAGACTTTTAATTTAAACTGAATGTTGATAACAGAGTAGAAGGCAGCCAAGCGAGGTCTCTGAAATCAGAGTAATGTTGACAGTGTAGACTCAGTGGTAGGAGACTCTTTGGAGGATTCAATTCAGAATTATGTGCATTGTATGGGCAGTATGAAGCTAACAGCAGAATGATCGAGACTTGAAAAGAAAGCAGCAAGATGAAAGATATTACATGTCAATCTAAATGTATAAAAAAGTAATTGTGTGATCAGTTATCATATAGTTGCATACAAATAAAAATAAGCGACCATCCCTTTTCCAAGTTTACGTTAGTTATATTTAGGTAGTCGTAACTATATACTTTCATCTTCTAAAAAAAAATCGTTAATTCAAACATCAAAACCAATGTTATAAATATTTTTTAATGTATTATTGGTTTGATTTAATACATACAGTTTGCCGTTTTGTATTCTCTCTCTTCTTTATGATATGTTGTATACGATAAACTGATAATGTGAAATGGCTATGAGGATTTTGTTCAAATCTTGTATTTTAAAAAAAATAACCGCTAAGCATGTCATTGGAATCATATATTCGCAAGTTTATTGGGAGCAAATTTAGGAAGTTCGGTTTCTCTCCTCTGTTCTAAAGCGGACAAACACTGTTTATCGGTTCCGAAAGTTTCTACGCTCTGGAAAATAGAGCACAAAGAAAACCAAATCGCTGGTATCTGCGCTGCGGCAAACGACCCGTTACGTTTGTTTACAAACCAGCGGAAAGATATCGTTGCTCGGTTTCGGAAAGAATTCAAAACGGAAAAAAACCGTTGCCGGAGACAGTAAACATGTGAAGTTTTCGAATTCCAGTGGTTGCGCGTAATGTTCTGAAAGATACGACTGCACTCTTGGTTTTAATTTCGTAGAAGGTATTAAACAACGAATTCCAGTAGCCTCTTCAGATATCACGCGTTAAACTACAGAGTTTGCAAAAATGCAGTTTCATTTTTGCAACTATGTTGATATATCCACCAAGAAAAATTCTTTTATTTACATTTAAATTTAACACAAAGATTCGTCAAATCCAAACATGTTTTACAGTAATAAGTGATTTTTTTCAGATATAGATCACAGTAAAGTGGGATACACACACTTTTAATCACGAATCACTTAAAGCTTAAATACTGCTGTTACTTTCCTCCTCAACCGTGGTGGATGGTTGGATTAATGACCTATGTAACAGCTTGAAAACTGAATGCTGTCATGGATTCGAGAATATTTAAAATTGAAATTGGTACGTGATTATATATAAAGGAAAGGAGATTTTAATTTTTGTTTATGATTGGGAATAATCTTTACATCTATCAAGTGTAACTGTAACTAAACCATTTTCATTGCAAGTAAATAATGTATGCTATAGTCAAATTTATACTAATCGAAAAATTTACAACAGTAAATATTTCAATTATTCCATTTTTTTCCTTGGGCTTTACGCCTCTTCAACAGCGAGGTCATTAGATTAGGGCAAGGAAAGGGAAGGAATTCGGCTATGACCTTATTGAAGGAAGCATCCCGGCATTCGCCTGGAGTGATTTGGGGAAACCATGGAAAACCAAAATTTGAATGCCCAGACGGGGATTCGAACCCGCTTCCTCCCGAATGCGAGGCCAGAACGTTAACCGTTCACCCACCACGCTCGGTCAAGTATTCCAAGTAACGAATTTACTCGTATCCGAGTGTGGGGTGTACATCTTCACCATAAGGTGGAGCAATGGTAGAACAATCTGTTATCCTGTAAAATAACTTACTTATTTTACTCGAGGACTTCCATCTCGTATTTGACTTAGATAGTTGTCAGGTCTATACATTGAAGTCTATTATGAACGAAAATGTCTCAGGTTGTGAAACTGATGTAGAAAAAATAGTAACTTTTGTTATTATTGTAAAATGTTATCTTGTAAAAGACTATTCTGACATCTGCTCGTTTTTGGCACTATTGACAAGCACGTAAGTAAACGAAATAAATTAAAAAAAAAAAAAGCCATTATGAGGAAGGTGGCACTAGAAAATTCGTGTGTACTTGATTTAGAAAGCAACATAATTCTGACAGAATGGCGTTCACGCAATTTTAGAGAATATGTCTTAAACGCATTAATACAACAAAAGTTTAACGTGTTAATTTTGGTGTTGAATCGGCTTCAGATTCATTTTATTTCAAATACAGTATCGGATGGACACATACAGAATTTTTTCAACAATGAAATGATATAAGGAAACTATAAGCTGATAAGAATATTGACCGATAGAAAGCAATTCTTCTGCAAGTGATCCTTCAGTTAAATTACACGAAAAAAATCAGACAGGCTTATAGTCTGGAGATGTGTTGGTGCGGTGAGCTACATCCCCATGTATGAGGACAGGTGGGAGCGACGCGATATGCCACACGCTCATGAATAATTCGGGCAGCCAGTTCATTGTGTTGGATCAGGTGTCGCCTGCAAGGCCAGTGGGCGCGAATCCAATAGACGGCTTGCATCAAAACCAAAACTACCAGCTTTATCTTCCGGAGAAACACAGATCTCAGAAACCTTACGAGTTGAAAGACATTCGCCACTGCTTATTTCTGTTACACGGAATAACAAAATACACGATCAAGTATTTCAAAAACGATTTTCTGACTATGTGAAACAAATCGTCCTAGTTTATGATTAATGGTCTTTGCAGGCGTCAGCTGACTTCGCTAAAGAAATGCTGAAACGAATCAATAGATTCGGGCTAGATGTTAATTTTATGATAACACAGAACTTACGGTATTCTTCACATTTAAAGTTAAGGTAACATTTCCTTTCGTATTTTTTTACTAGGGTTTTACAGTTTGCTGACGCGAAGGCCACCGGGGTCGTAGAGAATAAGGCTGGGAAATGTGGCATTCGGCTTGAATGATTTCGATAGCCATGGAAAATTAAAATATGAATGGCTTTCACGAAACGAACACATATCCTCCAGAATATTCTTTCGTGTTCTGTTCACTGGTGAAATACTATTCAAGAAGGTGAACAGCAGCTAGTTTAAATCGACTATTCTGGTACAGCTAGCGTCCGATATAAGATTGGATTGTTTGACAGTGTTTATAGGGAGTATCCTTTAACTACGTAGCACCATTCTGGCCTCCTATGAAACCCTCCCCCCCCCCCCCCAATAGCCTGTCGTGGCTCTGGCCGCTACCCTCCTCCCCCCTCCCCCGACCCGCATTTTTCCCTATCCATTCCAGAAGACGTTTCGTACTGTTTTCTCTATCATAAATTACATACGGAGATAATTAAATGACGGAAATAAATATTCCCATGCTGTTGTGTGCTATGTACCTTATTTCAACTGTGAATATAAACGAAAAGTTACGTGGTTTGGCTCGGAACCCCCCTCCCCCCAAGAACGAACCACGTAGTTTATGAATGCTCCTTAACATCAAAATGCAAACATGACAAATGCTATCACCTTAGAGCCGCTTTTCAGAACCAAATACTTTCATTAGTTGCTGTGTTTTAGTTAAAAAGGAGGAATTTCATGACAGCTTAAGCACTGAAGTCTGTACAAATGTTTTGGCCGCTATATTTTGTCAACATTACGCCTACGATCATGCTAAAATAATCCACGACTGAACACTTACTCCATTTTGTTACCATTCCTGCGCTTGTTAAGTAACATGAATGATATCGTAAGCGGAAAGCAGGTGAACGTTAAACTAGGTCACGGACTGCCTCAGTGTGTGCAGACAGGTACACAAAGCATGTCGTAGATATTCAGATATATCGAAATGTCGCAAAGTTCCAGCAAGAAAGCTGCATTCACAACTAATAAATACGCCCCGCCTGTGGAGAAACAGTTTCAGTAATTTGCCTTTGGACTCGTACGGATAATAGTAATTGCTAGAAATTATTTATCTACAATCATAACGAGAAAGGCACTACATATTACCAGATTTTACCATAGCATAGAGATGTTTAATTGTTGTTATCGTTTCGATGTGGAAATGAAATGAGACTGGTGTGTGTGTGTGTGTGTGTGTGTGTGTGTGTGTGTGTGTGTGTGTGTGTGTTTGTTTGTTTTAACTAATTTCTCACCAGTTACAAGGTCAAGAATTGAGTGTCAACTGCACGTAAACAAGGGGAGAGCCGAGATAGGCGCCCTTCTGGGAGGGCAGCAGGATACTTCAACACGGAATGTTCGCTCGCATACTGCCTGTACTGTTTACAATTTGGAGTGGATAGCGTTTGTGCTGTGGTTTTTTTTTTACCTATCACCAAGTTCACGCGCATAGACTTGAGGGTCGATTAAGATGATCACTGTAAAAATACCACTGACTTTCGGAATGATGTGAAGACTTCTTTCTGCCCCGCAAGTAACGTTTGTAAAGACGCGTTCCCACGATCTCTTGTAACGGAGGAGGGACGGGACGAATACTCAACAACACGCCATAGGAACAGGGCCGCCTCTGCTAGCGGAGACGAGACGCAGCTACGCACTCTGTCTCGGTAAACATCGCACGCGTGCGTATTGGAGCGCTGTTGCCATCGGTTTGCAGCAGCTGTGCGCACCCCTTCTGTTGCTGTAAAGTGCTCTGTGCCAAACGACAATAGGCAACGTGGTGGGAAGGTGGCGCCGAGCGCTCGTCCCTACACTTCGTTTTTGCCGGCCTCGGTAGCGTAGGGGCTAGAGTGCTAGCTCCACGTGCCGAAGGTCGCCGGTTCGAATCCGGCCGCGGGCATGGATGTTAAGTGTTGTGTGTCTGTGTGTGTGTCCTGTCCGTCCTGTGGCGTCCGCACTTTGAAGACTATATAAACACTGGATTTAACTGATTCACTGGAAGCTTTAATATAACACATTGAGCTGGCTGTATGGCCTCAGCTGCCAAAAGCCATTAAAAAAAAAAAAAAAATACACTTCGTTTAATGAGGTCCCGTCCCGTCACAAGAGATCGTGGGAACGCGGCTTAACTTGGATTTGTACGAATAATGAGAACAATCCTGCAACTTGATAGTTATTCCCAAACAACTGCTATGAGAATTCGCTCTATTTTAGTCTCAAATTACGATACTTGCCCGTGAATCTCATCAGCGCTGGAGCGATTTATACCAAGCAACTGGAAAGAAATAGGTTATGACCTTTACAAACGGACCATCCAGATATTCGCCTCGCATTTAGAAAAATCAGGAGATACTTAAATCAGTATCGTCGGACAGAAGACTGAACCCACATCTTCAAGTTTAGGAGATAATTCGTTATAGGTTATTGACTAATCGATACTTTTATAAATAAGAAAAAAATTCACAGAAGTTACCGCGGGTTCCAATCCCGATCACGCACGTCCGTTTTTTTTGTTTTTTTATTTATTTATTTATTTTTTGTTTATTTATTTATTATTTTTTTTTTTTTTTTTTTTTTTTTTTTTTTTTTACAATTTCCCAAAATCAATCCACGTAAATGACGGGATGGCTTCTTCAAGAGGCCATTGTCAAATTTCTTCCCGTTCTTCGACCCCTCCCCAAATTCTTCCGGCCGCACTCTACGCCGACGAGCTGGAAGCTCGTATTAAAAGAAATAGTGAACTAAGTCTCTAGTTGGATGTATTCCAAGCTAAACTGTATATTCCGCAAGAAAGGAATTGGCCATCCTATTTCCGACACATTGGTTGGATCTTCCAACCGAGGAGTTCTAAACCAACCTTCTACATGTCATCCAGGTTCACTGCTATTGGATTTTTATTATTATTATTATTATTTACGTGTACAGTAGCACATGAATATAGTAACGTGGAGCGTACGTTACCAATGTCATTCTACACTCTTCGAGCACTAGACCTTAGGACTTTCTCAACCAGAAAACCTCTCTCGTTGCCAATGTTTCGGGCTCCTTCAGCCTCGGACCGCTAACTTTCACAAAGGAGTTCTCACGTATAGCTGTACATTACTTCCCCGAGTTCACGTCCTCCTGACTTCTGGTAAAGAGAAAATACAATTTCCTTCACCACTGGTGGAATACCAATCAGACTGCCTCGGAGCTGCAGTGGATAACGATGTAGTCGTGGGAGTAGAAAATTACTGGTTGGAGTACGGGTGAGAGGATTCGATAGGTTCAATGTTGTATCGTCACAGATTTTGATGTCATTATAGCAGAACAATATTACGCTCAAAGTATGCTAAAGAAGTGAGCTAAGAGATTTGAGAATAACGATCCTGTCATTCATCTGGAGTGGTTCTTGGGCATCACAGAAAACCGTAAACTAGGTGTCTGGACTTGGAACCTAACTTTCATTTTCTGAAATGCCAAGAACGAACGTTACTACTCGTCCACTAAGCTTTATCTCTACAAAGAATTAAGTTGAAAACAAGGGTGGAGCGGGGTGTGATCTTGGTCAACTGAAACCTATTGGGCTAGCGTAGTGATACGCAGATATATTTGCATTACCAGTCATGATAACCAACTATTTAGCAGCTGCTGACAGAAAATTACTTCAGATTTCTAGAATAATAGACATAAAATTTAATCTAAACTTGGATTTGATACACGCGTACTTTTACCCACAACCACATTCTGAAATGCTTACGTCGGTGAGCTTGAAATTTTTTTCTTATGGTTTTAAGCCTTGTCAAGGTCATTAAAAGGCGGGATGGGGCCGAGGACAAGGAACGGGAAGGAATTCGGCCATGGCATTTTGAAGAAAGCATCCCTGCATTCGCCTGGGGCTATTTTGGGAAACCATGGAAACCGCAAATCTGGATGAACGGACGAGGATTCGAACCAGCGTCCTCCAGAATGCAAGGCCAGAGCGTTATCCGGTCACCCACCACGTTAGGTCATTAGAAATATCATGTTGACAATTTAACATTTATTTCCTCAACGATTTATAACAGATGGACTCAATTCGAAATCAATGTATTGGAACTACTAAGAGAGAAGGTTACGACAGAAAAAAATTACCACCTTTTACTGATGAATGGCGCATTAGTTGTCAAAAATCAAGAATAAAATAAAGAATTTTCTAGATATCTTCCTAACAAATGAACCTTATTTTATGAAACCTTTTCCATCGAATGTAGAATTAAGAATTAAGAATCGCAAATAAGAAACAGAGTACCGAAGAAAGCAATGACTATAACAAGAGTTCTTCGATTGTTTATACAATTCTGGAAACAAATTCGATGACATACCAATTGATATAAATCAAGTATTGAACCACGAAATAAGCAGTAGAACATAAGACAGTTAAGATCAGTACCCGATTAGCCACGTAGCAGTAGTTAACAAATGCTACAGGCCCCGCGCCTCCTGGGGGGCCACGAACCTCGTAGGGGGTCCCTGAGCCTCGTAGGGGGCCCCGCGCCTAGGAGTTTCTGGAGCTTCCCCGTAAAACTAATGACTTCTTCATATTTGCTACGGGCCCCGCTCTGTCTTAATCCGGCCATGGTTAAGTTACATTCGTTTCGAAGAATAGCGTTATCAGAAATTGGCCATTATGTGGCCGTGAAGTAGAACATTAGATTAGGAAGACTTCCATGTTCCACGACAATAGCCCAGAGATATATTCTAACCCGTATGATTCAATCGTAGGTCATGTACACAAAAAACATTCAAGTCGGTTTCAAGATTTTAGTATCAATGTTTCGCCGGAAGCAACATCGCAAACTTGAATAAATACAGATCTTATGGTAAATTCTTAGACGGAATTTGTAAAGATGCGCCGTAACAACTGAAGGTATGACTTAACAGAAACTGGTGTTATTTCTCTGCGATTTAGTGTCTACGAAGATTTCTCCACGGAACATTCGCGATCGTGTTAAACCAGTTACCACTTAAAAGCTGTCAGTGGTCTGGCGGGTCAGTAGTTAAGGCTTCGAACTGGGGATTGAAATGTCCCCTGTTCGAATCCCAGGCTCGGCTGGGATTTCATACTCTTAACCCGACCTTCAGCTATGGCACAGCTAATGTGAAGTACGTCAGAACGTTTCCACGGTTAGGATTGGAGGGTTAGATTAAGGCAGTTTTTTTTATTATTGCTCAGTATTTATGTCTATTTAATTACCAGATTATTGAGCATGGTTATGGATTGAATTCTATGGAAGTCTTCTTCATTCTAGTGTTAATTTAACGTGCGGTAAACAAGCATTGTGCGTAGAAGGAAGATTAAAGGAAACTATATCCCGATAGGTAATTGCCTGCAAATATCCTTCTTTGTATTTGTACATCAACTACAAACGAGGAATCCACTTTTGATTGCGAGATCAACGGTTCTTGTATACCGTACTAAATTCCCCACCTTGTGATCGCTTAGCGCAAGGACTGTGATGGAAATATATTTTAATGACGTTTCGTACTAAGACCCACAGCCATATCCAAAATTGTACATTATACTTCTTTCAATGCACAATTTACAATTTTAAGTTTCTCTCTTCGAGACTGTCCACAACACGAGACGCACATAATAGAAGGAAGAAAATGCGGACTTAGTAGCCCGGATTGGAACGAGCGACCATTGTAACGCGAGGCTAGCGCGCTAGTCCCTAATCTCTCGGGACCAACCTTCTATTGGCTACGAACATTTTGGTAAAACTCCTCTACTGCCTGCCGTCGAGATGTTAAATGGTTAACAAAACGGTTAAAAAAAATGAAAAATGTAATTTTATGGTTAGCGAGCTTTACGTAACAAAATGTATGCTCCATAGCACTATATTTTCATATTAACAAAAGATATTCTTCACTAACTTCACACCTCGTCGACGAAGAGATGGGAAAAGGCGCAATTAAAAAGGGAAGGAATTCGGCCAGACCTGTTAATGAACCATCCCTGCATTCGTCCATTCACCTGGAGTGATTTTGGGAAACCACGGGAAACAAATTTCGATGGACGGAGGGGGATTCGAACCTACGACCCCCGAATACGAGGCCAGAGAGTTATTGCTCAACCATCACGCTCGTTGGCATCTGATCGAATACTCCTAGTGACGTGATTTCACAGTCTGTGGAGTATGAACAAGTTGTTTCGCGGAATAGCACCGATTATTTGTCCCCAACCGTACGTGGTGTTCTGGAGATACGTAGAAACGTTATCCGGGTCGCTTGATATACCGAGCTTATATTCTCGTGATTACAACCCATTGTGTGTTGTAGCGCCATTTCAGAGCCTCGGAACATTGCTAAATACTGCGGCCACTGCACACAGTGTACCCGCAGCAAGTTTCAGTGTTTACACGGCCGGAATCCTGGAAGTCGACACTCAGCGGCACGTACGCGGTTAGTAATACTGTCAGTAATCCATGTAATGGCAGTACTCTAACACCACCAATCCTTGTAAATATCTGCACAATTTTAATTGTAATAAAAAAAATTCTACAAAATTAACAGAATTAAAAATGAATTTGTGTAAATAATTTTGAGGATGAAGTGTAAGTAAAAAAGTTGACAGGCAGCGATGGATCGCAGACTGGTTAATTAAACCGAAAGTATTCCCAGTTCAATCTTTCAAATCAAATAACGCTTGTCAACATGTCCCGTTTGAAGAATTATTTTGGCATTGATCAACAACTGTATCAAACTTCTGAGTTTTGTTCGTCCTTTAATTCTGAAGAACGTCACCAAGATAATTATCAGCCCGAGACCCACAAGGTCGAAGTACTGGATACTGAAGCGACAATACTTTATTTTTCTGTCAGTCCTCTGTATGACAGTACATCAATATTGCCTCTCACATTGTCGGGAAAACTGAGTTCAGTCATTTTCATTCTGCTGCTTTCTGTACTGCTGACTTTGTTTGGGCCCCGTATAGTCTACTGGTTGCTATGACAAGCTCTGTGTCGAAGCCAATCATTTCAGCACCTATACCGTCGCGTTTGGAGAGAATCAGTGGTTCCCAACAGTAATCATCAGTGCGCTTTTGAATTATCTGAAAATCTATGCATTCTGAGAAGGTCTCAAACTTTTAGCTATAAATAGATACAATATTTACCAAAACACAATTTTTAACAAGCTATCATCTTTTTTTTTAATCCTAAAATTACTGCGGCATTTTATAAACACCAAGTACTTCCAAAACCAGGAAGATAAGCAATAAATTCGACTTTATACTACCCCAGTTCTCATACAGGGTGTTTCAAAAATGACCGGTGTTTTTGAAAAATCAATAAAAACTAAACGGGCAGCGATAGGAATACACCGTTTGTTGCAATATGATTGGGACAAAAGTAAATTTTCAGACAGACAAACTTTAGAAATTAGTTAAAATTTTCAACAACAGATGGCGCTGTATTCCAGGCAGTGGAATTCCAACACCAGAAAAATCCTCTGTTCTAAGTAATAAACTATTTTTTCACAGCAAACTTGCAATCTGTGAACAACACACGCTTACAGCAGAAGGACAACTTGCAGAATGGCGAACTCACAGACTGCGTTTACTTCTATATCTTTTAAATCGCCTGTAGCGCCATCTGATGTTGAAAATTGTAACTAATTTCGAAAGTTTGTCTGCCTGAAAATTTACTGTTGTCCCAAGCACATTGCAACTAGAGGTGTATTTCTATTGCTGCCCGTTCAGTTTTTATTGATTTTTAAAATATACCGGTCATTTATGAAACACCCGGTATATATTGGAGTTGAGTTTTTGTGACAATTTAAATCGCACCTGCAAAGAAACCGGCGCAACCACAGACGCCAGCAACGTCGCAGCGCGACAGGCTGTATGTTGGGGAGCCAACGTGAAGAACGCTTCTGCACACTGACCTTTCCAAAGAGCGTCCTATCTAGCAGGTGGCACTCGCATAGACAAAACATAAATATTTTGCAAACACCGTCGCTGATAGGAGACCTGTCCTTGGTTCCCGGCACGGTGTTGCTTCATAAGAAGCCTTTACACTGACTTCCATTTGCTCAGTTTTACTCATAGAATCTCCATTCAATAAACGTACCGATAGCACTATCACTAACAAGTAATGAGCAGATAATTAGATAATATGACCACTATGGCAATAAGTCGTTGTGAAAGTTACGAATTAAAATTTAGTTTTTATAAATCCTGTCTGGAAAGTTATTTTTTTTATTATTCAAAATGGTACTTGGAAGGTAACTGATATAACTGCAACGTTTTTTATTTTATTTCTACGGTTATATGATTTATATGATGTTGAAAATTAAGTAGAAATATAATACAAAATGAACGAGTTTTGGAAATGATGGATGAGAAAAGAAGTTTGTGGAAGAGGTTTACTGTAAGAACAGAGAGGATGGTAGGACATATTTTGAGACATGCAGGATTTTTGTTAGTGGAGGGAACAGTCGAAGGTAATTAAACATTAGAATATATGAAGCAGATAACTGAGGATGTAAATTGTAAGGCGTATGTTGAGATGAAGTTAGAGCAAGATAGAAAGGGATGAAGGATTGCATCAAACCAGTCGAAAGACTGATGACAGTAAAAAGAATGATTAATTCTACCTATATTTTAGTTTCTAAGTGTGACTGAGTTTAATTTTTCTGGTGTTTATTGTTCCTTATTTCCTTATGCACAATTTCATGGACAACACTCAATTAAAAAGCCCACAGGAAGGCCATGATATACCCAGCGATCTCTGCAATTCAAGATTAACGCTAACCTCTGTGCTGCGGTGAGTGGCATCTGGGGAATTAACACCTATGTACTGTAATTGTTACTTTAATGCGGTTATTTAAAAAAAAAACTATTAATTAACAAGTGCATCACATAACTGTTCTCCTTCGGGACAAAATACTACACTGAGAAGTTTAATGGTTATTAACGTTCGGAGAAGCTGATACTAGGGATTGCAATCCAGCGAAGCGGGATCCCGCAATCCCGCGGGATCCCGCATCATTAGACAGTCTGGCGGATCCCGCACAAAATTAAGCGGATCCGCAATCCGCAAAATCCGGCGGAAACGCGTGTCAGTCTGTGAGACTCGCTGCCCCACTCGGTCTCTGTCGGATATTTTGCACTGTTTGCCTCTACCCTTCCAGTTGGCATTTGACTCATGTGAACAAGCGTTTGTTTTTGTCAACCTTCGTCATTCGTAAGTAAATAAATACACTTTTACGTATTCATCATAACTTACGTTTGTTTGGAGTACACATTTCTGTAATTTGAGTTATGGTGAGTATTTAGTACGATTTTCTAACTATATAATTATTTTTTAAGTGTCGCACACGTTATCTGAACTAAACGGTTACAGCTTTTTATTCACGGTTTCATTATTCCCATTTTTTGTATTTGCAGATAAAGTAATTGTGACAATTTCCTAATTTGCGGCTGAAAATTTGATTATTCACCGATATGAAACTAATATTATCGTAATTTTAACGATCGCGTACCAATTTATTTAACAGCTATCGAAAGGAAATTGAATATCCTTATTGTTGTTTTGGCCGCAGCCTCAATGCGTTTCCTTGTCGAAAGCCACCTGTTTACACGTGCCGCTCAGGCTTTCGATTAATCCCTCTTCTCCTTGTTATTATTTCGACTAAAGGTAAAAAAAGTTATAATGAAATTTTCACGGGTGTATCCATGAATTGTGTTGTAGGAACACCATACTTAAACGGCTGCCTCCGCCGTCTTCCTCACGTGTGTAATTTCGTGTGTTTGCAATGAAATCCGGAGATACATCCTATGAGGACTTCACTGCAGTCATCCGTCGAGAAAGTCTCCTTTCTTACTAAAAAATAATAATTTCCACTCTAAGAACGTCGTTACGCCACATAAGTAAATCTGAAATACTTGACAGTTTACGTGTTGGTGAGTAGTTTCTTTTAATAACATTGCTTGTGCAGTGACAAAAAGTTATGAAATCTTGTTCTGAGCCAAGCCTACACTTTACAGAGTATATTCACTTCACTTTGTGAAATGGAATGCTTTTCTCGGTGTTATGGAACGTTTATTTATATATTTTTTTTAAAAAAACTCTGGTAACTTGGCCATTAAGCAAACCATATTTTTAAACTTATGTGATGTATTGTAAGGCACATAATATGACCTAAGACCAGTATTTTCCATTTTTATTATTTATTTAAAAATTGGTTTAGATTAAAAAACAAAAATGTAAAACCTCGAAATACATTTAAGACACGCTAAAAAGTTTTAATGTCATTTTGCCAATCAAAATATTGTTAACTGTTAATTTTTATCATTTAACATTAAAAATTATTTATTAATTTAATTATTATTTAAATCTTAACGTTTTAAGTAACTATGTTTTAAATATATGCGTTAAAAAGCTGTTTGTACCAATCCCGCACGGATCCCGCGGGATCCCGCGGGATTGGCGCAAATCCCGCGGGATTGAAATCACTGCGGGATTGCAATCCTTAGCTGATACCCTCCACTCTGTTCGAGAAACCCTGTTAAACACACACAAAACAAGAAAAAAACGGTTTGAATATTGTTTACAGACTCTCCAGACTCTCCGGTTGCAGGACTCAATATTAAAACTTTCAATAACTAAGACGCGTACAATCCCAAAAGCTAAATAGCTTCGTCAAGGCAGCTATTAAAATGTAGATTTTCACGGGAACATATATGTTCGGTACTGAACTTTGCTTTAAACTTGTTTTCAAAATTATGAATCTCCGAAGATAGTCGTAACACCGTGTGCAAGGTTTGAAATCTGTGATATAATTTAAAGTAGCCCGTAATTTGCATGAATTTCCAGACAATTAATATGATAGTTGAGGACGTAGGCTGTAGGTGGTAAGTTGAGACGAAGAGTATAGCGCAAGGTAGGAAGGAATGGACGATTATTTATTACCAGTAGAGAGACCGGTGACAAAAAAAAAAATCCTCAGCGTCCTATTATATCTATAAGGTGTGAACGTGATGCTTTACTCTTGTGTTTCGTAGGGCAGCTCACTCAGTCCCATTTACCAATAAGTAACAGTTACTGTCAGCAAAGAGCTGCCGTTATACAGGGTGATTCAAAAAAACGTGGACAAAATGATATGGTAGATGTCATACATTAATGATAAAAAATCTCATAGGAACAGAAGGTCACACACGCCTGTAGAGGGCGCTAGAGCCACGAGAAGGCGATGCGATACAAACACGGTCCCTTGGATTTTTTCTTGTGGGAATTCTTAAAAGGGCTTGTGTATGAAACACCTGTTGAAACGCCGGAAGACTTGGTAGGAAGAATCGTTGCGGCAGCCGGATGTGTTCGAGATACACCTGATATCTCTGAAAAGGTGCGCCTTTCTATGCAACGGAGATGCCGGGCTTGTCTCGATGCATCTGGCAAAAACTTTGAGCATCTGCTGTAGGCTCAACATTTGGGTTGCATTAGTCGCATGCGAGTAATTATCAATAATATCTTCGATGCTTTTGTTTCTTCTCTTTGTGTCAGTATTTATTATTTTAGACGCCCTGTAGCGGCTCCGGATTGCAATTGCGACCCTCTGTTCTTAAGCGATTATTGATTCTTATTATATGACTGATCTACCATATTTTGTCCACGTTATTTTGAATCACCCTGTATATAGTTTGAATGCTGATGGGTTTGTGTTTGCTTATTGCTATATGGATTTTCGACATCGCGGTCATTACAAGCGGGAATGGAACGAAGGTAAGGAAGGGGCAAATTCCGACATTGCATTTTGAAGGGATCAATTCGGCAATGGACGGAAGAGAAAATAAAACCACTCCAATGCCAGGCCTTTTCACATTGAGCTCCGAGCACCGAAACACCTGTCCAAATAACTTCCCCCGACTTCTGAGCTGATGTAATGTCCGTACTGTCAATGTTACTACTTCCGACTCCAAATCTAACATCAAGTATCTGTTTAGGGTTCACCAGCAAATGAATATAACTGATGCTGTCCCGAGGATAGTGACCGCTATAATTTGTAAGGGCCTTGTCAATGAGGTCGCCGGGATTCGTGAGGTACTGTTGAACCTTCAGACCCAGTAATTACAGCTGTCAGAGATGTGGAGCAAGGTGCAGAGCCAGTGCCAGCGCCACGATGCAGAAGTAACACCCGTACTTCAAGTATTAACGTTGCCACTGAAATAAGGTGTATGCCCCGTGGATGAAGTCATTACGAAACCTTAATAGTGTGCAGAAACTGACAGTGAGCTGGTTAGTTCGAGCCATTATCATGAAAGAAAGATTTTACCATTTTAACTATTTCAGCAAGGTATGAGAGGTAGTGGTGCACGATTCCTAATCACGTTGTGTGAAGTTTTACGTTAAATATCAAACCTCTCCTAACACAGTGTGGAATTAAGGCATGCAGCACTGCATATTGTCAGATGGGGACGAAAAGATTTTCGACCTTGTCTTTCAGAAGATTAGGCCAGAACCGAGAGTTGCCGTCCCCATTCGTTCATCTTTACATAACACAATACTGGTCTTCCTCCCTCCATAACCAGGGTGAGTACACTATTTTCAGGAGTAAGAGTAAAAATGATATTAAAAGAAAACCGAATGATTTTTTTTCTGCTTGCGCTTCGTCGTGTTCATTAGAGGCGGGAACAGATTGGGGCAAGAAACGGTGAGGAATTCTGCCACAGGCTATTGAAGGAACTATCCCGATATTCACTTGGAATGATTTGGGGAAACCATGGAAAGCCCAGTATAAAACAATGGAAAATCTGATGCTCAACCACCACGCTCGGTCATATACAACGTGTTGCCTTGAATCGCAGTTTCTTGAGTACACAAAACGCTAATGACGTATCTTTAGGAGCTCCTTAAATCCTGGGGGAGAGTAAACCTGTCATTGCATACTTTTTTTTTTTTTTAAATCTGCTTAACGCCTCTCTAACAGCGAGGTCTTTAGAGACGGGAAAGGATGGGGGGGGCAAGGAATTGGAAGGAATTCGGCCATGTCATTTTGAAGGAAGCATACCGGCATTTGCCTGGAGTGTTTTGGGAAACCATGGAAAACCCAAATCTGGATGCCCGGACGGGGATTCGAACCGCCGTCCTCCAGAATACAAGGCCAGAACGCTAGCCGTTACACCACCATGCTCGGTCATTGCATACAGATTTATGCTTCAGTTTGTAGTCACCTTATGTTAACCAGCTCGGTTAGGCGTAGTTTCTTGTTCAACAGTCTCTAGTTCCAGTGTTTACTTGTAATTTAGTTAGGAGTAAAAAAAATCTTACAACTTCATTTCAAAATTCCTTTTTATCTCTTAGAATAATTAACAGTTACCTAAAAAAAAAAAAATTGGTTAATGTGCCGACCGGTTATGCATACCGTTTCTTGCGGCAATATTTTAATATCCAGGATTTCTATGACACTGCAGGACAATAGGTTCTGTTGCGATAGAAACTGGAAAACTAACCCAGCATATGTCACAAATAACACGCATAATCTATTTGTGCTTGACACGTTGTGAAATCGTAGCTTATCGGAATGGGAATTTCGTTTCCTGCTAATCACTCCATTCATGGATGCTCAGAGATTACGGCCATCACATGATTTTTTCGTTTCTTTACTGTTCTTCCAGTAGGCTAAAATCTTGCTTTTGGTTTTATCGTTTCTTACTACCTCCGTGCTATCTGCTTTTCCCACAACCAGCAAGGATTCCTTTTTAGTCAATACAGCAGCTATACCCTAAATTTCTGATCAGGGACTAATGAGTTTTCCAATAAATTTCTACATAATGTAGCACTAGCATACTATTTTTTGTCCCAAGTATATTATTCTGTTACAACCATTTAACTGAATGATAAAAAGGCATCTTCTATATAAAAAAAAGTTACATATATTATTCGTTTTCCTTTGTATTCTGAAGAGACAAACATCGCTCGGCATCGAAAGCAAATATCCCATCCTTAAAGAAAATTTTGACAGAACCTGTAGGTAATTCCTTTCTAACATCAGCTATAAACTTTCCACTTTGGCATTTATTTCATTCTACAAGGTATTTGCTTAATCTTAAAATTTAATTTTTATATATTTCTGTCCATAACTTAATATTTGAAGTTTACTAATTAGCTGAAGTTTATATTGGCATTAGTATAGTCTATCACGACTAAATTCCCAATTTATATTCTTTTAAGAAATATTTCTACTGTGCTTCCATTTCGTTCAATTTGTTTTGTGATTTTAATATTTCCAAAGTTGTCGGCAGTTCTGATCCACGCTTATTCGATCAAGTTTCACGTAGCTTCTTAAACTTTTTTTTTTGTTTATTGCAAAAGAATATACTGTTGGGATCTAGGAGAAACAGCCAGTTTGATGTTCGCTTATTTTTTACGATCACGTGTTAGTGAGAGTAGTGTTCACATATACAGATAGAACAAGACATAATTGCAAACGTTTTTGCCCTAAGCAGGACTTGAACAGATGATTCCTCCAACAGGAGGCCAGGGAAATATTTAACCCCTAGCCTGAAGCGACTTTAAAAAACCAATTGAAATCCGAAATCTGGATAGCCGGACTTGGAATCGAAGCCACGTCTTTCCGAATGCCAGGATCTAGCGTTAACAGTTCACTCACCAGGCTCGTTCTTTTCAAAATATTGGAAGTGATTTGAGAACTTTCTTTCCCGCTCCCGATTTTGAAGCTTCCGTTTTCTAATGTTTAGGGTTTAAGGTTTCAATCAAACTAACAGCCGAACGCAGAATTTAGATTTTCCGGAAGTTAAAGATTATGTTCATTGTGCTGTATTTTGTTAATTTATTTGTCAAATAAATATTTGTGAGCGCACTGTGTTTATTTATTAATCGTAACTGTGTTGCTGTAATTTTAAAACTTTAACAGAATTTTCTATTTTACTGTAGGTTTGAAATATTGGGAACATTTCTAATTACGTGTCTTCGGATGGTGGTCAAACAATTAATAACCGCAATATAGGTTAGCGAACTTGACAAGTTTGAACATATCTTCATATTCAAGCTCCGGGAGCCTACTCTTGCACTGTACCGAAAGTAGCTGCAGGTTTCTAAAAAGATTCTTTTTAAATTACTTCTCCTGCCATTTGTTTTCCTCAAGACTTTCGTTTCCAAAAGTTTACAAATTGTGTCTGACAGGTTATTTTTCCTTCGTTGTTAGTCCCAGAAGGTTTGCGTCTGCAGTCTTTTTACTCCACTGGCTTCGCCGGTCAAAGTTGTGTCCCCTGGGATTATATAGTTTGAGATGACTGCCATGGGACGTAGAATGCTTTCAGCGACCGTCGACTCCATTCCACTGCAGATATATCGCGTGTGCGGAACGCTAACTTCACTGTTGCTGAGTGATTCACTAGTTGGGGTCGGGAGATTTAATTCCACAGCACACCATATACACCAGCGACAGTAATCACTGAACAATTAAGCATAAAAGTAATTCTGCGGAACCATGAAGGCATTGTTGATTTATTCATGTTTGCGGAGATTAGAAGATGCTGGCACTCTAATTCGCCTTCGCTGTAAAGAAATCTGGTACATGATAGAGGGTTTGATAGTACTGTAATGTTAATCAGTCTGTATTAAACGTGTAATCCGCAACATATTACTGAGGAATGTCATGTTCTGTTTCTGATGGTTACACTGTCAGATACCATCAAGAGTAACATTCTGCTAATGCAAGCTCAATACAATTGCTTCACTATCATCCTTAAGTATAACAACATCCAGTTTGAACGTTTAGTATGTACGTCTTAAAATCAGTGATATATCTATTCAGTTACGGAAGTTTAGCATCGAAAAGACAGACTTTATAATCCGCATAGCATTGGTTCTTATACGTTTTCATTAAAACAGTTTGGTCTATATTTTTACTGGAAACGTCAAATGTAAGTCGATTGCTTGAGGTATATTTCATGAGAATTGGTGAATCTATTCGTGTTCTGTATTTACACAGCAACCCCGATGTGTACTTTCGGATTTAGTCTATCAGTTTTTAAATTAACTGAAACATCTTATCCTCGAGTGAACAATGAGTAACAATTTAAAACAGCGTAAGAGCTTTCTAATGACAACAGCCTGATTTTTGCCGACTAATTCCTAAGATTTTGGTGTCACCGGAAGATTTGCAACAAACAGTTTAAATGGTAACATTTGCGACCTTCTCTTCTACCAGTAATTATGTTCGTAGCTTGGAAATGTGTATTCTGTTCGACGATTAATACATTAGTAACTGTCTTGAAAACTAATCTTATTCTTTATCGAGATCGCGTAATTCTAACACTACAACTTCTATAATCAGAACCATGCTATGCTGGATAAGCATTCAAATAGACAACTATTCACATTTTTTCATTATAATAGTAGTTTATCAATATATGAACCAAGTATTTTTATCATGCGAGAACGCGCTCTGGTGATCATCAATTTGAGGCTCGAGACAACGGTACAAAAATTTTGAACTTTAGGGAGCGTCCATAAACCACGTAGTTCCATTTTGGCCTCCTGTGAACATCCCTTCCCTCTTACGTAGCCCTACATGGCTTTAGTCTCTACCCCCCCTTCCCGACGTAGCACGTAGCTTTTTTCCCCTTTTGATTCCAGAAAACATTTTTTACTGTTTTCTTCTGTCAGACTATTGTAAATTACATATGCAGATTAACAGAGGGAAATAAATATACACATTCTGTTGCGAGTTCTGTTCCTGATTTCAATTGTAAAAAATGTAATGAAAGGAAAGCTACGTGGCCTGAATCGGAAACCCCCTCCCCTTTTCCCCACGTAGCGCACGCTCATTTAACTACATTTTCAGTTTTTAAGTAATGTTTCCAGAAGGGTAATTTTATTTACGCCTATTTTTTGTGTGTTTATGAAATTTTATATGATGGAGGGACTTTTCTTGTGGTGCTGTATTCAACAAATTGGCACCGAGTTGACGCTGGGCATACAGCCAGCAAATATTTGGCGATATTTCATTCCTACGCCCTCACAGCTCACTCTGACAGATATTCGGACAGACTGTAAACAGCTTGGATGCTGGAAGACTGCAGTGAGTCGTTTATGATAAAGATTCCATGTCATAGGTATCCTAACGTAATTCCAGTATCACATCCAAGGTTCTACAATAGCATTTGCTATAAAATTTTACCAAAACAAATTCTGTTCCAGACGCTACAAATAAAAAGCTGCCAAAACGGGCGTTGACTATGCCCAATGTTGGGATTTGACCATATTGTGCCTGAGTAACGGACGTTATGAAGGCGGATTGTTGTTATGACCTAGGAGAATGTTGGGACGATCCTCAATCCAGGCCTGAAAATAGACCAGAAAAAAATGCTTGAAAAACAGTTTGCTATTCGGCTATCGAATCTTTGGGATTTACATGCCAACAACTTTATTAAAAAAGATAACTAACAAACACATTCGTAGACCATTTTAAATCTTCCTGCAGTTGTTACGGAATAAAAACGTAAACTAAATTAGCAGGTCTACTTTTCTCATAAATAAGTATTTTTTGCCAGTTTGTTGATCAAATATTATAGCTTCAACCAGTAGTCCACAGTCTTGCACTTTTATATGATGAAAGAAATAATCGCAGAAGAAAACAACGAACAACAAGAACTTATTAGAAAAAATGTTTAAGATCACACAAAACTCATCACATTCAAATAGAGGAAAATGAATACAGTAAAAGAGCTAACAATGGATGTACATACAGAGGTAGAGAACAAGATTGAAAAATATGACTTTTTCAGAGAAGAAAGGACAATTTGTATAACCCTTTTAACTACAGAACATTAAGTCTCCAGCTTTAAAATCATTACATCATTAATAAAACAGATATCGTTCTTTCAAAACGATTTGAGTTGAAAGAGACAAATCGCAAAGTCTTCCAATTAAATTTCCCAATGTTTCAACAACTATTTTCGTCAAATATAGAACTGAATTCGTTTTAGAGCCAATGGAAAGTAAATTAACTTCGGAATTGCTTCACGAATCACTAAAACGTCAGACAACCGGACTTCAAAACAATGCTCGACCTGGAACAAACAGCTACGTGAAGATTTGTCCCAGTGAATATCCTCTCATTTAAACTCTTTCTACGTCTCACTGTAGTAATCGAATAACATGCGACACATGGTAAAGCTTTAATAACTTAATCTTATTACAATCTGACAAATCTCTTCTTTAATAACTTCGCAAATCTTTACTAAACGTAATTAATTTTACAAGCAGCTCTTGCACTCCTTCCACAGTAAAACTGTATCAAGCAAATTTTGCACTGTATAAAAGGAACAATTTTTCCAGTTGATATTCGATCAATAAAAGCTGCAACCCATGAATTCAGTTTGCAATATATTAGGGTTTTAATTTCTTTTCCATAACACTGTATATGGAAAATTACAGACACTGTATACATGTTCAAAATCTACTTATATTTACACTGATCAGCCAAAACATTATGACCACTTACTAGCATATTAGTCCACCTTTCAATCCGAATACAGCAATGATTCGGCGTAGTATGGATTCAACAAGTCCTTGGTAGCCTTCTGGAGGTATCCCACACCAGATTTCTACGCACAGGTCACGAAATTCCCTGAAATTACGGGCAAGCAGTTTTCGGGTGCGGAAACTGGGAACGAGCATCTCAGAAACGGAGATGCTGGTCGGCTGTTCGCGTGTTACTGTAGTGAGCATCTATGGAAAGTGTTAAAAGGGCGATGAAACCACGAGTAGGCGACAATGTGGTGGACACCTACGCCACATCACAGAAAATGGAGGTCAGAGGCTTGTCCGCTCTGTAAAGCACGATGGGGATGATCTGTGGTAGATCTGACGGATGAGTACAATTCTGGTGCTTCCAGGAGCGTTTCAGAGCACAAGAATCCCGATTATGCCACAGATCACCCCCTATCCTGCTTTACAGAGCGGGCAAGGCTCAGACCTCCACGTTCTGTGATGTGGCGTGGGTGTCCACCACATTGTAGCCTACTCGTGGTTCCACCGTCCTTCAAACATTTTCCATAGATGCTCACTACAGTAGCACGCGAACAACCCCGACCAGCCACTCCGTTTCCGAGATGCTTGTTCCCAGGTACCGCGCCCACAAACCGCTGGCCCGTAATTTAAGGGAATTTCGTGACCGGTACGTAGAAATCTGGTGTCAGATACCTCTGGAAGTCTAACAAGAACTTTTAGAACCGCTGCTGTATTGCGTTCGAAAGGTGGACCAATATACCAGTAAGTAGGTGGTCATAATGTTTTGGCTGATCAGTGTATGAGTATAAGAGGTTACTGGAAAGATAAGTTATCCACTGCCCCATAGGAAGGCTTGTTTCCAAATTGATTTAGGGTTCGCATCCATTATAACAACAATACAGAAAGTGGGTACAGTATTCCCACAAACTCAATAGCGTAGAGTGGAAGGCTTGTGATACTGTTTTTTTTTTGTTTTTTTTTTACGCCTCGTCTACGTCTAAGGTCATTAGAGGCGGGATGGGACTGGGGACAAGGAAAGAGAAGGAATTCGGCCATGGCCTTTTTGAAGGAAGGCTTCCGGCATTCGCCTGGAGTGATTTGGAGAAACCATGGAAAGCCCCAATCTGGATGCCCGGACGGGGATTCGAACCCGCGTCCTTCCGAATGCGAGGCCAGAACGTTAATCGTATAATGGTTTCAGTTTAGCAGAAAGTGCTGTTACCGGTGTCACATATATGATCGCCACCAACAGAATTTAATATTTTATAGACAGATTTTTCGGGACTTTAAGGCAAGTCGGAGACGAGATCATTAAATAAGGGATATGATTATCTGCCACGCTATTTCAAAGAGAAAATATTTCGGGCGCCTGTTAAACCACGGAAATCCGAAAGTTTGATGACTGATAGGGTGTTCGAACCCACTTCTTTCACAATATTGTTGCTCACCCACCAGGCTCTGATCAAAGGGAGGCTAGTACTTCTTTTAAACGAAGTTTTCAGAACTTTTGCTCTCCTTAAATGCACCGATTACATCAGCGCAGAATGACCTGCCAAACCGGTTACATGCTTGATCTCGTCCAGATGCTTTTTGCTTATGGAGTACCTCAAAGCACTCTGATCACTCCAGGCGAATGCTGGGATGGTTCCTCACAATAGCCCATGGGTGCCTCCTGCCATATACCGCATATCCCTTCCAAACCATCACCCTTTTCGATAGGTGCAATGCACCATCCGCCACACACTTTTAGTGAATCGCGGAGTAGTAATAATAATAAAATAATAATAATAAGAGCAGAAATTCTGCGCTACTATGTGATGCAGCACGCTGGGAACGCAGACGAGTTGTATATAGAAGTTGTGAATCACGCGTTAGTACTGGTTGAGGTCGTTTTCGAAGTAACGTGTGAAGTCCTGATCTTGGAGTTAGACGGTTGCAACTCGAGCGTGAGGTTCCGAGGGTATTCGGTCGCGGACGTTTTCGTCTTATGTGGCAATATAATACTTCATTCAGGTTTGGTATGCTTACCCATTATGACACGTTATGTTAGTTTTTCCGAAGGCAATAATACAAATGGCTCCCGTGTTTTTGAGTACGGTATATACATCTATAGATTGTTTGAAGCTGCAGTGACCACGTTGACAACTTTACAAAAGGTAGTACTCTCTAATCTATTAAGTAGTTAGATAATACCGGACTAAAAAAAAATGCTCAGTTCCCTTTTAAGTAGTTTTTTCCTTACGGCTTTAGGCGTCGTCGACATCGAGGTCATTAGAGGGTGGATGGGATTTGAGACAAGGAACGGCAAGGAATTCGGCCATAGCCTTTGAACGGAAGTATTCTAGCATTCGCCTGGAGTGATTTGGGGAAACCGTGGAAAACCCAAATCTGGATGCCCGGACGGGGATTCGAATCCACGTCCTTCCGAATGTGAGGCCAGAACGTTACCTCTCACCCGCCACGTTCGGTCCATGATTCCGGCTTTGTCATTACTGAAAATTCAATTTAACGTGAAACCCAAATCAAGTGCTGACGATTTTTAAGAACTTTTTTATATTATTATTAATGATGGTTCCGGACTGGTCAACAACGTAACCGAGATCTGAATGAGGTATCATGACATTCGTCTGATGTAATTTTGGAAAACGATGCAAAACCCAACTCGTGGATGATAGGACCAGGAATCGAACCCGTCTCTTGCTCAGCATTTGTCACACGCGAAGAAGCTTAATGATAGTCGAAGGCGAGATTAAAGGCTTTAACGAATTCCAGCAGATGCAGTTAATACTTTATCAACAGCTATACCTTATCGAGATACGGAGATGCAAAACAAATACATTAATATATTGATTAGGAATGACTTTGGCTTGACCGCTCATAAAATAGTTATAACCATATATAGCTTCAGCGAATCAGAAATGTCAATACACAACAGAAAATGCAGAAAGGGACAGGTTTGACTCTGTAAAAGCTGCAACAGGAAAGTGAAAATTATTGTATGTACGTTCGTTTGGAACAAATAGGACCACGTTAAGGCTTCCTTTTGCCTAGAATTTGCTATGGACGGGTACGCATCAGTGTTAGACGAGACCAACAGTTTAACTTGAAATCCGAACCGCGGAAACGTTTTGGTGTACTTCACGTTGGTGACCGACTAAAAGCGCTCAGGTGATATTTGCGCTCTAGGGTCGCCTTCCTGGAAGGACGGTCTATAATCCTCTACCTTCCTGGAAGGACGGCGTCGCCGGAAGAAACGCACAGTCAAGCCCTGATGGCTTCTAAGGCTAGGTGAGCACTTCGGATTTATAGGCTGGCGATTAAAGACCAATTTTTCAAGCATCACAGCTGTCGAATACTGATCTGAGAGGTTGAAAAATTGCCAATCTACCATGTAAATACGGAATAAATTTAATTTCTTTACTGTTTTTAGTTCCGAGTATTGTAAAATATCGACCCAACACCGCCTTCATAAGCCAGTAATTAAGATAACCGAAAAAAATACTCCTTGGCGATAGACGAAACCATGAAAGATTCTTAAATTTTTTAAAAAAACAACAACAACAAAAAACAAATGTCAGCGCAATACATACAACCTCTACTGACTTTCGAAGTGGAAAATCCTAAATTCTTTAGTATCAATGCTAGCAAAAAGGGATAAATTCACTAAAGCTTCTTTATTCTTTTATTCTCTGTCCTACCACAGAAAATAAAATTTTATCTACGAAAGCCTACAGACTGAAATCCAGACAAAGAGTTTTTACTTAAGTACCCATTTCACTCCGTGAAAGAATTTTCTTATTAGGATTTAGTAACTAAAGATGACTGAAAAAATAGTTTATGTTGCGGTGCAGAATGGAAAATAGCTATCTTTTTTTTTTGCTAGTGCTTTACGCCTCTCCGACGTCGGGGTAATTAGAGGCGGGATAGGACTGGGAACAAGGAATGGGAAGGAATTCGGCCATGGCCTTTTGAAGGAAGCAACCCGCCATTCGCTTGGAGTGATTTGGGGAAACTATGGAAAACCCAAATCTGGATGCCCGGTCGGGGATTCGAATCGGCATCCTCCCGAATGCCAGGCCAGAACGTTAACCACTCACTCACCACGCTCGGTGGAAATTTTCAAAGTTATTCACATTTACTAAAATAGTGAATGATTTTCTTTTTGTGGAAACCGTTTACAAATCCACCAATTAGGCTATCTGGAAAGCGTATTTATATGTAGTAACAAACATTGGATATTACATATTAGCAGTTAACATTCGAAATTGAACATACTAATGGGATTTTAAATAACTAACTGCTAATGAGTAAATGGTAATATTTATTTATTAATGAATATAAGTACTTTCCCGCATTCCCGAAACTCTTTTCACTTGCGATCAAAGCGAGTATGTCCAATCTAATCCAAGCACAACACTTGCAATGTCTGTATTTGATGTGCATTACAGTTCTGTGAAGCTTGGATTAAGACAAGAAATTATTATGAAAATTGCTCCAGCAATCAACATCTATATTGATGCGATTTGTCAATTCAGAAAAAAAATATTCTATGATCTATGTTAATTTTTATAGTCAACATTATACATTACAAACAATACTGTTTGCTAAAATAAATGATATTTTCTTAATTTCTTTTAAGTAACTTTTGACAAGTGAGAAGATATGCTGAGTAGTTTAAGTTTTTTTTAACCTAACTACAGAGCGACAATTCGTATCTCGACAAAATGCATTCTGGCGTCATCTGTTGCGACTGATTGATTAGTGGCAAGTGTGCGCACTCTAAGATTTTTTTTTTTTTCGACCTATTTTCTACTGCAGCGACAGAAAACTGATAGAGTGCGCCTAGCCTAAAGAGTTCTTGGAGTCATACATTTTCCGAAAATGATTCAGTAAATTTCTAATATTTAATAACTTATTTTAATAACTGATTTCTATCACACTTTTTCCAGGCTTTGGACTGGCTTAGTGATTGAAATGCACTTAGCATACAATCTTTTAAGGATTATTTAAAATCAGCTTGAATTAAGCCTCGTCAATATTTACATATTTACACGGACTCTCTATTTACATTATTTTCATTTTTTCTTTTTTTGAGTGTGTTAAGAAAGCAGGTGTAGCCCAGATGTAAGTATATCGCTTTCAAACAGGAACTAATATCACCGACTGTACGAATGACGCGAAAGCAATAAGAACCTAAACAGATGAGCTGTACTGGATAGTCAGGGAAGAATTTTTCTTGGAATTTTCAACTGCAGGTAGGTGAGGGCAGGTATAATTAATTGCCCAACGAACTTGGGTTGAGCGTTTTTGTCACTGAGCACTTTTGTCATATATCCCTTCACGTTACACAGCAAGCTGTGCGAAAGGTGAAGGTCGGGTCATGGGAATATGAAAATCCCCGCCGAGACAGGGATTCGAACCAGAGACGTTAACCTTAACCACTAAGCCACCAGCTACTATTATTTTTTCAGAAGATCATATTTTTGGAGCTACGGACAAGAATTAGACATTTTGCGAGCTTTCAATTCCTTCCACATATTTATGTCCATTAATGTATTAGTACGTAGTGCAGTCAATTTTAATGTAAAAAGAAATCCCGTAAGTAGCTAAAACATTAAATTTAAAGGTTTCTCTAGCAGAAAAATAGTTTGATGGCGGGCACGTTGGCAGTTTTCCGCCTCGCTACGCAGACGGGGTGGCAACAGTTAGATGGGACAGCGCAGTGAGCGCGGTTTGGTTCTCCGTGCCTTATCTCGCCCCCTTCTCGTCTCGTTCCGCGAATTATTTCCCAACAGAAAGCGGCAAAGAGATAGCACTCAGCTGCCAGCCTCCTCCACAATTAGCTTAGATATTCACTTCGCTCGCGGCGGGCCCTCGAGCCGTCGAGGACTGCGAATAAAGCAGACCCACGATCTTATGAAATGCTTCGCTCGAGTAGCAGAGGGAGAAAAACTTCAGCTCAGTTATCTCTCTTCCTCTGACACGAAAAGAAAAATCATAATTTGTGTACGAAGATGAAAATTTTGAATTTTTTAAACATTTTACTTACGCAGTTAACCGTCCATATATTACTTGAGATGCTGATGACCAACGCTTTGCAGTGAGGGAGATAGGGGAATGTAATATTTACCGGCAATATGTGCATTTGAATATGTCACAACTATTTCTGATTTGTGATATGGTTCGACTTTTAAAGTAAAGCTAAAGGCTCATGTTATCGAAATGACCTGATGGCAGGGTTTCTATTGCCTGCGTATTCCGCCCCTATCTTAGCCGCCTTAACTTAATCCGGTAATCCTACCGGATATAGGAGACCTACAATTTAACATTGAATCCGGACCACGGAAGCGTTCTGGTGTACTTAACATTACACAGCAAACCGTGCGAGGGGTGAAGGACGTGTTAAGGGCCTTTGAAACTCCCTACCTACACAGGGATTCGTACCGGAGACCTTTCGACCTCCAGTCAGACTCATTAACTACGGAGTTACCAGACCGCTCGACTTCACTGATAAAGTTACCAGAGATAACGACAACATAGGAACCTGAATGAATCCAAGTAACCAAACTGTACACTGGTTAATTTTATTATTTTCAAAAGTTTCTGCACCTACTGCTAAACAAACAATGTTTTTGAAACCACTGAGCAGAACTAGGGGGATTACGGGTTCCTTGATACAAGTCGTCTACTGTGCATCAAGATGGACAGTAGCCCGGCTGTGTCACCCTTCCACATAGGGTGGATACCGTTCGCCCACACATCTGCAGCCTTGCTTTTCCAGCTGGAATTTTTGGATCTGAGACCTCTGTAAGAAACCTTTCTCGACTTGAATCTCTGCAAAGGAGATCATAAAGGATGAATTATTTCAAATTCTGCTTTTCTCTCCTAGTTTTCAGCCACTTGCTATTGAGCACGTGGTATTGCTGCACCTGTAAGTTGATTGTACAGTCCTTCAGTTACGGTGACCTAAACAACTTGTTACTAGACTGCAGGTCTTGTTGAATGTATCGTTCACCTATTTGGTATCCGATGTATTCCACCAAACTGGACAACCATCCTCTGGTTCAGAATAGCACAATACTAGCGGTATGGCGCGAATCTGTAGTAGTCTAGTACGCCACTTAGTTTCTCACAGCCGGTAGTTCCTATTTGAGACTTTCAGATAGAAATTCAATTTTTTTTTTGAAAGTGAGATCTAAAATACGGGCATCTATTAATTTAACTAAAAAAAACTGTACATAGTTTCTCAATCTTGCGCTTACTGCCATTTGCGCTTACTGCCATTTGGCGATTCTAAACTAATAATCACTTTCTGAGAATAGTTTCATCATTTCCAAGTAAAAAATTCTGCTGTCGCTTTATAAACGTCACTGATTAATATCTCATGTTCTATGCTGTTTTTCGTTTTGCAGAAATCAAAACAGAAATGCCTAGTTGTATAGAGGAGTAACGTTCTCAGTCACAAGTCAATCACTGCCATAGGTGCAATCCACGAGTACTTGGTTTCAGTTTGTCCTATTCACCCGTTACGGTTCCTCATCTTTCACCTGGTAACGGACCTTGAAATACAAACCTTTAAATCAAATGGTGACATGTACGTGCAATCCACTTTTCTTTTTTTTTTTTTTTTTTTTTTTGACACTTCTCAGAAATTCTTTCATGTATATGGTATAAAAGCATTTTCATGTCGCAATATAGACTTTTTGAAAGTTCTTTCTAGGACAAAGAAAGAACTTTTTAAAGCTATGTGTGGAGCACAGCATTATATGGAAGTGAAGCATGGACCTTAGAAAGAAGAAAAATAGAGCATTTTAAATGTGTGGTATAGAAGAATGCTAAAAATTAAGCGGAAAGATGAACTACGAAATTAACGCGTTTTCAAAATGATGGGTGAGAATAGGAGATTGTAGAACAGTCTTTCAAAAAGAAGAGAGGATGTTTGGAAAATTTTTTACACACGCGGGATTGTTTAATTTGTTTGTGGAGGGAACTGCCGGAGGTAAGAACTATAGAGAAAGGCAGAGATTAGAATATATACATCAGATAATTGATGACGTAGGCTGTAAGTGGTATGTTGAAACGAAGAGGTTGGCGCAAGACAGGAAGGGATGGATGATTGCATCAAACCAGTCGAGAGACTGCATGAAAGCAAAGAAAAAAATGTCAGTCCTCTCCGAGGCCCATACATTTTCACCAAGTTGGAAAACAGACCGCAACTCTTGTTCACTAGTGTGCAGTGCATGAACTTATACGACCCTTTTCAGCTCTATTAGTAGTGTAGAGCGACTCGTCCCCCCCTGGTTTTTCCGAAGCGAAAGTGTGTCTCCCACACGAGGAGGACCTTGATACCGACGAGCCCCCTGTGGCACTCTTCATTCACTGGGCACACGTGACGCAACCAGTGTGGTGCGGCGGGCAGACAAAGGCGGAGGTGGCACCGCTAGCTTGCGTCACCGCGCAGCGGTACCGCCTGATATAGTCCGCTAACCGAGTCAACAACGGATAACCGGTAATCCACTCCACTGCTTCCAGCTGATGTAACACGCAGTGCGCCGCAAATACGTAGTCCCGGTACACGTTCTGGTCCAACCCTATGACGGACCGGGTGAGGACCAGTGCCTAATTGATGTAAACTTAGGTTCGAGAAATCAGAATGGTAGAACGTCCGACGATGTCTAACGTCACACTGGCCGAATAGTCAAAGTGAAAAACCGTACCTGGAACTTTATTACACTGGTTCTTTCAGCAATCATTATTGTGCAACATTAACCCTTTACAGGATGAAACTTTGTTGTGCAGTCTCGAAAATGGTGCCTCACATTCTAAGTCATGGGAAGCTTATTGATTGAGGGAACAGAGGAAGACTAAGAATAAATGAACCAAAGAATTCAGGAAGCAGGTTGTGGATATATCGAGATTAAGATTTGAATCAGGCATAGGGCAGACATCTGATATAGACTCAAACCACTCGAGAGTATAAAACTGAGAAATAATTGCTGTAAACCGATGTACCGCAACAGCAACTGACTGTGTTAGAATAAAAAATTCTGGCGAACTAGCTTTGGTTTTGAGTAAACTATAGTGCGCGCCACGAACGATGGCGGCTCAGTTTAGCGAGGTTATGCTCATGTACGTCATCGCTCTGCCAATAGCCAATCACATTCAGTAACAATCCAGAGCCTGTCGTGGTAACTAGAGTGTCGAATGCGATGTTTTTGTGAAGTAGACGGTTGTAAATCAGTGAGCATTGCAATAATTCCTATTCTAAATAATGGAAGACAAGCAGCAAAAGCGTAAGGTTTTGCATAGTCAAAGCGGAGAGCAAATTTTTAAAAGTATATAAGCATTTTAAGTGCGAAACAGATGCCAGATGGCCGAACTGCAACGTTGCCAGAGCTCAGGAGAGAACTGATTAAGCATGTGATATTAGCCTTAGAAGTGTACAGCGAATAGTTAAACACGGTAACGTCGCATATTCTATGTCATTCCTATCTCTCTCTCTCTCTCTCTCTGCGGGACCCGCCATCGTTCGTGGCGCGCACTATAGCTGTTTGGATAGACACAGCATTTTATGGAAGTGGAACTGTGGTACTTTATTCGTCCACAATTTCAGCACATTATAAAATACGAAATAGAAGTGTTATGGACGAATAGAGATGTTTATGTATGATTGTTACAGAAAGATAAAACAGGATGGTGGATAACATAAGGCAAACAGGATTGGTTGATTAATTAGCATATGGAATAGTCGGGGAGAGGGCAGAATTGTAGAGGAAGCTATGGGTGTAAAATGTGAAGCAGATATTTGAGAACGTAGGTGTGGAAATAAGTATTTTAAGATGAAGATCTGATCATTGTAGGAAGAGATGGAGGAACTAGTCGAAATATTGATGAAAAAAAAGAGTCCTTAACATATGTAGAAAAATACGCCGATTCATTATAGTGTCATATTTAGGGAAAACAAGTTTCTGGCTTACCCCTGCCCCGGATATGATACCCTTATATCCTGAATCTCATCCACGTTTTCTTCAGTAATGTGAATTGACTGCCCAAGAGTACAATAATTTGCTATGATACATTTGGAAGTGCTGGGGCTATTGGGGCTGGAGTTGTGCTGCCAATCATCTTTTCAGCTCAGGGAATTCCATTTAAACATTCTAATCAGTATCTCCTGCAGCCGCTGACTGCAATCTTCGCATGTATCAGGTACGCCATCCTACCACCCATTACCCGTCAAGAGTTGATAACCACTGATGACATTCTCGATTTGCCCGATTATTGTATTTTTTTACTTACGTTTTCACCAAATCAAATCGAGATAAATAAAATCGCAGATAACTTCAAGAAGTCCAGTTTTTCATTCAATTTTTCAAACGTTATTTATTTACCGAATAATGAACATACTAACCGTGCATTCAATTAGCCAATATCACGTCTTAAAACGACTGCCTAGAATGAGTACCCTTAGTCTTATTTACATAATATCTTTTCCACATCAACGTGTCGTCTCACCAAACAAAGAAAATTTCTTTTTACGCTTGCTTTGAGGTTACGTATAAGAAATAAAACAAAAGCTGGATTTACCCAATAAAAACTGTATTTTGAGAGTCGCTCAAATATATCAAATTTAATATTATGATCAGCACAGTTTAAAATTGCGGTTTGTAGTTTTTGCTTTCACGCTTACTTCATCTGCAATCGCTGTCATTGTAAATCTCTCAGTAATTCAAATTTGGCGATATCAATCTAATGTGTCAGTTGGGGGTTTAAACCATTTGCAAATTTTTAGCTACTCTTTCAAACTTCCTTTACACGTGCAACAATCAAGACGCATTAAACATTTTTTTTTTCAATTCCAAAAACAATTTCGGGTATTCTGCACAAGAACTTTCAAGTCTTAAAAACCGAGTGAAAAACTGCAGTATCCTTAAATGAAATTATTAGAGATAATCCTTATAATTTCTTCAAGTAAATAATTAATGGGGACTAATGGTAACTTACTGTAAGCTATATGAATAATATTGCTATTGTTATTAATTTTTTTATTCAGAAGTTGATAGCTACACTTTTTATCAAGCTGGATTTACTCAACATAGCAATGTCCAACACTAATTTAATAGCAGTGTTTCTAGAGATGCTACGTAGAAAGACTGGATATACGTCATATAACTCCTAATACGGTATTAAGGCAAAGCCGAGGACTTTAAAGTAATGACGCTACCGCACAACAGATAAAATAACTGAATAAGATGTTTTTCGAAGTAAAGAGAGCCGCGTACTACTCAACAGAGCAGTCATAAAAAGATGACGTTTCTGCTTAGAGGAACCGCACTAAAATTCCCGAGTCATTTCATCAAACGGCCGATAGTTCACCAATACATATTAAAGAAGATTGCCTTTCTATTCTTTGGAAACTTGTATGCTACCTCTTATTAAATCCACTGTATAGACTATGACCAACAAACTTTTTTTTTAACTGCTTAACGTCTCTTAACAGCGAGGTCTTTAGAGACGGAAAGGATGGGGGGCAAGGAATGGGAAGGAATTCGACCATGGCCTTTTGAAGGAAGCATTCCGGCATTTGCCTGGAGTGATTTGGGAAACCATGGAAAACCCAAATCTGGATGCCCGGACGGGGATTCGAACCGCCGTCCTCCCGAATGCGAGGCGAGAACGCTAACCGTTACACCGCCACGCTCGGTGACCAACAAACAATCCAAACCGAAGATTTATAAAGATTTCTTTTTAATGCATCTTATATAACAATAATAAAATATAATATAAAAAGAAGATAATAAAGAATGAAGACATTGTGGGGTGTGTTGAAACACCTATCCTAAAAGTAACCTCAATCACGAGTTAGTATTTAAATATCAGAAATTCTTTTCCTGGGCATACTGGCAGCAATGATTATCGCGTGTAGTTTTCCCGATTTTTCCTATCTTTTTTATATATGTATTTCTTAGCAGCTTTAGTAAATATCAATTTGCCAAAGATCTTCGGTAATATTAATGCGCTATTATTTTTAGGATCTAGGATAACTTTAGCCCCTTTTATTCAATTTCGAAGTAGTTAAAGTGATTTTAACCGACCTTAATTGACAATAAGATCTTTGATAAACTAACGATATTACGTAACAAGAAACTCGGAAAAATGAGTAGAAGTAAGAAGAAACAGCACCAAGTTAATCAAGCAGTTTAAGGCTAAGGGTTCTGCTTTAACAGGACAAGAAATAATTTCCCTCTTGATAATTTTCTAGACAGTTTTTATATTACTTGGTATATTATTCTCATTATAACGAACGTTTCGCTTCTTTAATTACTTTAATTAGCAGATCATAATAAGCTTTACTGCATGCTAAGGTAATTATCACTTTTTAGAGCTTAAACGTAAAGTTCTATTTTATGCACGCAATGAGTTTTAACACATACCGAAAGAAAATTCTCATTCTGCAGTTCTACCTCAAACTTAAAATCAATACTGTGGGAGTCTTTTTTTAGTGCTTTATGCCTTGTCGAAGTTATTAGAGGTTGGAAAGGAATGGGAACGGAAAGGAATTCGGCCGTCGTCTTTTGAAACAACCAACTCGGCAATTCATAACCCATTTCTCACCACATTTTTCGTACATTAGCTACAAATAACCGAATTTGATGATTACGTGTACTATATTACATACAAATGCCAAATTTCTCCTAATTTCACAATTTAAATGTTTCATTATGCCGTTTGTTATTCATGGGCTAAACTCCGATACGTCTTATGCAGTTTTATTTACTACAAGTTAATTATTAGAGCACTGTAGCTGACATAACGTTTTTCTGTTACAGTTGTAAAATACCCCCTTAAATTTTTGTAATCCTGCAAAGAAATTTTACCGGTAACACTACTGCTATCTTTCTGTATTTAAGTGACGAAGTTACAAAAGGACGAAATGCGAAAGCACCAAATCTTTTCACCATGACTTTTCTTTAGTTATATTCTAAAATAAAATTTACACCCAATTCTCCGCAGAAGATATTTTGCCTTTTGTTAGTCACAAGACATGAGACGTGACGTTGTTGCAAAATACTTCGAAGTTTTGTTGTTGTAAAAAACTACTATTGGTTACCATCACTTCCAATATAAGACATTTGATATCGCGCTATACACATCATTTGTTCAAATTAACCATTCACACATATTTTCCCTTAATCGACATCTGTGTATCGATACTCAAATTCACAAAATTATGGATGGCTCTGGATGCTTTGCACCAAAAATAATTTATCCTCTGTGCATACAAATCCTCAACTGCGTAAAAGAGTGCATATAAGCATCCGTAACACATCTTATTCTCAGATTTCATCTCCACCGTCATTGCATTCCAAATATATTGCTGGGCAAAATACTTCTCCGCTGTCATGAGAAGGTTGGTGTTCGCAAGTTTTCCAATAAATTCAATCGTAAACTAGGCCACCAGTGACGACACTTTCGTAAGAGCTATAACAAGCGGTCATAAAGCAAGCGGCTTTTTCTGTGAACTTTCTCGAAAACTAGTGATCAATCGTTTGCAATGTGGATCCTGTACAAAAACAGTACTTAAGATGACGCACGAAAATTTATACTCAAATTTCCTTTGAATATGCGTTATAGTTCTTCGAAATTCGACGACGCAATTGGAATTCGCTTTAACAATAACCGAACAATGTGCTGATCCTATTTCTTGTTGCTATGTGTTGTTACGCAAATAATTACGGAATACAGTATCAAGGGTTGTAAAATTTACTTTGTATTCGTGGATACCTCTCGTGCTCATCTGTTACCTACCGTCTGGAATGTATGTATTTTAAAAATAATATGAGTGTTAAGGGGGAGTAGAGGTATGATTCAGTGTTTACCGGATAGTTGTCTATAAAGCCCAAGATATTTACAAAATTCAGTATTTATTTAATAGAGATCATCAGCATAAATATATTAAATATCTCAGTAATGTTTTGATATGTTTAGAGTCTTCATCCCACTTTTGATAATCTGAATCTAAAATTAAAAAAACTACGCGTCTTTTGGTTAGTAAACACTTATTATGGCAAAAATGGTATTACAAATTTTGTTTGCAATCTGTTGTACCAACTTCTTCGACCGATTTGCCTAATGCAGAACAACTGCGTTTGGTTAACTTGCAACCTGCATCGACCGTAATGCTTGAAAACGTCGATAGAACTTCACACTGAGATCAACCGTAATATCTTGTAAGATTATTTCTAAGCCCTCTCCCCCTCTAACAATAGCTATCTGGCCGTCTATATAGGTGTCATCTGAAGTTGAAAATGTACAAGAGGAAATGAGGCCAGTTCTGCAGACAGTAGAAACAGTTAAGCAATGTCAACCGAGTTTTAACTGCAAAATATGCTTGTAGAAGAAAAGTAATAATAATAAAAGCTAAGTTTAAGATTGAGAATTTGGGGGACTGTTAGAGAATTTTGAAGGCTTTAAGGAAAGAGTCTTGGGAGACTATCAAAAACACTGTTTTTCTTTCAAACTAAACAGAAAGCACAGAAAATACTGTAAGAATGGAAACAGGTTGCTCGTTTTCGTTACTAAATTCTCCGAATTTAAAATGGTGATAGAAATATAATCCGAATATCAGCACGCCGAATTTCCTCGAACTTTCCTATTAATATTCATTTCAGTTCCTCCGTCAACTAAATTATCACCTTACAAGGATAGCTATAGGCTCATTGAAACGATATGCGCTGGAACCTCAACATACTCCTTTTTCACAAAATTTAGCGAGTAAGGAGGGGTGGGGGGAGGGAGAGGGGATTGATTTTATTAACAGTTTTACCACTCTGCCACACATACTGTGTGCAGTACACTAATGTGACAGATCAAGAAATTGTCAGCGGTCACTGGTTGAGCAGTAATGGCTCCTGCTACTCGTAGAGTTTTTAATACCAGAACAAGTCGACGAATATATTCCCCACCAAACCTGATTTATCCCAATATTTTTTAATTTTGTTTCGAGTTTACGGCTTGTCCACGCAGTTATTATAGAGCCGGGAGACGATAGGAAGGGGAAGGCAAGGAGCTGGAAGGAACCATTCATCCGTTGTGATTTCAGAAAACCATGGAAAACGAAATCCTAGATGGTCGGCTGGTAATATGAACCCACGTCCTCTGTAACGCCATGCCGGAGCTTAAACTCTCACCCATAAATCTAAGCTAATTAGAGATCAAGAACCAGAACGGTACAGTGGATATCATAGAAAGCAGGGAGACAAATCGACGTGGCAGCTAATTGCCGGAGAACATTAACTGACAAATGGAGAAAACAAGATACGGGTTTTCATACACAGATTTGGGGCACGCAGGTCATTCACTGAAGACGAGAAACTATCCCTTGAGGAGATACTATCTTTTTATGATAATGGGACACTTCCTCAGCCTGTATCTACACTTTCTTTGTCCCTAGGGCTAGAGACCGCGATTATTTCTGAGCCATTGAACAGAGTAAACAACTGGTCGACATACGACTTACGGTCGAGGGTGTTGGTCAGGATGATATCCCCACTATGATTGTGTGTATGACGTGTATGGAATTCGGAACCACCGTTTATGATAGTACTTTAAAACTGCACGCAGAATGGTAATGTAGCCTGACGGCTATGTATCCCTGACGACCCACCCTTGCCTTTCCAGAGAGAATCGAGGACACAGCCCATGTGCAGCACATCGGAAGCGCGTGCCGTAGTGTTGCGACAGCGCCTAATACGGAGCTGGTATGCGGCCAGCGGAACAACCACTATGAACAGTAGTGCTGGAGGCAAACTCAAATACGATAACAGACTGAGAATAAAAAGTACTCCAGTGTACATAAAGGAAGCTATTTGATATTTGTGCCAACAAAGCATGAAACTGTTTGAAATATGGACTTTTTTATTTTTTTATCTGCTTAAACGTCTCTCTAACAGCGAGGTCTTTAGAGAAGGGAAAGGATGGGGGGCAAGGAACTGGAAGGAATTCGGCCATGGCCTTTTGAAGGAAGCATCCCGGCATTTGCCTGGAGTGATTTGGGAAACCATGGAAACCCCAAATCTGGATGCCCGGACGGGGAATCGAACCGCCGTCCTCCCGAATGCGAGGCCAGAACGCTAGCCGTTACACCACCACGCTCGGTATGTACTATTAAAGCATTAAACTATTCAAAGACGATAAATGTTTTGTATGTCTGAAAAACACTTCAATATATCGCAGTTTCCGCTCAGACGGAAAAACTACTTATCAATAATAAGCAGAAATTATTTGGTTTCTGTAAGAAAGCATATGATCGAGAAGTACAAAATATTCACTTTCCTCAAACGGTTTTTACCGATTCTAGCCTGTGAGCTGTAACTCTTGGCCTTGAGATTCGGAAAGATGTGGATTCAAAACCCACGTACGGCCATTTTGATTTCGGTTTATCACGGTTTCCAGAAATCACTTCTTTCTCGCTCCCCGTTTCCGATCCTCACCATTTTAATAGCGTTGAGAAGGCGTAAAACCATAAACAAAACAAAAATATGATGCTAATATTTAAAGGAGACATGAAGTGAACTTTGATGTCTCCGAAGATTGACATGTGACAGGACTGTAACCTAATCTGTAAATATCCACATTCTGGACCGCAAATTTCAAAACGAAAACTGAACTGTTAGATGCTGCAAATTTTGGAGGTTATCATGGAAAAAACACAGTTAGGTTATTAGCTGGAAACAAACGAATTTTACATGTTGCACCTGTATCTACTTTCAAACGCATAGCATTAAAATTAATGGTAAGTCTCAACTCCCCTGCGCTGCTGAGTTGACGGGGTAATTAGACGCTGACAAGGACAGCTGAGAAGAAATTGGAAGGAAATCGGTCGTGTCTTTATACAGGTATAATCATTCCGATGTTCGAGTGCAATTATTTCGAAAAGCTTTGTCAAACCATATCTAATTAAATGGCCGAATGATATTGAGAACGTGGATGACATGGAAAGCCGAATCATATCCCACTAAGTCGCCTGAATACTGCGGCGGTGACATACCTGTACTATCATAGTGGAGACAGAATGTGGGATAAACCTCAGTAGAATACTGTATCGGTTAGGAGTGGTACCGCATAAGGCGTGTGAGCATCTAGTCTATATTCATAGCGAATCGTGCACCCATATCTGGGAGCTATTCTGCAAGTGACTCTACACTAAGCCCAGGAATGAAACGCTAGCGTTCTCGCCTCGCATTCGGGAGGACGGCGGTTCGAATCCCCGTCCGGGCATCCAGATTTGGGTTTTCCATGGTTTCCCCAAATCACTCCAGGCAAATGCCGGGATGCTTCCTTCAAAAGGCCATGGCCGAATTCCTTCCCATTCCTTGCCCCCATCCTTGCCCCCCATCCTTTCCCGTCTCTAAAGACCTCGATGTTAAAAAGAGACGTAAAGCAGTTACAAGAAAAAAAAAAAAAAAAAAAAAAAAAAATGAAACGAGGATGACATGGCACATACCGTCTCGATACTGCATCTGCGTTATGAAACTAGTAGTTTCGTGAGAGACTTAGTATGTGCGAATAAAAAACAATGTGGTGAAGATTACGAATTTACAAAGTAGATTCATGTAGGTAACTTTTCTGGGGAATGTGCCTAGCCATGACAAACTACCATGACTCGTTTACACTTATTTACTTATCATTATGTCAACAGTTTTGTTTTAACGGACGTCTGATATTTTTACGTCTTAAGAACTGTGAAAAAAAAATTATTTCGTCATATATACCGTACCAACGAAAACCAACATGAATCGTACGTCTCAATATTCTATGACGTTACAACAGACCAAAAAATGGTGTTTAAATGCTGGGTGGATTTACATGGGAAGCATCTTCACATTCATACAAGACGCATATTGAAACTCACATAGCGAGATTTTAAACAAAACATAATTAGTAATATATAAAAATGAAACTTGTCATGAAGTCTGACGTAATATGGAAAAATCAAATATGGTAGCTTCAAAATGAGTTTCCAGAAAAGAAAATTATAAAGGAAAAGATAAGAATCGGCCATGTTGAGGTATTAAGACTCACTATTAGCTATCATTCACTTCCGACGGCGAGACCCCTTAATTCATTTTCGACCAAGCAAAACTCCACCTCTGGCGTACACACAGGAAAAGCCGTATGGTGAAGATACTAATAGCAAGGGAGCAAAACTCAAGTTCCCAGTTCGCCAATCTGGCGATGGTGCCTACTGGCTGAACATAAGTATAGTTAACCAGGCGTTATAAACATTTATGTGAGAAAGCAGGAGCGTCCTAGATTGCCTACACGATACCTACGAAACTTCTATTCAGTTTGTTGTTCTCTGGCGAATTCGGCTGTGGCTGTCTAATTGGAACTGCAGATATTGAATATGGCCAAATATACCAGTATTTAAGTTTATCACTCTTTCTCACGGGAAATGTATTACATGATAAATATGGTGTTATTAGAATATACTTAATAAAGAAAGGGATTAATTAAAGTAATATCCAGTTATGAAACTTAGTCTCACCAGGAAAACAAAATCCAGATTCTACAAGACCAGTACTGCTATACGGGTGCGAAGTCTGGGGCATAGCAGCAAACACCAACATTGCGTACATACTCGTACAGCGTCTGCAGAATAAATTCCTAAGATTCATATTAAACGCACACAACAGTACTGGAATCTCAGAGCTTCATGCTGTCACGTCTGTTCCGCATATAAAACGAGCAACAGCAAACCAAACAGAAAAATTAACTAACCAGGTTGGAAAAATACGAAATCTTTATAAGCGCTTCCTTACTGACGGCACGTATGAACCCGAATGGTGGCACAAATACAAAGTGACATTAGAAATTGTAACGGAAACAGTGAAAAGTACGCGAACCAAGAATATTCGCTAAGATCAAAGCTCGGCTACCTCCTTAAGAACATTCACAAATCACGACACCAAAACCACCTTCTCCTACAAAGGAAGTGAGCTACGAAAACTTTGTGGGACTTCATGTAAAGTAAAAAATGGCAGCAGAAAAAAGTGCGTAAATTAACGTACAAATGCATATGTTAAAGAAATAGTAATGAACATTTACAGGAGAAGATATTAATATAGTGTTGAAGTATGAAGCTATATGCAATACCTCAGATTAGTAAATGAAACGTGAACGAAGTTTACTATTTTAATAAACACCGCAAAAAAAAAAAAAAAAAAAATAAAAAAAAAAAACAGAATGCACTAGACCATCGGAAATATGATTAAGAAGGGGAGATTCCTATGGTATTATTACATCATTAAGTATAAACTGATTTTGTGATTATTACCTCTTTTGAAGGTCATTACTAGTCGCTGTTCAATACCTATACGTAATTATACAAAGACAAAGTTTACATACGGTGCATACAAACGCAGCGGAATTAAGTGATGGTATAGATGTGTATATCAACTTTTCTGGTTGAAATGGTGAACTTCATCCTGCAGGCAGGGTCTGAATGTCACCCAAACAAACCAAACTTTCAGCTATCGATTGTATTTGAAGAATAAGATTATTTCAGTGTCTTCCAGTGTCACTATAAACTGTCAAACCAAGCATAGTGGGTGAGCGGTAACGCGCTAGCCTCGCATTCGGGAGGACGCGGATTCTAATCCCTGTCCAGCCATCTAGGTTTAGGTTTTCCAAGGTTTCTCGAAATCACTCCAGGTGAATGCTGTGATGGTTCCTTCAAAAGTCCAAGGCTGAATTCCAAAATGTTCCTTGACCTCGGTACTATCCACCCTCTAATGGCCCATTACGACGAAGAGGCGTAAAACAATAGGGATAAAAGTATTTTTTATATTGGAAAGTCGAGATTGGCTTTCTGAAACTAAGCAACACACTCAAGTCCACTTCTGTTTACATACTGGCGTAATTACGCAGTGTCTAGATTCTTCACACTATGTATAAGATGAACATCCTTTAATAAAAACACAGCCGAGCGCAAGCACACTTAACGCCTGCTCTGTGATCGACTGTTCGTTCTGAAGTGAAAATGGCGCATGTCGCGAGTATCTCATCACAAAGTATCTCAAATAATCTGGTTTTCCTAGTGCTCCGCGAGTGTGATGTCCGAGCCACTTTCACACGCGCAGCTTGCGACAGACCCCGGCGGTGTGAACTAAGCGGGTGGGCTTCGCTCTAAAGGCAGAGGCCGATTTCGCTGGCTGCTTTGTCTTCCTAAACAGTAGCTACCGGAAGCGAACACCTACTGCACGATAGTGGCAGCCGTCCTACCACACTCAAGACAGCCAATAACAAACCCGCCAAAACGTCTTTGGCAGAGCATTAGTATTAAGCCGGAATTTATCTCACCTGTTCATAAAACAGTCAAACCTACAATACTCTACATCCGAGCTAACATCGCTATGAAACTACAAACTACCTCCACCCCCAATACAGCAGAGCTTATCCTCGCATTTTTTTTAAAGTGAAACTTTTTTTGTTTTAGAAAGACTTGTACCATAAAACCTCAAAATGATTTTAATTTATGATGCGCAGATTCACATGCGTGGTATAAATTTGATTAAACGTTTGTTTAAAAATAAAATAAAAAGGGACTCCGAATTTCAATTTTCGCCCAAAATTCGCTCAAAAATTCAAATTTTATCCGTAACGATGAATAACATACTTCTTTAAAAATATTTCTCTGTTGATATTTACAATATCTCAGGCAAGTAAGCCAATTGGACATTTTCATCGTTTGGGATCTCCGGGCCAAACAAAGCCATTCGATGATTTGATCTGATCTATAGAAAATTGTGTTATCTGTTGAAAGATTATAGGAAACATAATATTGTTTTCTACAGCATGAATCTATTTTCCACTGATAGCTTAGTTATGGGGGTATCTTTCATACCATAAATTCTTTCATTGAAAAACCTGTCAACTTTAGATTTTAATTTAAAATAACACATTGAAAATTCATTAAAATCGGAGGATACTTTGATAATATTCCTTCTAAGACGCACATGGCTGCTACGAATAACAATATAACATAGTAGTGCCAAATTCAAATTATATTTGAAACTTGGGGACAAATGAAACGAATTCGAAAATTAGTAAAAGTTTCGAAGTTATTTTAGCAAGCAGCATAAACACTTTATCCTTGAAGGGAAGGAGTATTAGACAATTGCATGCGGGAGGGGGACAACGAATTATTAAATTTCTTTTGAAAGAATTTTAAGCGGACAGAAATTGGGCACACTTTTTGGGTATGCCTGATATGGTAACTGTCTATAAATGGAATAAAACTTTCTGAACGTAACTGAAGACAACATTTTCTAACTGAATGCATAACTATTGGAAAGATGGTATTAGACTGTCATTCACTAGAATACATACGCGTCTGAGTTGTTAGATAAATAATATTCCCAGTTTCGTACAGGGTTTCTTGTTGGTGATGCATTAACACTATACTTTCACCTTTCTCAGTAGTACAAAACCTAGAGGGAAAAAACACCATGATGGTGTGTGGGGGCTTGCTACGGTGTTGGCTAATTCGAGCCGCAGCATTGGGTAAAATTTTCACCTTTCGCAACTTGGCAATCGAGTTGCGAATGTGGGTGTAACATACTTTGTAATCACCAAATTGTATATCAGAGTCCCCGATTAAATCCCAAAGTACTCCGGTGTTCCGATGAAATATGATGCTGTTGATTGTGATACGTCCGTTGGACAAGGACGTTAAAATTGGCGACCGCTTGTGTCTTTAGGAAGGGTAGGCCTGAATGGACTTCCATTAGGTTTAAACACAAAAAAAACACAAAAAAAAACAAAAACAAAACACAAAAACAAAACACAAAAAACAAAACGAACACAAAAAAACAAAACGAACACAAAAACAAAACGAACACAAAAAAACAAAACGAACACAAAAAAACAAAACGAACACAAGAAACAAAACGAACACAAGAAAACAAAACGAACACAAAAAAACAAAACTAAAAAAACCAGAACTAATATCCTTCCTAAGAGAAGAGCAAACAAGCTTTTATATTTAAGAGTGCAGTAGTAGCCTGTTTATATTCACCATCCTGTTACGTAAGTATTAGATTTCAGTGCCTGCATGCGCCTGAACCAGTTCCGGGCGCAGAAGTGCAGGCTGAACGCTTTCTACTCTGTTCCTCCGCAGTGTAACCAGCCTGCACTCACTAGCCCACGCTGACCGCGCAGCTTCCAGTTTCGCTGACGCACCCACCTTAAGGAGTTTAACGGCGACGAGCTGCCACACCCACATCACGCCACTCGCACGAGCAAGCAACCTGCCTGGAGTTCTACTATTTAATAATTTCCAAATTTTGCTTGTGGACCTGGTCAAACTAATTAAACAAGTAACTACTAAAATTTTTTGCCATAAATATATTTTAGGATTATTTAAATATGTACTTAGAAGGTTATTATTTTTCAGAAAATTAAGACTATTCATTAAAATTAAATATTTTTTATTTAAATTTTGATCAGATTTTAATTCTGACTTATGATCTTTGTCTTTCAAGCTTCGAAAACCAAATCAAAGCCTGTTCTGTCGTTTTAAAATAATGCCAGATTATAATTTGAAATGTAACCTTAAAAACAAATTTTAATTTCGTTCTCCGTTGCCGGGCGACACTCCGCAATGAGATGAAATTGAAATTTTAATTAAGAGCTTGAGTTTTCAATCTGCGGAAACTCAGTCTGTTCATTGGTCATTGCGTGGCACCAAAACAAAGCCACAAAACCAGAAAATTTTAACAATTGTCTCGCTTCCAGGGCCTGTAATTGGAATTTCTAACTTTTTTCTCAAAAATTATCTTTGTACTTAATGTTTGTGTCCAAACACAGACGACAATGTTTTGAAATAGAAAATTTAAAAGGTAAGATTTTCTTCAGCGTTCCTTTACCCTTGAACGAATTTTGGCAATTAAATATTGGAACTAAAACGTTGTTAGTGGTGAATTACTAGCCAGCTGCGTTGCTGAGCTCGCTAGGAGACTATGCCGGCGTCTGCAGTCCCAGTGGTATAAGGAAGTTTTATCATTCTATATTTGATCAGCTGGTTGTGAGGTTTATGGTGTAAGATTCCCAATAGTGTACCAAAGGCCTAAACCTCTCCGCAGTACGTATGGAGTGAACATACTAATACGATTGATGGTGATTAATCCACTGCAAGGCTACTTTAAACTTGCGGCCCTGCTTTTATCCTTTGGAACAAGGAGTTCAATAAGAAAGCATCGGATTTCGTCTTTTCATTGGCCTATGCGCAACGAAATTAACCATGGTTAACAAAATTGACAATAGTGGTATACGCAGAAACTGAACACTTTACAAAAAGAGAAACGAAATGGTCACCCTACGTTTTTCAACAGATCTAGAATGATTTAGTTCAGAAATATAACAAAGCCTGAACAGGGCGAAGTAGAAATAAAAAAAAGTTCTGAGAATTTACAAAGAACTCCTATTTTAGAGTAAAATCACGTTTTCCTTTTCAAAACTCGCTAAGCACCATAATTCGAACAATGTACATACTTACCACTATAACCACTGCTGGAGCTTGAGTTTTCAAAAATTTTACTACAGAAAAATGTTACTGTACAAAGTTTGTTTAGTAAGAGAACAGTAACGTTTACCATGCCCCATAGTTTCTATTGATTTCTATCGTTCATTATGTTTGCTTAGAAAACGCTCAATGTACATTAGACACAAGATCTGCCAGAGATAGGTATGTGACTTCAGTCACATTATAGAGCTCTTGATTAAAACTTGACTCAATAATGTAAAGCTCTGGGCAATCACAGTCTACAACAGCAGGAAAATCTTCCAGTAATCGAAAAATCAGAACGTTGAAGGACTGATGTGATGTAATCTAATTAAAAGGCGTAAATGAAACGAGTTTACAAATTCTGTTCATAATTTATATTTAATATATACACACATGTTTCATTGGAGACTAGTTCTATGCATAGAATCTTTGCACGGTCTGTCGCGGCAGTTATTTTCGACTGAATCAGTCGCCTCACAGAGCACAGCCTTTGGTTTCACTCTGTTTGATGGGTCTGTTTATAACACCGAGACAAGGGCACTATTTTTGTCCGGCAGACATCTAAGGGTTATTTTAACGTGACTGCGCAAAACTGGGTCTCACCAAATGACGTCTGTTGCCTGCATGGAATTTTCCAACCGGATGTTCAAAAGCCTTTTACATCCACTTTGAGTAGACCTATTACCGACGATGAAATGACTTTGTGGTGACAAAGGGAAATAGGAATTAGCCGTAAGGTCAAGGAAGCCTGTATTGGCAAGCACAGTCCAAGAAGACGACATTTAATATATTTTGGACTAAAATTCATTCACACGAACAAGAAGCCAGATTTGAGGATATCAGAGTAGTAACTAAAAATAAATTATACTGAAAATAATCATATTTAAGATTTTTTTTTCAAATTACTCTTTGGATGAAATGCCTTTTTTTGCTTATGGCTTTACGCCTCTTCGACGTAGAGGTCAATATAGGCGGAAAAGGTTGGGGGTAAGGAACAGGAAGGAATTCTTCCAGGATCATTTTGAAGGAAGCATCCCGGCATTTGCCTGGAGAGATTCGGGGAAACCACGGAAAACCCAAATCTGGATGTCCGGAAGGGGATTCGAACCCACGTCCTCGCGAATGCGAGGCCACAGCGTTATCCGCTCACCCCCCACGCTCGGTGATGAAATTCCAACCTCTCTTTCAGGTGTCGCATACTGTTGGTATTCTCGGTATAAGGAGTTAATTGGTGATTGCTAACGGCATCCTAGAAGGAAGAACTAGGAGTAGTTCCTGACTGACTGTGACCCTTGTGTTTGGAAACGAACCTTGTAGACGGATGAATCGGAGATTACCAAAGGCATGTTGGAGGTAAGAAGAAACAACAGCATAAAGAAATCCGAGTACGAAATATACTTACAGTGCATAAAAACAAGTTAAAAACTATTGTGTCTCACAAAAAGAAGAGATAGGATTAGTACCGGATTAACCACGTAGAAAGAGGTAGCAAATACTACGGGCCTCGCGCCTTTTGGGGGGCCTCGCGTCTCCTAGAGGGGCCCCGCACCTAGGCCAGATGGGTGACTTTTTTAAGCTCTACAATTTTACCCTGGACGGCAAAAATCAGGGGCCTCTTCTTCACATTTGCTACGGGCCCCGCGCTGTCTTAATCCGGCCCTGGATAGGATAGTGATTCCCATTTTGAAACATACGAGACTGGCTCATTAGTGGAGGTGACAGTAGAAGTTAAGTACTGAAGACGAAGACAAAAATTTGAACACGAAACAGTGATGGATATGATGAGGTGGTTGGCTCAGGACTGCTCCACTGCAGTCTACACGGACCCTGCTGAGTCTGGCCGAGATACACCCTCATGATCCGTATTCCCACGACTCTGCGTGTCTGTTGTGTTTCCGAGTGCACTCACGTCCTTGCATCTCCTTTTTGTTCCCTTTTGTTACGGCAGGGATGCGTAGTCGGGAGCACCAACCATGAAGCTACGTGACCTCAAGTGAGTACAGGCATGCATTCTAAATGCGCAAGCATTCAGATACGATCTAGTTCGCAGTGTACACAAACAAACCTCAACTTTTCCATAGAGGGAAAACGGGAAATTCTCCATAGAAGTATGCAGAGATTTTACACTGAACACCCATCTTTTTTTAACCAAGGATTTAAATCAGATAAGAGCTCTCAGACCCAGTCCTTATATGAAATAATGTTTTAAGAATTATTTATAATGAGATGAGAGTTGACTAATTGTGTATTTGTATATTTTTCGCCCTAATGTGTGTATATTTGTCATTTAAATGACATTATTTTATGGAGAGAAACACTAAGTCACGGGTGGGCAACATTTTTCTGGCCCGCGAGATTAATCACACTTTTACAAAATATTTTTTATATTTCATTTTTTAATGTTATATATTTCTTAACAATGTGAACCTTAGTATCATTATTACCATATTATCTATGTTTACATGTAAGAATAGTAGTAAACAATAATAACTGATGTTTCACTCCAAAAACATTTCTCTTATGGGGACATATATAATTTTATATGCGGCCCGCGGGATCATTTGGGTTGGTCATCCCTGCAGTGTAAGTTATACGTAATAAGTTAAGTACAGTATTATTAATGAAAAGTTTGTAACTATAAGTTCTGACGTGAGCCCCGATGTTTGGACAATTATAAACTGTTTGAACTGGTTTGTGTTAGTAATTTTGGGTGTAAATGCCTGTATACAGTATGAACTTTCATTTCAAGGTGTTTTCTAATGAATGTGAGTAATTTTGTACGTTTTTAATTATTTTTGTATGGGTATAATTTTTAACGTTTGTGGCTTTCTAGATGTTTCTCTCTCTCTCTCTCTCCTCCCCCCCCCCTTATTTTAACGCGCGGAGATGGCAAGCAGAGTTACTAAGTCAGTTGTTTTCGTAAGTTTTACAGTCGTTGGAATATTTGTATGTTTATGTTGTAGTATCTTTGGAGAAGTATGGTGCCTTATGTTATCTTAGAGGTGGAAAAATAAATGTTAATTGCAAAGTGATTCGTCAGTGTTGTCATTTGGTAGAACTATTTAATTGCGTCACGAACAATAGTAGTCAGGAACCTTCGGGGGAATGTAAAAACCTCTGTGGATCGACGGCAGCAATCTAAGTTGGAGGACGAAGTGAACAGAAGAAATTATCATTAACTGACGGAAGGATGAATTGGTTAAATAGCGAGTTGCCTATCAACATCTATTACCGTTGTCATTAAAGATGGTGTAAGGTTTTTACGAGTATTTCCACTTTGTTGCTAGTAGTAGGAACTTCGTAATCGGTTAACGTTCTCGCCTCGCATTCGGGAGGACGTCGGCTCGAATCCCCGTCCGCGCATCCAGATTTGGGTTTTCCGTCGTTTCCCAAATCACTCCAGGCAAATGCCATGATACTTCCTTTATAAGGCCAGGGGCAGATTCCTTCCCATTCTCTGCCCCCCATCCTTTGCCGTCTGTAAAGAACTCGCTGTTATGACTCGTTAAGCAGTTACAAAAAAAAAAAAAAAAAAAAAAAAAAAATCGTTATCGGTCACTATAGATGGTTGGAGCAGGCAAACCATTTTAATCTAAATGTTATATCAGGTGTCCCTAGTGCAAGCGTAATGCTTTCACTTTTCTCAATCTTTATAAAAGATCTTGCAGATAGAGGGAATAGCAGTATAAGATATTTTTGCCGATGATGCAGTTGTCTAAGGTGATTAAAGAGTTTTACTCATTATTTAGATCTTAAACGTAATTTCGAAATTGTCTGAGCACGTTGTAACTAAAATACAAGAAGGTCAAGGCAATGCCCCTGATGAACGAAAAGATTTTACTTTTCCAGCACTACGAAGTAAACTATTCAATCACTGATGAGGTTAATTTCCATAAAATATTTCGGCATAACAGTACGAAGCATCATGAAATGGGATCACGTCGTATGGTTGGTCGTGCTTAAAGCCAAATGTTGACTGCGCTTAATGGACTGAATTTTAAATAATTCATGTACTGTAAGACATCCGCGTAGCAAAGAGTTCAGTTGGAGCTGGGGACTTATTACTTGAAGGAAGACAGTACACACTCAACCAGTGTGTTATTGACTTTCTACGGATTGAAAGGTCGGCAATTATTAAGCCCGATTCCACACACGCAAAGGCCATTTGGCACCCTCTGTAACAGGAAGCAATCATTAGGATCGAAAAATGGAAGTATTACGTGCTTCTGATCCACAGTACGGGCAGACATTAACAGGGATACCACATATTCTCTTTCGAAGTACGTAGCAGAACTCTCTTAGAACCTACGTAGAATCATAGTGGAACCCATGTAACTTCACTGATGACCGATTAATTACTCTTTATGACTGTGGTCGAAGCTGAAATATACTTTGAGGTTGTTATTTTCTGTCTTTCACTCCTATACTCTGAATGACTTAATTATAAACCAAATGATATCACGAGTAGATTGTGAAACTGATTTGATTATACACAGGAGTTATAGAGAGGCAGTTCAACCCTATGCAAGTACCTGTTTAGCAACTATAATACGATCCAGCTGAACCAATACCACAATGTCGCTCCGGTATTGTTTACAGAACTTTTTTTTTGAACCGATTTTCCCACTGAAGCTGATGTTATATCCTAAAATGTTCAAACCTAAGTTAGCCTCTGATGGAGGTCCAAACAATTATTTTAAATTGGATTTAGTGTCCAAGCGAACTGGCCACACATTTAGTATGTTGATATTTGAAATGATGTTTGGAGGCTGAATTCTGTTATCGTTTAACCATGCCACCCTGCGTTACACGAAGGAATGTGTCCAGAAGCGATTAGTTTCGGAAGAATTTAAAGCCCAAATCGTACTTTTTTTGTTTCTAATGGAAATGCTTCACAATTGACAAAGGAGATCCTGATAGATTATTTTTGACTTTCCGCCAATAAACGAACCAATTCCAGAAAAACAGGACTGAGGGAGGCATCTACCGTTAACTTTTTCATTGTGCGCGACGTATGTCACGTGATCGTCAGAACTTCGCCAGTTTTTCCAGTCTTGATTAAATAAGGATCGTTTTCCAAGTAAGCACCAAGCTGGATTGTGTAGTCATACTGCATGTTCCTTCCGTAGTGGATGGTTTTTTTCCCCCCCTCAAGTTTAGGTAACAGTTATTTCTGATTTCACAGCTGCTTTACTGCGCTTTTATATTCCCTCATTTTTGTTTTTCTGATTGATGAGTCTGTATTCATCTATTGTGGGGTTTCGAGCGACTATTGGTTTCTGCATTTCTTGAAATGTCAATGTTTACACGACAGTATCAATTTTTGTCGATCAGGCTTTGTATTCTAGAAAGTGTTATGCAAATGATAATGAAAGTTGTTTTCAATGCTTTTACGTGCTTTTTATATCTCGTATCAGAACGTTTGTCGGTTCGGCGAATGAATTTCGATTTATCTACTCTCGCTACAGTGGCCAGATGGTGTCTTGTATTTAATTTGATATCTAAACTTGATCCCCTCGTTTATTATAACTTAACATGGTACACAGCCGTGATTTGAAATCATTGATGCATAATAATTTTTGTAAATAATAAACAGATGCTTCACTCAGTTTGAGGAGTTGAAGTGTACCGTGGACACTGCCTTAGCTCTCGAGTCTTATTCCTTATAAAGCGATAAAGACATGAACAAGTACCCACGATTAGGCTACAGAGTAAGTGAAGTGGTGTAAATGTGATTACTGTCTCCCACACACTAACAGAATAACATAAACTGAATGTCGACCTACTCTGGACTTCCACGGTTAGCGGGGAGTTAAAGTGCTGTGCAAAGATCATCCTGCCCTCTCCAAAGGTACAAGCCGATGGTAAATATTTTGCTTTCCTCTGAGGTAAAATTCTAACAGCTGCCAAAAAATAATGTTTATTCATAATCGGATAATCCAGTAGCATATCCACATAGCAGAATTAACTTCGACGAGTTAAAATGCCAGAAAAATAAAAGATTTCCGGATTTTCTTCGAAGATTGATGGATGGTCAGTGAGTAGTTAGCCAAGCGGAGTGCTTCTACTGTATTTCTGGCCGGGAAACCCTGAAGAGTAGTTGGAGTAAAATATTCTTTTGGCCGCGCTTTCCGCCTCTGTCGTGGCTGGCTGGACCTGCAGTTTAACGTGATGTCCGCAACACAAAGCGCTCACATCGAATTTCACATACACAAAGCGCAGATGCAGGTAGTGTCAATCGACCGTAATAACAACTTCCCTCACCGGGATTCAATCAGGTTGCTGGGGTATTACACGCGTGACGCCTCAATATTAAGTTACCGGACCGCTCATTTTGAAGGTGACCGTTATCATATTCAATAGCGAAGATAATTTTTGAATGGAGATATTGCGAAGTTAATTGTAATACATTGCATTTATCTCAAGTGTTCTGATTATCTCAGGATAATAAGTTATGGCTGTAACAGAAACAGAATGAGATCCATGTAACATGTCTGAGAGTAGCTTATGACCAACTGAACTTAAGTGGCATATTAACTGAATAGTCTCTACAGTGAACTGTCATGCAGCAAATAACACCAAATGTAATGTTAACGTGAGTACCTGCATTTATTGTGAACAGGCAAATGGACTCTAAACATTTAAACACAGGTAGGGAGAACTTTGTACGACAGTTTTGCCCAGTATGTTAAATCAAGAAAGTATTAGGGGCCAAACTCAAACTTAGGTTCGGACGTGGCAGCTATTCTGACTGCCGTTTCTTGTAGTCTAGTTGGATTTTCGAAATATTTACACTTTCAGCATCAGCCTAGTATCGCAGACAAAGGGCAAGTTACAGGGCTCTAATAACCGCTACAGATACGACGTAACCATGCAAAGACGTAGTAAAGTGAAAGGATAAATGGAAGTTATTAGATAATTCCATTGCAGTTTATACATATAGTGGAATAAGCAGTTTGTATAATATATTTGCAACATCTGGTAATCCTAGACGTAAGGAGAATTGTTCCTGGAATAAATGTAAATGTTTCAGTGTGAATCAAAAAAACTTTGAATGAAGCTATCGTCTATAATACCCCGTAACGTCTTTCTTAAAGATTGCATTCGTCTGTCGTGTTTAGATTTGCGCATTCAGTGTCAAAAGCCTCCGAGAGCTACCCAAGTCTCTAGACGCCACGTCAAATTCAAACTTGTAGCTGTTGAATTACTCTTTGTGCCGGAAACCCATGCCGTAATCATTCCGCAGACGAATTCAGAACGGAAGGAAAACCAGTTATGAAAATTACATCTCGCAGTCGCTGTTTCTACTCAAAGGTCATGCCTTACAAGGTACTACTGTACTCTGTAATTCAAAAGCAAAGATAGCGGGTGACCATAGAATTACGAATAACAACGATCAAGTGCGCAAGTGCGTTTGCGTCAGGTATTCGAAGGACGCAGGTTCGATACCCAGCCCTGTTACACAGATTTCGGTGTTCCATGCTTTCTGAAATCACTCCCCGTCAAAGGCCAGGTTGTTTCTTTCCTTATATCTATTTTTACCCCCTTACCCCACCCTATCCAGGCTGTAATGACGACATCGATGAGCCGTAAAGCCAAGAGAGAGAGAGAAAAACGAAAACAGAAGAGTTTAAGAGAGCGATATCATCTCAGCGTTTTTTCGTAACATATTGAACGAAACTAGATCACTATTAGAATTCCAGTGGTGGCCCCAATATTTAATTGGATTCACCCTTGAGCATGTGATACTGGAACTAATGTGACGCTGACATAGTATTAGATGAACAACAAAGCACAGTGACATAATCGAAAGCACGCTGTGTGTATACTACAGCCGTAGCGTGCTATTATTAGAACAAAGTAAACGCAAGCCGGTGGTCTGGGCACCGTTTCAACGTATTCCCCAAGGCTCTGAAATACTGGCATTTCTACTGCATCTTCGAAAGTCGCTATGAACGCAATGCCAACTGCTGAATAAATGGTCCAGTCGCTGTGAAGAAACAACGAATAGATTTGCGGCTCAAGTTTATACACTAGTAGTAGTAGAGACTCGAGCGTTTGGTATTAAATAGGTCACGTGCCCCGCGCCCCCTGCGGCCGCTTCCCCTATAATTAGGCACCTGGCCGACTGTGCGGCCTGTAATTATCTACCTGGCTGCCGGCACCGCTTACCGTCAAGGTCACGCGCCACGCCCCTGCAGGTGTGCAGGTCGCTTCCCCTCCTATATCCAGAACACCCATGCCGGTTTGGTATTAAATAGGTCACGCGCCCCGCCCCCTGCAGACATGACGGCGCCACCGGCCTGTCATTATCTTTGTAGGTCACGCGCCCCGCCCCTGCAGCCACGCCGGCGCCTCTCACCGTAATTATCTTTGTAGGTCACGCGCCCCGCCCCCTGCAGGTGTGCAGGCCGCTTACTGTCATTATCTACCTGGCTGCCGGAGCTCTTTGTAGGTCACCCGGCCCGCCCCTGCAGACACGACGGCGCCGAGGCAGGACACGCGTACGCACACGCGTCGTCCCCTCCAAGTCCAAAATGGAGTTACGTGGTTTATGGACGCACCCTTAGCATAACAAATTTTCAGCTCCCCCTCTACTTTCCACGCATTCGGGAGGACGTGAGTTCGTATTCCCCGTCCTAGCATCGAATTATTATTATTATTAAATACAATGAGAGACGAAGAAGGGGGAGAGAGAAACTTGGTGCTGGCCCATTCAGTCTTACTCTTCCGAACATGCGATCTTAAAATACTAATTATTCGCTAATTCATCGTAACTACTGAGATAATTAGCATTTTTTCGTAAAGTGCGGTCAACGGTACAAAACCCCCGTCGGTTTAATAAAGCGGGAAGGAATTCTGCATGTTGAAGAAGGGAAATGGCGAAACCTGGTGTCGGCCCATTAGGGCCTAATCTTCCGAAAGATACCAAAAGGTTTAACGTCCCCCTTCAAAGGTAGTTTACTAGAATTCGGTGAGTTTAGTTTTGCGCGAGAAGGAATTCGGCCATAGCCTTTTGAAGGAAGCATCATGGCATTCACCTGGAGTGATTTCAGGAAACCATGGAAAACCCAAATCTGGATGCACGGACGGGATTCGAACCCGCGTCCCCCGAATGCGCGGCCAGAACGTTAACCGTTCACCTACATTATGGGCGGTTGTCTCGCCATAGACATTAGCTAAATGTTCAGCTGACTAAATTTGCATTTTCTCTTCTGAAGAGCTGGACTTAATAAATTTTATATTTGGAAAACTAAATTTTCCGTTCGTCGGGGTGTCAAGAATGTTTGCACTTGGCTTTTATAATGCCACGTTTAGTTGTTGTCGTATCCATGTTTATACACAGAATCTTTGACATTTTTATTTCCTTGGTCAGTTGTTGAAGGGACTAATAAAATTCGCAGATTTTTACTATTTACATAATATTTAAGCAAAAGAGAGTTAATTCGCTATATACCTGAATTATTTTTACATTAAACTGAAGCTACATCAACTAGAAGAATGCAATATGGAGCAAATTTACAGCAGCATCCTTCAGAATTCAGGGCCCCGAACTTCATCATCGTCCAGTAGCGTTGCAATATCGGGAGAAACATGAGGCTTAAGGTTGCAAACACACAGATGATTAAAACTAACTTCTAGAAAGCTAATGGAGTGACATTTCTTGAATTCACGCAGCACTAGACTTCTGGGATTTGAAATGTGGTGCTACAGAAGAATGCTGAAAATTAAGTGGACAGACAAAGTAAGAAATGAATTAGCTTTGGAAATGATGGGTGAGGAAAGAAGTTTGTGGAAGAAGCTTACAGAAGGAAGAGACAGGCTTGTAGGTCATATTTTGAGACATGCTGGAATAGTTAATTTGCTGGTGGAGGGAACAGTCGAAGGTAAGAACTGTAGAGGAAGAAAGGGATTAGAATATATGAAGCAGATAATTGAGGACGTGGGTTGTAGGGGATATGTAGAGATGAAGAGGTTAACACTAGATAGGAAGGGATGGAGGATTACATCAAACCAGTCGAAAGACTAATAACAGCAGAAAAAAAAATTATTCTGATCATTAACTGAAGCTGGTTATCGCTTTCTCAAAATGATTGATCTTATTATTTCGTTGAACGCGATACGTGGAGAAACTTTAGCTATATGAATTGTTTCCGAATTTACATCGTGAGACAACAGAATACACATATCACAGTGTTTTATTAGCTTCTAGTAGAACAATGTTATCTAGTAAAAGAAACAATAAGACTCAAAAAAAATAAGGAAAAACCACTAAAATAGATCTTGTTTGAAGTATAAACAAACCTGGTTTTGAGTTTAGACCAATCAGCTCTCTTTCGATGATAAACGGTTTCAACAAGTCCAAGTCAGTTTGTTGGAAACAAAACCTTAAAATTCTACTTCGGTTATGATCGTTCGACAATTTAATAGTTTTACTTGAAATTTATACCAAGCGTCTTGCATTTATACGCCTTCAAATTCTACATTATCACTGAATTTCATTTACTGGCTATTAAGAAGGCATCTACATTGATAGAGGAAGGTTATAATGACACAGTTTTGCAGTTATAACCGGTAGGGTTAGAAGATATTAGAGTATAAACCGATTAATGGTATGTTTTCGAAGGACAAAGCTGAAGTATAGTTTCAGAGCAAATAAAATCTCATGCCGTGATGTGATTCAAAGCGAAAACATTACTATTCCATCTTATTCCTCCAACTACCATTCAGTGTGTTAAAAAATGCCGTCTTGCCAATATAGTTACTAAGGTTGATTCTTTCTTACAAACTACAAAAGACGCAAATACGTACTACACACCAGTGGATAGAGGAAGGTTTAAAGTTTGTAATTCCTACCTGTTAGTTCCATCGGCTACCGCTAACAGCGCTGCTGTCTGTTAGGTGGATATGGCCACGGTAGAAGTCGTTTTGTGCGCTACGTTATGCAAAAAGTAAATCCATTATTGATGTGTAGCGTGCATTCCGTCGTAAGTTCAATGAAGTGTCTCATCGTCATAAACAGATTTACGATTGGAATAACGAATTCGTAGAAGATCGGTGCGTCGTCCTCGAATGTCAAATGAAAATGTTTAGCTTATCCAAAGTGCTTTCGAAGAGATTTCTCAGAAACCCAACAAATGCTAACACAATGTAACATGCTGAGCCGCCTAACCTAAATTATCTACAATAACCTCAATTACTGTATTGGTTTCTTGGTTCTTAGCCCAAAACTGGGGTTAACCTCAATTAGTGCAAGGGTGTCATGGTTTCATAACCCAAAAACTGGGGTTAACCTCTAGTTCATCGCACCATCTTTACCGTTATTTCCTATCACACGCGCTCTGAATTTATGAAAAAATAAGGGTTAAACTGAGCTTGCACTAACTTATCGCACTTCATTCCTTCGTAAGGCAGGCCCAGGATGTTATGTCTTAGCTTATGTGTTAACTTCTAGTGCATCCCACCCTCATTATATAAAGTTATCGCGTCACATGCACTCCCAATTTATGAAAAATAGGAATTAACCTGAACTTACGCTAACTTATCCCACCTTCATGATAGTGGTTTTTGTAATGACTTGTGTGGCTGATACGTTATGTCAGCACCTTTGATCGAATTCATTGAGTTCTGTGATGCACAGATATTTTGCTTTCATCCTTTGCTCACCCTATCATGATTGGAAGATTGTATGCGTTGTGAATACTCATCACATAGTTTTCCTAACCTTTGGCCCTTTGATCGATAACATCTGTAGTTTTCATCGTTTGCACTCCCCTGACGGTAATGTGATGTGTGTGGTGGAGGTGGCCGTGCAGGTTTCTATGAGAACTGTTGCTACAGCCGAAACATACTTTTTTTTGTACATATATGACACTTTCTGTAGCCAGTTGTAGTAATGAAAAACACATCATATAGTTGTGCACTGCACTCTGTGGTGCACGCAGGTGTAATTGTCATGTCAACCAACGACATCTTGTTTTGGAAGAAAATTACGTAATTTTGGCAATATTTTATGTATTTTAATCATTTTTACCGATTTTTATGAAATTTAAGGTAAGTTATAGGATTTTCATTCTTCTTACTGAAACTGTATATTTTTCACGAAATTATGCTTCTCTCTTGCTCCCTGTAATGCTCGATACTTTGTTCTATTTCTCTGACTGGTCAGTTTTGATTATTTTTTTTTATCTATTTTGCACATTTTCACACTTTTAATAATATTCATGGAGAGTGGCACATACTTAGTACTTATATCCGGAAAAAAATTTATGTCTTATCGAGTGTTGGTGTCTATTACGATTGGGTCTTAAGACTAGTAAGTGATGAAGGACTCATGAAAAATAACTTGATAAAGGATCTTTCTCGGGGCGAGTGGTGGTGGGTGTAATCCTGTGAAATCTTGTTTGTGGAAGACCGCTTGTCCCATAGTTCACCAATATGGCCTCTGATGCTAGTTTAAACGTGCGTGAAGCGAAACTTAGCAACACGAGGTATATAGGCTGTCATTATAAATGAAGACTATTTTGTAAAACGCAACTGGTATAAGACGTATTTCGTGAAACGTCGATTTCAATTTGCACCATACAGCTACTCAAATTGTGGAGACGATTAGCTGACGCTGTAAACATGTCACTTTTAAATCAAACACTTATAATTTTGTCACCTATAATTTCACCGAGAGTGTTGGCCTCTCATTCAGGAGGATACCGGTTTGAATCCTGATCTAGGCATATGGATTAGGGTTTTCTATGCATGTGGGTGAATGGATAGCTGTTGTAACCATTTATGAATGAAGTGGATGTTTCTCACTCTGGTTGAAAACATACCTAAAGTATGGTCTAATTTTTGAGGATTCACCCACGAAGGCTCTGCTCCGGAGAAAGGTTACGAGTTTATACCACAAGAGATGTACCTAAGCACAAAATGTAGCATCTCCACTGGTTAACTGGTATCCAGCAAAAATAAAAAAATAAATGTTACAGGTTCGGTCGGTCTCGAGCCAGAATGCACACTTTTTGCCCCGTAACCCAGCAAACTCCACAATCAGGGTGCAATTCGCATCGTCCTTCATAACACCGACAACCTTTTCACTATGGAACTCTACCTGCCAAGCTAACTGTGTCCATATAAAGTAATTTAGGACATCTAAACTGAGGAATGGTGAATTCTTAATGAAACTGATACATCCTCAGTCATCTTCTAACCATATCAATCTATAACTTCTTTCGTAGAGCGAATATTACATAATTTTGGCGATTTTTACCTGTATTCACTATGTTTTGCGGTTTTCATAACATTTCGGGATTTTATGAGGTGGGGTGCATAAGAGGATTGACGATGACTGTTGGGCGAGCGATAGCACTCTGGCATCGCATTCGGGAAGCGACCATCCAGATTTAAGTTATTTTTTCCATAGTTTCCTGAAATCACTCCAGGCGAATGCCCACAACACGCCTTGTCAAAGTATGCGGTAAATAGAAACAGAATGAGGATCAGACTGTTAACTCAAGAAATTCCGAAACATCTGTCAATATTTGTGAGGCCGAGCATATTTTCATGATCCTTGACACTGGTGTGTGCATGTATAAGTTGTCAATATTCTGTAAGTCCTAAAAGGTATATACTTTCGAAGTTTGTGCTTGGCACCTTTCCTAGCTTGTTCTTGAGTGGTGCAGTTCGTGACAACTTTTAGATACGACAATATGCTATGCATCTGTTACCGCTGTTTCTGCAGAAAGTATGCATTCTTCCATTTTTTCCAACTAACTTTGGTCTGTACCGCATTTTTCGCATGTGTCGGGATAAGAACTATTCACATGTGCCCTTTGGAGGTTGTACACGAGATCCATTTAGTCTACGAAACAGACTCGTATACTGGCACTGACGAAAAATTTCATGAATGATCTAACATGATCTAGAACTTAGTGGATGCTATCTTCGGTGAATTTCTGTATTGCGACTGTAGGCATTTTGAAATCAGTGTAAGGTGATGTAATTTTTCACGCGTTTGACTGCCAGCTACTTAAAGAGTGAAGATCAGATATGGGACCTTAAACTTGCTACGCTCCTGGCTAAGGATTTGAAGATCAGTTATTAGAACTTCGGTAACTCCATTATCTGCCGCCAGTGTTTAGTGCTGGTATCTCAGCGCTAGAAATCAAGAACCTAAGTACTGAGGCATATCGCCTGTTTCATAAAATTTAGAGTTTCATGAAAAAAGTTAAGCTCCAAGTCAGAAAAGTTTTGCAGGCATGACGGTTAGACTCCGAGATTTACGCAGTAAAACGGTTTACATTCCTACTTACAGTTGCAATATTCCTTTTAAAATGTGGCTTGTAGTCTATTTTAAAACCTTCTTAAGCCAAGAATATTTTTTTGCCACCAGTTTACTCCATGCTGCATTGTCACACCCAGAGTTAGCTATGTGGACCGCCAACCTCTATGCTTGTTTCAGATCCACATGATTTCGACAATTTTCTTAAATTCGAGACTGTTGATGTAATATTAAAAAGAAAACTATGTGTCGTCCGACACTTTTCGCTGTCAAACAATTGATCAAACCATTCAGGCCCCAGGCTAGTCTCAAACCGGTGACCCTTGCAACGCAAAGCATGTGCGCTACCCTTGCACAGTCGGGGTTTTTAATATTTATGGAAGCCGAAACCTTCCGGTCACCTGAATTTTTTTATATTGTAAGTCTGCAAGTCGTCATTTCGTACACCAATTTCCTATTGGGCGGCGAACTCCGCTCCATGGCTCCCAATGTAGTTCCCCGTTGCCGCTTCCACCGCCGATACTATAGTTCAGTCCCAATAAAGTTCTAGACAGGAGCAGATTTTGAATGTTTATTTCTTGCAAACTATGAAATATACAAATACATGTCACACATTACTGGAAAGAGGAAGTTTCAACGTTTTACTTTAAACATTCAGCATTTGTTGGGTTTCTGAGAAATCTCTTCGAAAGCACTTTGGATAAGCTAAACATTTTCATTTGACATTCGAGGACGATTCCTTTGCACCGATCTTCTACGAATTCGTTATTCCAATCGTAAATCTGTTTATGACGATGAGACACTTCATTGAACTTACGACGGAATGCACGCTACACATCAATAATGGATTTACTTTTTGCATAACGTAGCGCACAAAACGACTTCTACCGTGGCCATATCCACGTAACAGACAGCAGCGCTGTTAGCGGTAGCCGATGGAACTAACAGGTAGGAATTACAAACTTTAAACCTTCCTCTATCCACTGGTGTGTAGTACGTATTTGCGTCTTTTGTAGTTTGTAAGAAAGAATCAACCTTAGTAACTATATTGGCAAGACAGCATTTTTTAACACACTGAATGGTAGTTGGAAGAATAAGATGGAATAGTAATGTTTTCGCTTTGAATCACATCACGGCATGAGATTTTATTTGCTCTGAAACTATACTTCAGCTTTGTTCTTCGAAAACATACCATTAATCGGTTTATACTCTAATATCTTCTAACCCTACCGGTTATAACTGCAAAACTGTGTCATTATAACCTTCCTCTATCAATGCAGATGCCTTCTTAATAGCCAGTAAATGAAATTTCAGTGATAATGTAGAATTTGAAGGCGTATAAATGCAAGACGCTTGGTATAAATTTCAAGTAAAACTATTAAATTGTCGAACGATCATAACCGAAGTAGAATTTTAAGGTTTTGTTTCCAACAAACTGACTTGGACTTGTTGAAACCGTTTATCATCGAAAGAGAGCTGATTGGTCTAAACTCAAAACCAGGTTTGTTTATACTTCAAACAAGATCTATTTTAGTGGTTTTTCCTTCTTTTTTTTTTTTGAGGCTTATTGTTTCTTTTACTAGATAACATTGTTCTACTAGAAGCATAGCTCACTAATAAAACACTGTGATATGTGTATTCTGTTGTCTCACGATGTAAATTCGGAAACAATTCATATAGCTAAAGTTTCTCCACGTATCGCGTTCAACGAAATATTAAGATCAATCATTTTGAGAAAGCGATAACCAGCTTCAGTTAATGATCAGAATAATTTTTTTTTTGCTGTTATTAGTCTTTCGACTGGTTTGATGTAATCCTCCATCCCTTCCTATCTAGTGTTAACCTCTTCATCTCTACATATCCCCTACAACCCACGTCCTCAATTATCTGCTTCATATATTCTAATCCCTTTCTTCCTCTACAGTTCTTACCTTCGACTGTTCCCTCCACCAGCAAATTAACTATTCCAGCATGTCTCATAAAAATATGACCTACAAGCCTGTCTCTTCCTTCTGTAAGCTTCTTCCACAAACTTCTTTCCTCACCCATCATTTCCAAAGCTAATTCATTTCTTACTTTGTCTGTCCACTTAATTTTCAGCATTCTTCTGTAGCACCACATTTCAAATCCCAGAAGTCTAGTGCTGCGTGAATTCAAGAAATGTCACTCCATTAGCTTTCTAGAAGTTAGTTTTAATCATCTGTGCGCTTGCAACCTTAAGCCTCATGTTTCTCCCGATATTGCAACGCTACTGGACGATGATGAAGTTCGGGGCCCTGAATTCTGAAGGATGCTGCTGTAAATTTGCTCCATATTGCATTCTTCTAGTTGATGTAGCTTCAGTTTAATGTAAAAATAATTCAGGTATATAGCGAATTAACTCTCTTTTGCTTAAATATTATGTAAATAGTAAAAATCTGCGAATTTTATTAGTCCCTTCAACAACTGACCAAGGAAATAAAAATGTCAAAGATTCTGTGTATAAACATGGATACGACAACAACTAAACGTGGCATTATAAAAGCCAAGTGCAAACATTCTTGACACTCCGACGAACGGAAAATTTAGTTTTCCAAATATAAAATTTATTAAGTCCAGCTCTTCAGAAGAGAAAATGCAAATTTAGTCAGCTGAACATTTAGCTAATGTCTATGGCGAGACAACCGCCCATAATGTAGGTGAACGGTTAACGTTCTGGCCGCGCATTCGGGGGACGCGGGTTCGAATCCCCGTCCGTGCATCCAGATTTGGGTTTTCCATGGTTTCCTGAAATCACTCCAGGTGAATGCCATGATGCTTCCTTCAAAAGGCTATGGCCGAATTCCTTCTCGCGCAAAACTAAACTCACCGAATTCTAGTAAACTACCTTTGAAGGGGGACGTTAAACCTTTTGGTATCTTTCGGAAGATTAGGCCTGAATGGGCCGACACCAGGTTTCGCCATTTCCCTTCTTCAACATGCAGAATTCCTTCCCGCTTTATTAAACCGACGGGGGGTTTTGTACCGTTGACCGCACTTTACGAAAAAATGCTAATTATCTCAGTAGTTACGATGAATTAGCGAATAATTAGTATTTTAAGATCGCATGTTCGGAAGAGTAAGACTGAATGGGCCAGCACCAAGTTTCTCTCTCCCCCTTCTTCGTCTCTCATTGTATTTAATAATAATAATAATAATAATAATTCGATGGTAGGACGGGGAATACGAACTCACGTCCTCCCGAATGCGTGGCAAGTAGAGGGGGAGCTGAAAATTTGTTATGCTAAGGGTGCGTCCATAAACCACGTAACTCCATTTTGGACTTGGAGGGGACGACGCGTGTGCGTACGCGTGTCCTGCCTCGGCGCCGTCGTGTCTGCAGGGGCGGGGCGGGTGACCTACAAAGAGCTCCGGCAGCCAGGTAGATAATGACAGTAAGCGGCCTGCACACCTGCAGGGGGCGGGGCGCGTGACCTACAAAGATAATTACGGTGAGAGCGGCGCCGGCGTGGCTGCAGGGGCGGGGCGCGTGACCTACAAAGATAATGACAGGCCGGTGGCGCCGTCATGTCTGCAGGGGGCGGGGCGCGTGACCTATTTAATACCAAACCGGCATGGGTGTTCTGGATATAGGAGGGGAAGCGACCTGCACACCTGCAGGGGCGTGGCGCGTGACCTTGACGGTAAGCGGCGCCGGCAGCCAGGTAGATAATTACAGGCCGCACAGTCGGCCAGGTGCCTAATTATAGGGGAAGCGGCCGCAGGGGGGGCGGGGCGCGTGACCTATTTAATACCAAACGCTCGAGTCTCTACTACTACAAGTAACAGACTGAAGAAACCGGCTTACAGATTTATCGGAATAACTTATGGCGAAGTATTAATTTGTTGAAAACTTATCAGTACTAATTAAGCACGCATAGCTTACAAGCAAACGTACAAGAAGTCACATAAAAACAAAGTCTCTTTAGTTGCAACCATTAAAACAGGATGTTTAAGCGCAGATCTTTGATTAGTGCGACTTTGTTTTTTCTTAGCCGATTAAAAACGTATTTATCATCTAAGTACGTGACGGGTCAAGGCCACAGGCCACGCCCCTACAGTTCCCCTTTTTTTGCCGCGGCATCGAAAGAATACAGCTTATCTTATACATTATGCTGTAATAATAAATACGTTTGCAGAATTTATCATCTAACTCTTGTCTTCAACCAAGTATTTCGGACCGAGCGTAGCACTAACCATTATTATGTTCGTGGATCGGGATGGAAAAATCTTCAAATTTTCGTTAACCACCTTGCTATATACCAGAGAACTTTTCAGACAGCACTCTTAGGGTGCTTTCATACCAAACGCGGCCAGTCGCGTCGAGCCCGTCCAGTCCTGTCAAGAGCGTCCAGCTGAGTCAACAGGAAAATCCAACATACCTACTACTCCCCCATGTTCATTCACACAGGTAGCGTCTCAGTCCCGTCCAGTGGAGGGGGAACCCAACCTGTCTTGATTCTGGCGCGTCCAGTCCAGTCTCATTGTTACAGACTTGGTACAAAGTGCGTGTTTTGTGTATTTTTTCATAACCCTCTAAAAATGGATGTTGAGAAATTAATCGAACTGATTAGAGAAGGAAAGGAGATCTATGATGTTAAGCATCCAAATCATCGCAACAGAGATTTAATTGCTGCCATTTGGAATTAAATTGATCAATTGAAAACGTCTGGTCAGTTATTTTTATTGTAAATTTTATTTTTTTACAATTTTTACTCTAATTCATGCCTGTTTTTTAATTGATGAAGTAACAAATAAAAATTAGATGTAACGAAGTGATACATGTCCGTACTTCAACACTCAAATTGGTCATTTTTCCAAGGCAAAGATCCTATTGGCGAGATGAAATAGATAGTTAATGTTTCCCTGATTCTGATGCCTTCACAAGTATCTCTTCTTTCAGAAGTTGGTGGGATAGGGTGAAGCTCGTTCACTTCTCTCATCTCGTCCAGAAATCGCTTTTCGAATGCATTATCCTCTTCATTTCGTAGAATGTAACTATGCAAGACACAAGCACTACGAATCATATTTCATTCGAAAATAATTATAAAACGGATCGTTCACCAAGTTCGGAAACAAATGAATAAATACGCCATACATATCTCTTCTTAATTTGATTGGAGAACACACAATCGACACATTGATTTATTTATTTTTTTCGGCGGTCTATCCGTCGCAAAAAAATAAATTTAAGCAGCTTAACCTCCATCACAAAAATTTTGCTACAGCTGACTTGTATCGACTGGACTGGACCGGACCGGACGCGTTTGGTGTGAAACAGGACTTGACTGGTCTGGACGAGCTTGCACTTTACGGGCCCAGACGTGACTGGATTGACTTGTAGAGACTGGCTTGGTGTGAAACCAGCTTTACTACACCTTAATCATGGCGAAGTATTAGACACCAGACATCTGGCGCATAGTCAGGAAGCCAGTGCCCGTTAGTTCTAGATGCTTACAGCTATCTTGGTTACCAACATTCGGTGACTACTTCAGGCATTCAAAATAATTTGTAAACCGGTATATTCTGGCATCTAATCGAATTAAAATTATTCTATTTCAGTCACCATCTTTGAGAATATTCATAGCACTAAGGCCCTGTTCAGTTCTGTAATATCTTGACAGTATTATATTGCAGCTACCCTCAATTTGAGACGAGTCAAGCTACGGGTAAATTAGCTATTCGCGATTTTTTTTTTTTTTTTTTTTTGACCACAGACTTTGGTATAGACCTAGTCATCGTCTAATAATACACATGCAATAGTACACAAAACAATGATTATTTTTTCCGGGTAATTGAATGAGTACCACATACGACACTTAATTTATATTTTCTAAAGAAAAAAAAAAAAGGACTGTAGCTTACTGTGCAGTCACATTCAAAGCAACACCTCCATAAAACGCGTTTTTTTTTATTCCAGCAGGAATTTCAATAGAACCGTTTATTTAATTTTTATAAAGTATCCTGAATAAAAATTTAGAGTAGTTAAGTATTGTTCGCTGATTACGCAATTGTTATTAGAGAAATTGAAAGTGCTGTCGATTGTTTAGAGATTCAAAATATTCCTTACATTATTTCAACCAAGTCCGATAAATGAAAGCAAACTGGAAAAGGTGCAGCATAATGGGAATTGCTAAGAAAAGTCGTGTGCCTGTGTTTAAGAAAGAAGCTGTTAACTACTTGAAAAGTTTGATTTCCCCAAGCATTCTGATCTTACAATACAAAGCAATATTTAAGCGGGATCAGAATCCCACCAATGCCATAGGTAAAGCTAATTCTAAACTGAAATTCGTAAGCTGAATTACTGTTGCAAACATACTAATAGAGGTGTATTGAAGTATCGACTATTGAGCTGTATGGGATGAGCATAACACAGGATTGATTTACAAAATCGCAAAACTAGACAGCACGGGATCACCTTTTTGTCCGCTTGCCCAAGTCCTTGGTAAAGTATAGCAGATTGGATTCACAGGTGGGACTTGATTGTCTAGCAGTAACGACATAGTTAACGCACTAGTTAACGCACTAGTTTACCCACACCGAAAGTGATGGGTGAAGCGGAACAGTCTCGCCTCGCATTCGAGAGGCGCAAGTTTGAATTTCCGTCCGTTCATTCAGATTTGGGTTTTCCATGGTTTCTCAAAATCACTCTAGGTGACTGCCGGGACACTACCTTCAAAAGGCCATGGCCGAATTCCTTCCAGTCTCCTAGGAAGCTTACCTCCTTTAATGACCTCGATGTCGACGAGGCATAAATTCATAAGTTGGTATGCAAAGACTCATTTTCATTAGGAGCGAAATGAAATACTTGTCTCAGAAATATACATCGATCCCAGTGACGGATAAGATCAGGCAAATAAGTTGTGTTAGTAATGCTATGTCTATTATTTCTTCCCCAGTGCCATTAGGGATTCGAATGAGGAGAGTTTAGTTTGGGTGGAAAGCCTCCTCCGCCACCCACAGTTGTGTGAACTGCAGACTAAACATACAGATGTAGTCAGAGCCAAGAAAAATAAGCGGTCAGAAACAGGACTGCAATGTTGTTGTGAACCAGATGTCTGATAACAAACAGGAAACTGATGACAGGGTCCTTGGTCGAGACAAATTCCGCATCCGCCTTGAACCACATTGCGCGAGACAAGGCGATATGTTAATATTTGTGTAGCATTGAGGCACACTTCCCGCGGTCCTTGCTCTAAAAAAAAATAATCGAGAAATCGTCACGTATGACGGAAAAAAACCAAGAACCACACAAGAGAATAACCCAATCAAGCAACAGTTGGGTTCAACGTACTGCGTGGGAAATTCTCTTATCTGTTCTTAAAAAGCAGTCGTTTATTTGTTTTTCGCTTGTTTATTTAAGTTATCTCCGAATTAAATCAGATCAGGGCATGATATCAAAGTTCAGAGACAGTACCTGATATAATGGGACCCACCCGACCAAATTCCAACAAAAAATCCTGCTCATTATAAATCCAAAAATTCACTCCGATAGTTACGTGACTGATAAACGCGATAATGCTGACATCGATATAACAGATTCAACAAACAACACATACCGGTAAGTACTGATTAAGGCGTTGATCATTTTACAAAGGTGTTCCGGTACTACACGTTGTATGTCATGTTTTAGTTTTACGGTGAGGCGGTAAGTAACACTTGAGCAAAAGAAAAAAAAAAAACCTACGCCACTAGCAAAGTAGCCCTAATAAAACAAAAAAATTTGCCGCTATTACCGTATCAGCCAAGCTACCTACAAATAATCAGGTAGCTGTAAAGTGGCCATTCAGACAAAACAAAATACTTTATAAAACAAAATATATTAAAATAATTCCGCAAAAAACAAATGTAAAACCTAAGTTACACCACTACATTATTATTATTATTTTTTAAGGTACAGATCAGCAGTTATACAGAGATCGGACTAACACAGAATACGATACACAACAGGTAGACATTTAACGTACTGTCAAAGTAACACCATTTGAATTTCACTGAAGCAAAAATGTTGTTATTGATTTTGCTGAAATTAAATTTTCAATTCCTGAATGCATGAAATAGCTTCCAACTTTTTTTCTTTTTTTATTTAATAAAAAGGAGTTCTGTGATTTCTGAAGGTCTGAAAAATCCAGGCAGTCTTCTCAAAGCAGAAAAAGTGATGAGCACACCATGTGTTATGAGTTCAGTTTAGAGAGATGCCTTAGCCCTGATGCGCCGTGTGGTTTGAACTTGAGTTCGCTGTGTTGCAAGGCGTGGCAGACTGTTTCAAGGCCCCTGGAAGGAGATCAAGGCGGCAGCCCGCACGTCACACCTTCACTGCACGCCCATACCAACTCATACCAAACTACTGCCTGCAAGTCACGAGATCACGAGATCACGATAACGTCCGTGTGATGAAATGATAACTGCTCCCCCAACAGTCCTCGGCAATTGACTCCATTGCGTGAGAAATGCGCCAAAGAATTACACATTTATCTATATGATAAAAACGAATCACCAAATGTGTTGCTAAGCGCAAAACTCGAGAATGGCTCGACCAATTCGGCTAATTTTTTTCATATTTTCGTTAATCCACAAGGAAGGTTCTTATGGAGATATAAAACGTAAAAATTGCGAGGAAAATAGTAAAATCAACACTTTTCTTTTCCCATACAAACCAGTCTATCAAAACCAAACAAAGGCGGGTTAGGATTATCTCTGGTATGCCTTCAAGTTGATTAGACTGTATGTATAATAGTCTATGCCTGTCCAAAATAAAGTTCGAAGGAAAAAAAGGGTTTGCGTGTCATCAACGAAAATAATATTACTGCCAGTCAATCAAAACAAAACAAAGATGCTTTATGATTATCTTTGGAATTGCAAAATGATCGATCTGAAGAAATGTTTTCAAAACAACTGGTATGGTAATGACAAAATCCCTGTAGTCGTTTTGACTGGCTACATTACATTTCCCGTCAATTTTTTGGTTGAACGAAAGAGCTATATTACAGGGACAAAAACACGGATATAAATTAAATAAATTTCAAAATTCAAAATGAAATTGCCGGTGAATTAAGTACATACAGATCAGTTGATTGCGCAATTAACCAAGATGATATCGTCAACTATCCACCAGAATGTTTGAACTCGCTTGAATTTGCCAGGATTGCTGCCTCATAATCTTCAATTAAAAGTAGGATCGGTGGTCATAATGTTGCGAGATATCAACCAACCGCGTCTTTGTAATGGCACACGGCTAGCAGTGAAAAAATTACCGAACAATGTGATCGAAGCAACCGTTCCAAAGGGAAAATATAAGGGAGAAGATCTGTTGATACCTCGCATCCCAATGGTACCAATTTACGTACCATTTTAATTTAAACGACTGCAATTTCCATTGCGACTTGCTTTCGTTATGACCATAAATAAATCCCAGAGTCAGTGGTTCGAGTGTTTGTGGCGTTAAAACCCATGCTTCTCTCATGGACAGTTGTATGTTGCCTGCTCCCGCGTTCGAAAACCGTTCGCTTTATTTGTTTACGCGCCAGGTAACCAAACAAAAAATAGCGTGTACCATAAAGCATTACAATAAAAATATATTAATATTAATAAAAATATTATCACATTATTACTAACTTCTTGCAGTGCACGAAATAGAAAACTTATTTTTGCTCTATTATTGAGACATTAAATCAATAAATAAAGTGATCACTCTGTAATACGTTTTATTTACTTATTTTTTCTATTGGACTACGATAGGACAATAACTTTTGACAGAAAAGTCTGTCGGGGCAACTAAATGGAAATAATTATTCCCCCGTCATCTGAGCACACGAAGAAAAAGACATATCGGCACCGTGTTACATTTTAAAAACCTTTTTATGCGAGATAATTTGTTTGAAAATTTCAAAAGTCGTATTTCTGATGTCATCATTTATAAACAGTTCAGCCAAAATAATCAGGTATAAACGAATAAATATAAAAGGGAGAATGTGAGGAAATAGTCATCACTAGTGCATAATCCTACGACTGTATAGCTAAAATATCTTACTGATGTTATCATAATTAGAGTTTGGGAAATGCCACCGCAATCCAATCAACAACTAACTTAGTCGACAACCCGAGGGTTGGTTAAATCCTCCAGGAAGAGGCATATTAAGCCATCATATCAGAGATAGGACGGCCAGTTCCTTTCCTCTGGGACCTACAGTTTAACGTGGAATCCGAACCACGGAACGACCTGGTGTTGCTCATATGATCAAACACAACTCTAAAAAATTACTGCACCTACCGGGATTTGAGCCCGGGACCGGAACAGTGATCTTTCGAAATCAAGTGCCTTAACCACCAAGCAACCAGACCGCTAATCCAGTGAATATCGGGAGTATAACATATCTGGAGTATAACTCAAGGTATGGTTTGCAAACGTGTATGTGGAGCCCTTATCGAAGACATAATGCAATGAATAAGTAAAATTCTAATAATCCGGTATCTAGAGTCATCTTCCGCCATCGCTACATCGAGCACAACTGAAAAAATCACGAAAGTAACGACGAAAATAATATATCAGGCGCTTTCACTCAAGGTTCAAAAGAAACCGGCAATTGAAGCAAAAATTAACCTACACTGGAAAACCGTTTGGAAAAATATTAGCCTACCCGTTCTATCCACTGATCAAAAAGCAAACATATACAAACTGGTCAATGATTTATATCCTTATAAAAGGAAACTCTACGAACTGGGAATCACAGAAAATGAGCGGTGTAATATTTGTAATCGGACTGATGTTAGAGACCATCTCTTCACATCGTGCACTGTCTCAAGATCTATATGGAAATGGGTGCGTGCAAAATTAAACAAAATATCCAGTGGGGATTTACATACCTTAACCGACACAAGACTTCTCAGATGTGATTTCAAACTGTTCCCAACCATCAAAACACAAGCTGTTGTCTGGATGGTTACACATTTTGTAACTTACATAACAATGGAGCAGAATCACACACTCGAAAAATTTAAAAATACCCTCAGAATCGACAGATGGAGATTGAAAACTGGAAACTACATTGATAAATATTATGGCCCATATTTGTATGCTCTCGTATAACATTACAGCACTACAAATATGGAGCAACATGAACTGTTTGATTAAACATGACGGAGACCAAGTAAAATGCAAAACTGTTTCGGAAATCGCGGCTTGAAGCAAACTTCTACTAAAACCTCATTATAACATGGTAAAAGCTTTTAGATGTATTCGCAGTTCCGTTCTTCCTTTGTTAAGTTTTGGCGCGGTTATAATGGATGCAAGCTGAGTGAAGATCTCTGATTGTAATAGAGACTCTTTGGCAGTAAGAAAGTATCTGTAGAGATGAATTTGATAGTTTTTCACTGTAAAATGGTAAAATTTAAAATTGTAAAAAAAAAAAAATAAAAAAAATTGACATTACCGTTGACAGACTAGCACTTCTTATTTGTCGCATGGAAGGCCAACATCCCCGTTTTGAACATTCAGACCATAACACCTTCCTCATATACACATTTTTTTCTTAAAAAACCTTATAATTAAAAATCTTTGACTATTAAAAATTTTACAAAGGAATTTTAGTTTTTATTCAAAATTAAACCTTTAAAATTTCTTCACCATATTTTTTTCAATAATTGGCAGATCCCTACTGGAGTCAAAATTCTCAAAACAGCACCCAAGCTTTACATCGGAACATAAACCTTCAATGCTCCGTCCTTGTTGAAACAGAAATCCGTACAGTATTTGGGGATGATGCTTACACAAAATTCTCAATCCTGTAAATCGTCAAACATCAACAGCAAAGTATTCCTAGAACAGACTAACAGTTCAAAAATACCTTTTAGTTCAGTACAGGGCAGTGTAATGTATACACAACTGTATCCGTATATTGTTTCTGGAGAATAAGCTAGTGTTATATCTCTGTTCTATGTTATTGTTTGTGTTAGGTCGTAACTGACGCCTGCTTTCTGCAGACAGAAATAACTGCGAAGTAAAACCGTTGCCTACGTGTAAACTGCAGCACTGGCTCCGGCCTTCATCAGACCCGTGTTTGCCGCAGTTTTACAGCATCTGAGCAAACGATGCGAAAATAACCAGACAGTGAAATACTGCGGGGCTCGATCCGCGCTCTGTAAATTAGCTGCACATCGTCTATTTTCCGCCGGCCTTGCAAGACGGATCTATAGAGACCTGCGAGGAAAGATCAGCGGCAAGGAGGAGCGTAGTTTAATATAGGCACACACTCTAGAGACAGCAGTTTAATTCGTGGGTCGCTGCGAAGCGCGCCTAGCATGCGGCTGCAGACAGTGACAAATGTGCCGTCCAAATTGCGCCCCGGCTACAAAGCGTCAACAGCCAACACCCGACGCTCAAGACCTGCAAAATACATCGCACCGGCCAAATAACCGTCACGCAGACGCGCTATATTCTTAGATTTGCATAAAACATCTGGCGCGGCAGTTTTAACCTGTTCAAACGCCCGTAAAAAAATGACGGGTATCATATACGATGATAGATGGAATTTGTTATGAAAAATATTCCAAGGAAAAACTAATAACGATCTTTTTACTGATATTTTTCCTAATATGAGTAAACTTTTACCGATTAGATTCTCGGTGTATTTGGTTTTTTTTTTGCTGTCGTCAGTCTTTCGACTGGTTTGATGCAATTACTCCATCCCTTCCTATCCTGTGCTAACCTCTTCATTTCTACATACCCCTTACAGCCCACGTCTTCAATTATCTGCTTCATATATTCTAATCTCTGTCTTCCTTTTTTTTTTAACTGCTTTACGTCTCTCAACAGCGAGGTCTGTAGTGACGGGAAAGGATGGGGGAGGGGGCAAGGAATGGAAAGGAATTCGGCCATGGCCATTTTAAGGAAGCATCCCGGTATTTGCCTGGAGTGATTTGGGAAACCATGGAAAACTCAAATCTGGATGCCCGGACGGGGATTCGAACCGCCGTCCTCCTGAATGCGAGGGCAGAACGCTATCTGTTACAACACCACGCTCGGTCTTTGTCTTCCTCTACAGTTCTTACCTTCGACTGTTCCCTCCACTAACAAATTAACCAATCCTGCATGTCTCAAAATATGACCTATCAGCCTGTCTCTTCTTTCTGTAAGCTTCTTCCACAAACTTCTTTTCTCACCCATCATTTCCAAAACTCGTTCATTTCTTACTTTGTCTGTCCCCTTAATTTTCAGCATTCTTCTGTAGCACCACATTTCAAATGCTTCAATTTTCTTTATTTTCGGTATTCCTAAAGTTCGCTACCATAAAGTGCTGTGCTCCACCCAAAAATTTTTAAAAAGTTCTTTCTAATTCCTAGATCAATATTTGAAACTAAAAGGTTTCTCTTTTTCATGAAGGCTCTTTTTGCTAGTGCTATTCTGCTTTTAACATCATTCCTGCTTAGGCCATCGATTGTAATTTTACTTCCCAAGTAACAGAATTCTCCTATTGCATCCGATCTTACTTTTATATTTAATCTACTAGTATTGGTATCATTTCTGCTACATTTCATCATTTTTGTCTTGCTTTGATTTATATTCAGTCCAAAATCTTCATTCAGTATTTTGTTCATGACATTCAGAAACTTCTCAATACCCTCATCCCTCTCTGCTAACAAGACAATGTCGTCAGCAAATCGTAGCATACTGATTTTTTTCTCCCTGAAAACTTATACCACATGGAAATTTTTCTACATGGAAATTTGGTTACCATGTTTTAGAATAACTATTTGGCTATAATGACGTAAATTTTGTATTGTTACAAAAAAGGTTCCCAAGCATAATTCCAAAACTAATAATTATTTATTTGATTAATGTATTTCGCTCTTACCTACGTTTGGTGTAAACTTGGCGAGTCCTTAATTAACTTCTTAGTTTCTTATCTTCCGTTAAAATAATTCTTAGGATATGTTGTAACATGATTCAAACAACTGCTACAGAAATTACAACACAAACATTGAATGCTCTTCTCCTTACATGAATTTCTGCATCTAGTCGTCGTAAATAAACCAAAATCAATTGTAAATTTAAACGAACGTTTAATGTTCCCAGCGCATTATAATTTTTATCTTTGTCCATCGTACTTCAACAGCAGACAATTGGCTTTAAACTTGCATCGCAGTAACAAATGCTTTTAAAAATTTAAGTGCAAATGAAATCAAATTATTTGAAATTTACACTTCCTTTTAACAGCATAAGCGCAAATAAAGTCAATGCAGTTATTCATTTGAAATTTCCTCTTTAGCCGTGCAGCGCTGTGGTAGCGGCCAGTGTAAGTAATACTTAGGGTATCATCGCATTCGCCGAAGATTTCCGAGTTATCCAGTTGATGTCCAGGCTTCAGGTTCAATGCATTTTATTTAAGTGGATTACTAAGCTATGCAGCTTATGCCCTACACGCCTGTTGTGAATGTTCATTTTACATATGTTTACTCTTCTAAATATACAGAAACAGGTGTTAATTTACGGTCACGATTACTTCTTCCCTTTCATATAATACTACTAATTCCTTGTCCAATATATACCCCGCTCTCATAGCTAATTTATGCCATTCATTTCCGTTTCACCAGCTGCCTGCGCAAAATAATTTTTTGTACTTTCAACGTTGATGACTTAATTTCAGTTTTTCTCAATTATTAGTTGGTCGCCTCTACTAACTTAACACACAATAATTTCTCATTACATCTACACATGGTACATTACGCACCCTTACCACTCGTAAGCACAAGTTTTCGTGTCGATACAGCGTTTCAGATGGTAGCGCAGGATAGCCAACCCCACAGTTGTAACGACTAAACAAGAATCGTAAATTGTGAATAGTACCTCTGTCTGCCCCGCCAACAGTCAAAACCAGTATTTGACGGTTCCGCGCTGTATATAAGCAACCCCATCACCCACAGGCAGCAGTGACTTGACAATGGCGGCAGAGATATATAACCACCGAAACGTCGTGTTATACAAACGTACTCACTTGCCTCGTTTCCCGAGAAAATTTCATCTAAAAGAACATTTCGTATTTCAAAAATCTTATTTGCTTACGACAGTCAAGAGGGGCATTTCGGAGGCACCCAACACAGTTAAAACTAAATTAGTAAGATCTGAACCGTAGGGTTAAGAGAGTCATGAGAGTGTACTAGGCGTATACTGGTGATGAGGAGTGGGCAGATATTAGTGGAAGAATTAAGAGTGGTGATGGAAGTGAAAAGATGACCATGACCACACGCTAGCATTCCATTTCAGGCACAAGTTTGTGAGATATTTCTCTTTCATAGGTAAGGGGGTAAGTGACGAATAAATTACCAACAGATTAATAATTTACTAAAAAAAATCTGAAAGAGTTTAAAGCAACAAATATAGGCGGATACAGGAAAGGTAAAAAGTGGGTATGTAGTGAAATTGAAACCGGAACGCGCATTCCATCGCAATTAAATCCTAAAGGTGGAATGATGTTTCCATTTGTCAGCGAAATATGTAACGCGTGTTCTGTACGATGTGTATTTTTTGTGTGAAATATGTAGTTTATGAGGCAGAGATAGCGTACGGTCCTAGTATTTGTCTTGGCGATTGCAGGAAACCACTATAAACCTAAATCAGGACGGTTGGTATTCTGTATCCAGGTCCGGTCCAGTGTGGTAGCGAAGCCAAACTAATAGCTCAAATGAATGCCTTATACATAGATACTAATTTTATTCCAATTCTGTTTTCGAACAACTCCTTTATCGTAAGAGTTACAGAGCGCGTTGTACTGAAATTAAAGACGCCTTCCTTTCCTCCCTCTCTAAAAGCCATTCATATCCATAATGTGGTTCATACACTATGCCACCAAATTCAAGCAACAGCAAATAATAGCCTTATTAACTCTCTGTGCTCCTAGCTATGTGAATGGATACCTCATCTTTAGAAACAATAAGGCTGCAGCATGATACAGAGAAACATTAATAATCTTACACAGGGAATAGTAATTTTATATATAAGCAATCAGATGGACAATCTGTATGTTGCAACCCGTTTTTGCTAATATCAGTAGGGAAGTCATCAGTACAGATGATATGTCAGGCGAACAGAATGACAGATTACAATGGCAAACGAGCATCTAGAAGAGCAAAAGCCAACGTTGTAGATATTATAAAAAGTTTCGTCAAAATTTTTTTCCAACAACTGCATCTCGTTTGAGTACCAACGTCTCAGTTTCTCTCTTCCCATCAACTTTCTCCCGACACCTCAGTCCAGTCGTGTCTTTTCTCCTCACGTTCCTCCGCGCCTTTCAACCATTTGCCCCTTCAATGTAGTTTGCTCTGTATTTCTATTTCATGCGTCGTTCTTGATATCCCCCCCCCCCCCCATCCTCTGTCACCAACTAGACTTGTTTACAGTCTCCTGCAAGGTCTATACATATAATGCATCCAAATTCATTTCGTATTCTATGCGTTCTGATTACTGCTATTCTGTTTCTCAGGTATTTCATGTCCCTTCCCTGTATCCTTGTAACAAGCAGTTTCCTCTCTACCCGCCAAAGAGGATAGGAACATACAATGCACTGAATGTTATTGCCTTGTTTCTTGGAACAACACTTTAGTTCCAAATGAAACTTATTAAAAATGTTTCTGCTCATCTTCCTCTTTCAAGTAAGCGTTTCCAAATCGGAACAAAGAATTCAGCCAAAACCTAACAATTCCTAACACGTCCATCTACGTCATAATTTATTCGTATACCATTTTTAGAAACCTGTTATTTTTTATTCGACGTAGGCTGTATGTCTCCTCCGTCTTTTTTCCGATATCTTTCATTTATACTAAATAATGTTTAGCTCCTGCCTGATAACTTTATTCGAAATTTCCTCATTCTGAAATAGCCTTTGTGCGAAGTATTTTTTTTTTTTTTAAGGGTTGTTGGTACGCAAAATAAATTACGTATGTATCTCATTACTACCCAAGCGACATGCATCGCAAAAGATTGTTTGACAGTATACAAAAATGGACGAACAACTGCTCCACAGTTTACTAATTAGCTATTATATTCCACCTTCAAGCACCGCACTATAGACTCGTTTTGAGATACGTAATTTTTAAGTAAGAGTATTAATATCAGTAGATCTCAGGAATGCAGACTTTTGAATTGATTTTAGATATTGGGATCTGAAGTATATAAAGGACGGGAAGAGAGAAATATCTAACTGTATGGCTAAAAGTATGAGTATTCTATCTGCTGATTGTCGTAGCGAAACAGCGTGCTATGAATTCATGTTCCAGGAATAATGAGTTCGTATTAAACTTATGGCACGGGTATTATTTAACTGAAATTTGGGTCTGCATTTTCTTATTCTTGGGTTTTGCTTCACATTGTGAATAAAAACTTACATGGAAGCATGCATAATAGAAAAAATCTATATCAGTGATTACTAACCCTCAATTCCACTTTTATCTTTTTTTATATATATATATAAAATGTAGCAGTATAATTGGTTGAGGTCACTAGAGTCGTAGAAGGGTTACGAACAAGAAACGGGAAGCAATTAGGTGGTTGCATTTGGCAGGAACCATCCCGGCTGTCGCCCTGAGCAATTTCGATAAACCACGTAAAACCGAAACTCTGTGGAACAATAATTCCTAGGAGAGTACAAACCTAGAGTCCGAACATCTTGGGTGAAAGGCTTATAAAGCCCCAGATCCGGCTTGCATGTCCATTTGTTATTTGATTGAAATGCAATTTTTATGCATAATTATTAGTAGCAGCAAAATCCGACTCTGCAGGGTTTCCTATCAAAATATAGCCGCAAGTATTTTTAATTAAATTAAAAAAAATGTATTTTTTTAAGATAAATAATTTCAAAGAGAAACGTGTAAAGAACTTAAAAACTTTAGGTTGCCTATGTAAAAATGGCCGCAAGAAGTGATTGCCAGCTGTTGAAGTTAACGCACCATAACCTACCTATAACAGCTCTTTGAAATAAATAATTTATTTTAAAGGAACAATTGAACGGATCTCAATTTTTTTTTCTTTTTGTGAAAATTTAATTAAAAATACTTGCTGATATATTTTGATAGGCAACCCGGCAGAATCGCAGAATCTGTATTCTGCTGCTAATAATTACACATAAAAGTTTTATTTCAACCAAATAACAGATGAACCTAGAAATCATACAGCCGGATCTTTGACTGTTACGATCACTTATATGAGTCACAAGATACAAACAAGTCCTGGGAACAGTTGAACGCCGTGAGGCAGAGGTATCGAATGACGCCGCTAGACTAGCGTGTTTCGCGCGGCTGATGAGCACAGAAAAAAAGCCTTCCCCGGTCACGTGTGGTACTCGGTACGCTGACACGGGTGTCAAGTTCAGGGACGAATGCCTGTCTGCACGCAATATGACGCAACACACGCTCTCGCGTCACCACGTGCGTGTTCTGGAGCTCTCATTCACACTCTCGCCTCGCTACAGCACGCAACTCTTTTCTTTCAATTAGTCTACTCGCAAGTGTAAAACAGCTCGTTTACTTTCTGAACAGCACCCCGTAAATATTTCTGTAAAAATATTACCCGGAATACAGACAAAGCACTTACTGGCTTAAAAACGTATCACACGAGGTACATTCAAATTCATAATACGTATAATCCGAATTTAACTCCGAATGAAACATATGGTGGCACTGCTTGATAGGCAGTAAGAATTCGTGCAGTTATTTGCCAAACCTGTGTGAAAATTTAAGAAGGGGAACAAGGTCAATATCACAAAATCAATGGTGAAAAATATCGGAAATTTATAAAATATTCGAAAAAAGTTTTATGAGGATACTGTTATCAGTATAGCAGAGCACTCGATTACGACCGAAAAAAAGGATCAAGATCACTATTTCCTAATATGGGTTTGAAGAGAAAAAATTGATATGGAAGATGTTACCTACCGGGAAGGGTACCAGAACATTTAAAACCAGGGTGACTATACTGGAAAATACCAGTATGTTAACTTTTCCTTACTGCTTTACGCCTCGTCGACGTCGAGATAGTTAAGAGGCGGGAAAGGGCGGAGCAAGGAACGGAAAGGGATTCGGTTATAGCATTTTGAAGGAATCATCCCGATATTCGCTTGGCGTGATTTCGGGAAACCACGGAAAACCGAAATCTGAATGGCTGGACGGGGATTCGAACCCGCCTCCTCCCGAATGCGAGGCCAAAGCGTCACCGCTCACCCGTCAATCACTTTACTTGTTTTATTAGATCCTTCAGTTCGAAATATTCGGGTAATTCACGAACATTTCCCACTGCAAGCAAACTAATGCCATGGAAAAATTTAAGAAGCACGTCTCAGATACCGCCAATATTTTCCACTATGACGATAACAACCTAACCAAACCATGCTAAATGATATTTTTGTAATTATAACTCATAAATGAATAAGGTGTAGATACGATGATAACAGAAGCATTCTACAATTTTTTAAGTATGCACAGGCCATTCTAACCGTCATCGTGTTGACATCTTATGATCAGCTTATTTATCCACAAACATCTGAAATTTGACACCTAGCAACATCAGACGACTTAATAATTAAGAGAATTTTACACCAAGCTATAAAACCTTTCTTGATGAGAAAAATATTTACATTCTAAACGTAGGGCTCTTTCGGTAATCTACCTAATTTTAACCGCGTTCGGGCGTCAAATTAACATGGAATTTAATTTGAATTATCTTACCAATCCACGAGAATGACATTTGATCTAGTATAAAATATTAGCATCAATCTGCAGCCGAAGTTGCTGGACAACATCAGAAAACAAAATAAAACACCTTATTATGTTTTCTGTTATACAGAATTTATAGGGCCAAAGGAAAGTAAATTGACAAACTTAAAAACAGTTTTAAAAAAAACCATAGCAAAAACTTCCGTATATAGAAAAACTGCGAAGAATATTGAGTCTCTCTTTCCTCCAAAAGGCAAGGCACAGCAGACCAAATTTATAGTCCATACTAAGAAAACTATTTTAGTATTAAAGAAAGTATCAGACAGATCTTCCTTCAAACGAAGTTTGACTAAAGTCTCTGCCAGACGAATTTCATTGCGCAATCGAATCATCTAGACTTGTTTGTCTCCTCAATTCACACGGCAGAGTTTGACTCGGTATCTCGCTTGCTCATGAGAATTGACAAACCGATAACGATCTAATGTTTTCGAAGCACGTCGAACATTTTATCCAGTTTATCAGCAAGTCTGCTTAATGAAACTCGCGACCTAACGTTGTATCTATAGAGACGAAACTAAGATCTTATGTCTAAGTGGTCTTTATCCTTGTGTTTCAAACTAGAGTGGATATACACTGGATAAAAATCTTAATAACTATACCCTATTCACTCTGAACTGGCGACTCAAGGTCGTGACCCCCACTCCTCACTTCACAACCCCCTCCCTTCCGACCTGAACGCTGTGTTCTGGTAGGCGAGTGGCAAGTTTCCCCTCTGCAGCGGAGTGGGGGTAGAGCAGACTGACCTTGAGCCGCCTCTGTTAATTGAACGGGCTATAATGCCTGAAGTAAACTGGTTTTCAGGAACAGCACACATGAATCTATTTGTACTATATGATGTCAACTTTTATCACCAGTGATTAAAGAATGAAATGTTAAATTTATGGAGCTAGAGGTGCAACGTGACTGGTACAAATTAATAAGTTCACATTTCTACTTCATTGTCGCTTGAACCAGCTAAAGGATTATATCGATTTTTTGCTCGGCAGCAAACCTGAACGCTTATTGTACTTATTTTGTCATTTACAGATTAATATAACGATATTTCGTAGCAAGATATTCTCGTTATTACACTGAACAGGTTAAGGCTCTACCGGGAACATAGTCCTCTCCAGCGTCTCCTGTCCTTCGACAATCTTCTTCCACCACAGTCCAGTTTGCTCCTAACTTGCACACACTTAACTACTTCCTTCGTCTAAATATTCCGTGGGCTCCTGGAGATCTCTACCCTTCTGTTTTCAAATTATACATTTTCTTTGACATCCTTTTATCAATCATCATCTTCACGTGTACATATAACTGGAATCCTCATCTTTCAGTTCTGTCTTGTACACTTCTTGTTTCAATTACGTTACTCAGCACCTGCTCTTCTGAAACTTCCCTTCTTTAGTCCGAATACTGCTAATTTATTTCATCATCCATGTTTCAGGACCATATGTTAGTATTATAACCAAGTACGTCTAGTTAATAATCCTTTTGCACTTCTTTGGCATCTCCCTGCTGCCCCTTACGCTCCTCTAAAATTCTTGTACTCTTCTGCATCTTTCATTTACTTTCTGTTTAATTCTTTTCCATCACACTTTCCAAATACTTGATACCTTCCGTAGCCTTCAGTTTTGTTACCTCCACGTACATCATCCCAAGATATATGCAGCCTTATTCTGAAGTTAAAATTTCTTGGCTACTAAAATTCTCAAAGAATAAAAGAATAAATTACTGAATCAACCCGAGTATTAGGAAAACTAGCAGTTTCCTTCAACCAAATAACAGATGAACCTAGAAATCATACAGCCGGATCTTTGACTGTTACGATCACTTATACGAGTCACAAGATACAAACAAGTCCCGTAGCAAATGTGAAGGGGCCCTTGATTTTTGTCGTCCGGGGGGAAAAAGGTCGCCCATCTAGCCTAGGTGCGGGGCCCCCTAGAAGGCGCGAGGCCCCTTAGCATTTGCTACCTCCTGCTACGTGGTTAATCCGGTACTGGTTTAAACGGAGATCACCAGCTTGCAGAATTAGTTCTTAAGCTGTTATTTAAGAATTGAATTCAACCATAGGATAACGCATTGTTTCTAACAAAAGAAAACGAGGAACCATCAGAATGTGTTAAAGACAAAAGAAAATTTCTTATTTCAGTTTTTGTCACCCTTGAAGCCTTCAATGCGGGTGCTTTAACGTTGTTGCAGTAAGCGTTTCGACATTATGTTGGGAAAAAAAATATTCCATAATTTTTAACTCGTATAGATGATTTTCTGGAGGCGGAATTACTATGCAAAACACCGTAAATAATGTCATTATCAGCTTATTTTTTAGATAATTTGGGATATTCCACAGACGCATTTTCTGTCACCTTCTGTCAGACGTATTAGCAGAAGCAGCGCCCGGTGACACATCCAGTAGTTTATTAGACATAACGTGACGCGGCGCGGCAGATTAGCTGTCTGATAAGACCAGCTGTCACTGCGGCGTATGACACGCCTGATCCGCGATCTCGCGTCGGCTTTGAACGATCTATCTGGAGCCCGAACGCTAAATTGTCCGCAAGAAAAATGGCATTGTGTAGCAGAATCGTATGTGCAAATAATGGTTCGATATTTACGGAGAGAAAAACTAATATTTTTGTTGATACTGAAAAGACGGGCAAATTTAATTTATTACGGTCACGCACTCTATTGTGTGAACGGAACAAAAAGGCCAAAAGTTTTTTTATTCGTAGTTGCGCAACTACTTTAATCCGTGGCTGGATCAGATATGATTAAATAACTGTAAATACCACTACAATCCTAACATTAAAACAACCCTTATGTTAAATAACTGCCTATACAAAAATTGCATCTAGGCACTGTTTGCAAGAGATGTAACCTCATATTTCTTAGCAATTAAGAAGTAAGATTCAAGTTTCCCTTGAAATGTCCGCTTTTTTTATATATATTTACGGAAGTACTCGGCTGGCTGGTTCTTGATCTATTGACAACAAACTCGGAAGAACACGAAATTAAGTTTTTACTGTCAAAACCTCACACTAACCTTTCAATAGAAATGAAATAATAGCTGATCTCAGACTATACTTCAGAATTAATTTGATAATTCATGAAACAGGAGGCAATTAACAAAATATATATGTTTACGTAGTAATGATTTTGAGCAGTTAATAATGAGAAGCAGTATTTTTCAGAAGCGAAAAGGACATTTTCATATGTATAAAACCTAATTACCCCAATGCATGCGACGATTTGTTGTTGTATCGCCTAACACAAAAATGTTTCTAATAGCAAGCCTTGAACTTACAGTTCAGTGGTAGCGCAACAAGTACGATCAAAAACCCAGTCTCAAAAATGGTGACCGCACAGTGGTATAACACGTACAACTATTCTGGTTCATCGGTAGTTAGGTGAATGGTAACTGCCAATGAGTGAAACAGCACCGCTGGAAATTATTGAAGACTATTGTGATATAAGATGATGCGTTTATTTTCAATTAAACCTCTTGTCACTTAACCACATTTTTTTTTATGTCTATGTTTACTGCTAAGGAAACTCTTCTGTATGATGAAAAGACGAATTACATCAATTAGTTTTTTTTTTCCTTCTGTAAAAAGAGGATATTTTCACGAAATTTCAATGTTTCAACGTTCGAAATAGTTGTTGAAGGCATGTCAAGAGTTTCGAGGAAAATTTGATTGTAGTAAAACTGAATAAGAAATGCAATTTCCAGTCAAACTAAAGACACCGAAAACAAGTCAACCAATATGACTGACTATATAAATACCTAAGAAGTAAACTGAAATCATTTGAATACTTGAATGACCAGTTAAAATACAAAATAGCCGCCCATTATTTTGGGAAGAATTAATATGGAAACTGGTTGTCTTGCAGTTAGTTCCGCGTACTAAGCAAAAAGAAAAAAGTTTAAAAGATGTAAATATGGCTCGGTTAATCTCGTTACACAGGAAAAAAAGCTGCCAGGCAAGTGCAATGAACCGTGGCAACACAACTAAGGGGAACTTTATCTCGTATAACTGAAAAAAAGCTGCTTGGCTCACTCATGGCTGGTATGACCAGTCGTAGTTTACTCAGCCGATCTTCCAGCATTTTCCTTTTCCAATTATAGCCCCCAAGGTCATCAAATTGGCTCAGGTATCTGCGGCAACACGTGATGTCCGGCAACGATCACGAGGATAGCTGATACGAAACACGCTCATGGAATAAATTCCCATTAGAGAACAGAAGGCTTCCAGGTGGTGATGCATAGAAAGTAATCAACAAATTGTGTAGCGAAGTCCTGACTTAAATAACAAACCTCTCATGAATGCGTATGATCAGAGCATTCGTCATAGTAATGGTGATACGTCCGTCCGATGGGTACGTTAAGCCCGATGTTTCGGAACAAATGGGCTTGCATCTTCTCTTACCATCCCCATTATCTGTCATTCATACAACACATTACATTCGGTAACACTCATCAAAATACAGGCCAGTCGTGCAGTACGAGTGTATTTGAGTGACTAACAACTTGAGCGACTACAGCCTACTGCATAGCTCGATAGGAATGTTCGAACAGTTCTCAACCACGTTATAGATCAACGAATCAACAGTTCTAGATGAACTGAAATACCAAAATTGTGTTTGATGGATGGGAAACGTGCGTATACGAAATACGCGTCATGCAGGCATCATTAACAAAAATTATATATAGTACTTCTCAACTGCGTTAAAACGTGTAGCAGGGCCCCAATTACGAGTTTATTATAACTTATGTGGGAGCATGCGTTAAGGAGATTGATGGTGGTATATTCGGATAAATCTTGGTGCAACTGTCAAATCTGTTAGGAACCATAGATTTTTAAATTAATATCTGTTAACCTAAGGAAGATAAAATTGATAGAAGCCAAAAGTAATTACACCTTACTACTCAAAACAAAGTTATGTAGTTTAAGAAGTCATTGATACTAAATTATAAATTTCAGGAATTTTTGCATTTTGGGGCGTCTATTAATTACGTACGGTGTGTTCTCTGAAATTTGAACCCCTCCTCCCGACGCTGCTGACTTCGTTAATTTTTTACCCTTTTTCTTTTTAGCTCTCCTGTCTTGAAGGGTGGTTATACCACTGTAACCTTGGGATCAATGTCGTTTATAAACTTTTTTAAATTTTTTTAGCTCTAGTGTTCAAGGAATTAAAAAGATGACGTGAGATTCGCCCTCCCCTCCCACGTCCAATTTCACCCCACGTAATTAACGACTCCCCTATACGTGTTTTTTACGCATCTCAAATTACTAATTCGTAATAAGCTTCCTGCTGGGAGCGTCCATAAACCACGTAGCTCCATTCTGGACTCCTGTGAACCTGCCCCTCCACCCCATCCCCACGTGGTCCGACATGGCTTTTGCCTCTAACCCCCCCCTCCCCACGTAGCATGTAGCATGTAACTTTATTCCCTTTTGACTCCAAAAGACATTTTGTACCGTTTTCTCTTGTCCGACTATTGTAAATTACATTCGAAAAATATTAAGTGAGGGAAATAAATATTTCTCTCTGTGTTCTGTACCTCATTTTAATTTTAGAAAATGATATGAATGGAAAGCTGCGTGGCCTGGTTTGGAAACCTCCGCTCCTCACGTAGTGCAGCGTAGCCTTCCAGCCAACCCCTTCCCCCCTAGACCGAGCCACGTAGTTTATGGAGACCCCTCTACATACATATGAAGGCCCGTTCCCCCGATCCCTTGTAACGAAGGCGGGACGGGACGAATACTCAACCACACGCCATGGGAACAGGGCCGCCTCTGCTAGCGGAGACGAGACGCAGCTACCCACTCTGAGTCGGTAAACATCACAGGCGTGTGTAGCGGTGCGCTGTTGCCATCGGTTTGCAGCAGTGGTGCGCACCCCTTCTGTTGCTGTAAAGTGCTCTGTGCCAAACAACACTAGCCAACGTGGTGCGAAGGTGGCGGCAAGGTAAGCTAGGACTAACCTGCGGCCCGCGGTCGTCCCTACACTTCGGCTAATAAGGTCCCGTCTCGTCTCGCCTTCGTTACAAGGGATCGTGGGAACGCGCCTTGAGAGGTCCCTACTTCCGCAGGTGAGCTATGACTCTCAGAAGTCCCTGGCCTGCCTCAATTCAAAACAAATCTACCCCTTGAATGACATAACAGAGTGCGGTACTGACCTGGGCCAGTGGTCGGGGACGAAGATGTTCCACCAGGAGGGCCTCTTGTGTCGCTCGGCGGCTGCGGCGGCCGCCTCGCCGATGACGCCCTTGCGCCGCTTGCGCTCCATCTTGATGTGCCAGGACTTGCGGCGGCCCCGCTTGTCCGCCACGGTGGGCCCGAGCCCGGGCGGCATCAGACTGGCGGGCGCGGCGGCGGTGGTGGCCACGGCCTCCAGCACCAGCGGCAGGCTGTGCGTGCTGCTAGCCGACACCGCCGGGTCCAGCTCTGCGGCCAGCGCGGCCGCCACGGGGCTCTTGGCCCACGCAGTGCCCACCGCACCGCCCACCTGCTCCACGTTCACGCGAACAGTCTCCATCTCACAGTGTCTGTCACGGGGAGGCGCGACTCCTCAGCTCCTCATCGTCGGGGCCTGCGGACACACAACAGCTTGCACCACGCTCACAATACACGCTGGTTATCTCTTCCGAAAGAAAGCAGAAAAACGTTAACGGCCGAAGTAGAGTCAACAGTACTTTTTTTTCTTTTCCCGTTGCCAACTTAACGAAATTAGCTTCACTCATCTCACCTGTAATACATTAAAGCTTCATATGCAAAATCTGAAGCGATCGCGCCAATGAAGGCTGCATTTACCAAGAGGAAGGCACGAGGATCGCAACACCGACCAAGATAATTTCCTGCAAGTTGCAATAGGCCGCAGTACAGAGACAACGTTTTACTATTAAATGCTTCTACAGACGCGTCCTTCAATTGACGCATTCTGTGTGTCCGTAGCATGGCAACCCCGGATAACGGAGCGTGCATAAAGCACGTAGCTCCATTTTGGCCTCCTTTGAACCCCCCCCCCTCCCTCCACGTAGCCCAATGTGGCTTTTGTCATTGGAGTCCTTGCCAATAAATACCTACCTGTATGTAATATATGCTTACAGAAGTATTGTATGACCTGAAGACGCTAGTATCGTACACAAACTGCTACATGCCAGTGGTGCGCGTTTGGTCGGTACAACCTGTCACTCTTCCATTATCTAAATCCTTCAACATTATAAACTTGCAGACAATAAGCCTACATCAATCAATTAAGTTTTTATCAATTTCAGTTATTATCTTCACTACAGATTGGCGTAATGTAACCAGTAAAACGTAGATTTTAAAACAAGAAAACTTTAATCTTAAAAATCAATGACTATACGCAAGGAACAGTAAAGACATTTGACCATGCTCTTTAAAAAGTCGTTCAAATGGCACGAGTTTGGGGAAACAATAGAAAATCATAATTTTATCACCGTTTCCTGCGAAGAACTTTTACCATTTTCCCACCACACAAACTTTGACCATTTGCTTTTTTTTAAATTTGTGTACTCAAGCACGCAAGATTATCATCGTTTTAGTGCACATATTAAGCTGGAAACTGAAGTGCATCAAATAATATACATTCCTTATCAATTTTTCATATTGTGGAATTTTAAAAGATAAATAAGAAAGGAAATGGATCGAGTCTAATCAAATGGGTGAAGTGTGATTAATAATGGAAAACACTTTCACCGTGTGGGCTTATTTGGCCTGGAGATCCAGGTGGATATTGTTCCCCGCCTAGTGCAGAGATATGACTGCCCATGTCTTCTGTCTCTGCAATGAACAACATCCCATTGAGTGAAATAAAGCTTGTGAAAGATGTAACGTATCTTGTGTATGGTCACTTTATTTCTGTTTGTGAAATGTGTGGTTTATAAGGCGAAGATCGGGGAACATTTCAGAATTCGTCTAGATGATTACTGGAAACCTGAATACCGTAATCATGATGGATGGTATGCCAGGCCCAGGAACTGAAGGTGGACCTGTTGTACACACAGATATGGGTGACATTATATGGCCACTATTGTACAGTCCAGCAACTGCGCACAAGAGTGAAACAAAAAATATCAACTGGATTGATCCAGAAGATAATCACTGTCTGGGTGAGAAAATACTGTGAACTCTTATCTCGAAAACAACTTTATCTGAAATAGAATCACCATGATAACGCAAAGAGACACTCAGCGACGCTGCATCTGCAAAATGATCGTAAAAGATATTTTTATTTCAGTCCACAATGGAGTCCAGTCACGCGCTTACCATTAACTTTCTCTATAGAAATCTTTACAGTGATAGCCGTTGTGTAAATTCTAAGAAGCAATAACCAACCCCTCATGTCTTAAAATCAGTGGTTGGCTCAATGCTGAAGACAATATGACGCCCTAATGGGAATAATATCTTTTGCGTGCATAGAACTGGCGGTGACAAAAACTAAGCTTTCACTTCGAACCGCATACTCTTCTTCGGCCAAACACCGCAATCCGAAAGTACGCAAGTACTGTGCAGACGACTAAGCGTACAAAGAACGCTACATATTTAACGATATAATAATCAAAGCGAAATTCATTTACGACAGTCAAACAGTTATCGGCCATCGTTTAATGAAAATAAAAAATAAACTCAGGGACCAGTAGTTATTCTACTAAGAATTCATTAATTCTCTTCATTATGACTTACAGCACAACTTTAAAATAAAACTAACCAGCAACGTAAAAAATAAAACCGTATCTGTCGTAATACGTTGAAGTTTGCATGTAAGTTGGCCACTATTAAATAAAATTGACCTTACGAATCAACATAAAATATCGAATGTATTCAAAACAAGTCCCGTATAGAACAATGATTCCTTCACAGATTACAAAAGTGAATGTAAATTTATTGGTGTTTATGGATTAGATGTAAGATTGAAACATGAAGATAATGTTTAAGATTCATTATTATACAACTAGTCTAATACCGTGACCGTTTCTTGGGTATCGTCACGGGTCTAGAATAGTTCCAGTTTTTATGGTCAAACATTATTACAGGTTGACCTGATCTGACCAAATGCGGACTTGACCCCTAGCATGAATAAAATCTCTTGAGCCTGTAATGATCCGCGAGGGACAGAGGTGCGCGTGTTTCTTTTCTCGTCTGTGTGTGTCGGACCCCGGTCCCAGGGGAGGTTCTGCTGCTGTTTGGGGAACGCCAGCCCCTGAGTGTTTCCATTAAATGTGACTTATGGCATAACAGCTTCGTGACAAGGCCTGCGACTCAAGATGGAGTGGGAGCCTGGGCTGTTTTAGTAAACAAATAAAATAAAAATGTATATCTGTATCCAAGAACGAAGGGTGGGGAAACCAGGGAGTACACAGCCAATAGGAAAAATTTGTATTTTTATTACAAAAAAGGGTGGTTTTGTTGCATGTCCTGAGCCAACCAACGGAAAAAGCTTCCCTCCAAAGACAGTGATTGGCAGACGTCCTGAAGAGGGGGCGGAACCCGACGCTTCTTGGAGGCAGCGCGAGAAGACAAGTGGACTTGTTGACTACCGACGGAGAGGTGTGGATCGACCGAACAGCGGACTACTGGGAACAGCAGTGAGGCAGCCGGCCGTGATGGAGAGCTGGTCAACCACCGACTGCACAACGTAGATTCGCCTGCACGGTAACCACCATTCGGAAAAAGGAACTTTTGCATCATCGTCATTTTTTTACCCTAGTTATCGCCCTGAGACAGACTCTCTTGCTCCACCGAGAAAGTTATGTACCCCTGTGTTGCAGAAAGAAAATTAATCTTTGTAAAATCTTGTCAAGCAAACAATTAAAGTAAATCGTAAAGTCAGATTGTGAACCTTGGTTTCAATAGATCCCATCCAATCACGTAATGTGTCATTTGAGTTTATTAATAAGTCTATTTGTCCAATAATTCATGTTTAAGTAACAATACTTTGAGATCTGGATGTCGCTTCCCTCAGAATAGGGTACACTCCAATCTCTGGCGCCCACCTGATGTTTTTATGCTTAATATTAGTTTGAAATTAATAACTGGTAATGAACGGCCACAGTATGGTCGAGAAGTCGCTTTCCTAACATAGGGAACACTTCAAATTATGACGCCCAGAACGTGGGGCTAACGAAAAAAAAAATAAACGAGCGGATGCAAAAGTTTCAATCCCAACATAATTTAAATATTAAATTTTATTTCAGTGCAGAGTGCTGAACCAGGTGGAGAATTTAAAAAAAAAAAAAATAATTATATGATCTATGTTAAACATACATGTTTTGCTATGTCATTTGAATTTTGTTTTATTTAGTTTGGGATGCAGGTGAAAGCAGGATGGAGAATATAATATGTTTGATGTTTTGTTGATGTTTTCTTAGTCGATGTTCAAAGAGTGTTGAGTTGGCATAGGACTGAAATTTGGTGTGATGGTTTTTTTTGTTCGCCTTTGTGTTGTCCTGATTTGTTGTGTGATGGTCTCTTATTTTGTGTTGTCTTGTTATTATTGTGGAATATTTTTTTGGAAAGTTATGTTGAAACAACTTCCAAGGTTCATGTCTGAAGGTAAGAATTTTCATCTGACCGGCGTTGAAAAACTCTGTGTTTGAGTATAAAATATCTGTTTGACTATGCTGAGATTTGTATGAGTTTTTTTTTGCTTTCATTATATTAGTGCGGTCAAAATCTGTATGCATTTTGGTAATCGGGGAGTTTATTCTGGTGTGTTTTACTGATTTTCCGTGTTATATTCGCGGTTTATTTGCATTTATTAAAAGTGTGATGGTCGTAAATGCGGTTTACTGAGTGGTTTAATTTAACGTTGTTTGTAAAGAATTTTATTAGTATTTGAAATTTAGTAACGTGAACTTACGCTAATGAATTAAGTGAATGTTACTCAGGTCAGGAAAATCAACAAACATGTCGCAAAGTACCAATCAGTCAACTTCAGAAACGACAGACTCTGTGAGTGTAGAAAGCGCACAGTTTCCAGTCGATGCCGGGATAATGGAAGTTAGAGAAAATCCTTGTCAAACCGGATGAGGCACAATCACGTGCCCTCCACTAATGAACCGATTCAACAATCGGTAGCTCAATCTGAAAGTAGTACTCAGACTACGGGTTGCGAAAATGTTGCGTCTAATTCCATGATGGTAATGTTGCGACAAATTCTGGAACAACAGAAAGCTATGATGGAAAGACAAAATGAAACCGAAAACCGGATAAGCGAAAGATTTGGGCTCTCAGTGAAAGCTTGAAAATTGATATAAGTCTACAGTTGAATGAACAGCGAATCGCCATTTGCGAACAAGTAAGATCTGATTTCAGAAGCGGGGATGCCGATATGAATAAGATCGAAACTGAAACTGCACGTCAGTGCATGAAAAAAAGTTTGGAGAGACGGATCGAAAAATGACGAGCATTCGCGAAAAACAGTAGACCAGGAAATAAAATCTACAATGAGTGTAGTGGAGCATGAAGACATTAAAAACACTGTAGCTGTGGTTGTTGATAAGTGGAAAAACGATGAATAATTTGAATGAATTGAGGAGCACTACGAGGGAAAATCAAATGATTGAAGATGAAGTTTCTAAGGAAACGGAAACAAGTGATCCTGGAAGACATCTGAGGATGATTTGCGAACTGTAGAGTCTTGCGGAAAATTTGCTGAAATTGAAAGTATCATCGGAAGAAAAGAAGAAAACAATGCGTGTGAAAATAGTAGCTTTTCACGTTCGATTACCGAACTCGAAAAGAGTATGTTGAAGGATGAAATTAAGTCGATTCGGCTACAGCTGTCTGTCAGTGGAACAATAACAAAGAAAAAAAAGAGACAAATACACAAAGATCAACAGTCTGCAGCGAACGAGAATACATAAAGTATGTCAAGTTCTTAAAGGTAAATGAAACATCTGCCGGGATAATGGGAGAGTTTCAGAGGCTGAGAACCTTGCGGAAAAACAGATGTGTGAGGGGGGCTGCTTTCCTCCGGGTGCCTGACCTCACAGCTGGAAGGGCGGGTGACACAAGCGAAAAAAAAGTTCTGGATCACTGGCCCACGCTAGAAAAGGTATTCGACCGGGAGTCCTACAGAAATATTACAACAACAAAGAGAAAACAAAGCTGTACAGGATTGCCGATCGTAAATGAACAAAACTGCTTGGAGTATCGAGCGAATAGGAATAATAATAATTTGGAAAATGAAAAATGGATGCAGATTGTGCATGGCCGCTTGAAGTTTTAACGAATATATGAAGCATTTTTGGTCGCCCGATATTGGAAATATGACCATGCAAGATTATAATGTTTGTAGTTAGCAATAAGTGAGTATAGAATAGTAACTGTAAAATTAATTTTCGTACTGATAATTATTCGAGCATTGTAGGATCCGTTAGAAATGTGGTTTCATCAAAAATAATATAGAACGGAAGTTAATGTAGCTAATTTCGTTGAAAAAGATAATAATAATAATTGAGATGTATGAGTGGACAGAATACGGAAAAATTGATCAATTGGTGTTCCCAAGTTTAGAAGCTTTCCATAAAAAAAAAAAGACCCCATTATTCATAATACTAAAAGAAAATATCCTCGACGAATTATAAAAAAGAGAGAGATCTGGTTTAATTACGTTATGTTATAATTAATTCGAGACGGGTTTGCTGAAATGTTTACAAAGGTAATCAAATCTAAAATACTACGTGACATTAAGATGTAGTTTATAATCGGAATGATAATAATTGGCGGTGTGTTGATGTTGAAAATCGTAAGAGACAAGAGAAAGGAAGTGCTCGTGATAGTAAGAATGATGACGAAAATTTGCGAGAAATGATATTGAATGATTGGTAAGGATATATGCTGACCGAAAGACCGTTGAAGGTAAAAGGGGCATAAATGATTTGTTGACGGATGAAATCGTCAATTAGAATTCAATAGATGACAGAAAAAGTCATTTCGTCGTGGAAGCTAGAACGAGCGCGGAACTATAGTCGCATTACGAAAGTAGAGAGTGGTCCAACACGCTGAGAATTTTCTGAAAAGAGGATTGTAAACGCTTGATAAAGAATATACATAGAACACCGGTTAGAAGATTTCACGAAAAAAGTAATTGTGGCTTGATAAAAATTAAAGTGGTTTGAAAAGAAATGTGAATAATCATGAACCCGTCATGAAAGATTTTCCGAGGATGCTATGAGAAAATATTTTGAATTGGTGGTATAAAACGATAAAAGATAATTAGATTTACTTAAGTAGTTAAAATTGATACTGGTCGTACTAAGATTGTTTTGCTGTCTAAGAGCCCTGAAATTTTAATTTTACAGATGGGAAACGCCGATACAGAATGAGTTGGTTGTAAAATAGTTTGAAAAACGTAGAAGTAAAAATAGTTAAGCACTAGAAATAAGCCAACGGATCGTTGAAGATTTAAGTAGTGGACGATAATTTAAACCTATTTTATTATTGTGATAAGAGATTTTAGAATAATAAGATTAATTTTCCTGCTCTAGCAGTAACGAAAACTATTCAGTCTTGTTTCACTGGTATTGTTTGAATCAACTTCTTTAACAACGGCGTGGTAAGTGATACGGTCGGTGACACACAATAAAAAAATCACACACGGGGTATCAACATGCCTTAGAGTGGGAAGGAAGGGTTTTTCACGAAAAAGGAACCAAGGATCTTACAAAACTCAGCTAGATAATCATTAGAAAGACGTGCTTCTGTACTGGTCAGAGGATAGACATTCATGTAATTACGCTACACATTGCTGTGTGAGAACTTAAACTGTATACTAATCTTGGAAGTTGGTTCAATGAAGGTATGTGGTCAGAGAAACCACTGGTGAAAGAGTAATAATAAAAAAAAAAGAATATAAAAAAACTTATTTAGTAAGGTTTTGTGGTAAGGGTACGCTCATCACAAATGATTGTGTGAAGGATTATAATCCTAAAAAAAAAATAAAAAAAAATAGTTTAATGAATATAGAATTGTTAGAAAACATTAAGAGAATGTGAATGATAGAGTATCTACAAGTGAATTAAGAATTTTCAAAGTTATATGTCCATTTATTTTCATGTTTCATTGTTTAATTATAGATGCAACATTGTTAGATAAGTAATGAATGTAATATGTTTATAAATTAGATGACGTACTCCATCTGGTTTCGCTCCACACTTGTTCAGGGGATTGAAACGGATGCTCTTGAATCATGTTAAATGACATATTAGCTGGGATGATTGAAAGCAGGGTATTTTATTACTCAATTTGATATTTTGTTAGTAGGTATGTGGAGTGGTCACAAGGGACAGAGCAAGACAGGGCATAATTAAATAGTGATGCTGGTTATCGCGAGTGTGTTTAGTGAACCAATTATTAAGGAATTTAAAATTATTCAGTGAATAATTTTAAATTATCGGAGTTGGTGGATAAAGTTGTAATGATCCGCGAGGGACAGAGGTGCGCGTGTTTCTTTTCTCGTCTGGTGTGTGTCGGACCCCGGTCCCAGGGGAGGTTCTGCTGCTGTTTGGGGAACGCCAGCCCCTGAGTGTTTCCATTAAATGTGACTTATGGCATAACAGCTTCGTGACAAGGCCTGCGACTCAAGATGGAGTGGGAGCCTGGGCTGTTTTAGTAAACAAATAAAATAAAAATGTATATCTGTATCCAAGAACGAAGGGTGTGGGGAAGCCAGGGAGTACACAGCCAATAGGAAAAATTTGTATTTTTATTACAAAAAAAAGGGTGGTTTTGTTGCATGTTTCCGAGCCAACCAACGGAAAAAGCTTCCCTCCAAAGACAGTGATTGGCAGACGTCCTGAAGAGGGGGCGGAACCCGACGCTTCTTGGAGGCAGCGCGAGAAGACAAGTGGACTTGTTGACTACCGACGGAGAGGTGTGGATCGACCGAACAGCGGACTACTGGGAACAGCAGTGAGGCAGCCGGCCGTGATGGAGAGCTGGTCAACCCACCGACTGCACAACGTAGATTCGCCTGCACGGTAACCACCATTCGGAAAAAGGAACTTTTGCATCATCGTCATTTTTTTACCCTAGTTAGCCCTGAGACAGACTCTCTTGCTCCACCGAGAAAGTTATGTACCCCTGTGTTGCAGAAAGAAAATTAATCTTTGTAAAATCTTGTCAAGCAAACAATTAAAGTAAATCGTAAAGTCAGATTGTGAACCTTGGTTTCAATAGATCCCATCCAATCACGTAATGTGTCATTTGAGTTTATTAATAAGTCTATTTGTCCAATAATTCATGTTTAAGTAACAATACTTTGAGATCTGGATGTCGCTTCCCTCAGAATAGGGTACACTCCAATCTCTGGCGCCCACCCTGATTTGTTTTTATGCTTAATATTAGTTTGAAATTAATAACTGGTAATGAACGGCCACAGTATGGTCGAGAAGTCGCTTTCCTAACATAGGGAACACTTCAAGCCTGAAGTACTCAGAAGTATTAACAGACGTAGGTATCAAACACGGACAGGGACGATCGGGCTATAATTATTGTTTAAAAGGTCGTAGATTCCAACTTGCTGAAATACAAACTTGACTTGTTTTTGACCCTTAAAGTTCACTGTGCAAAATTTGAAACATTACCGTTTGCTTCGAAAGCATAACGTTTATTATTATTATTATTGAGACTGGGCAAACATATATAATGCAATTTTTGGTCATTGTGTCTGTAACGGCCAGAGAACTTAATGCAGGTTCCAAATTATTAAACAGTTGAGCATCTCCGAAGAAATGAACTGCCGGAATACTCGATGCGGTAGCGAATTTGGCCTGGTGTCCGTTAAAGTAACCTAATAACACAGCTGACATGAACAAAGAATCAATAACCAAAGTGGTCAATAAAATAAGTAAAAAAGCAAATAAATCTTAATACGCAATAACACTAACGAAAGTTTTAATTAAATAGAAATTTAGCCTAGGCCGGAATGATATTTGGTTGCAGCAAAGATCATGGGTAATTTAAGTTCTTTTTAAAGTTTATGTTGCTTTCATTAGAAAAATGTTACTGAAAAGCAATTCGCCGATTTTCAGTCGTAATTTTTTGACTATGAAACGCTACGAAAAGAAAACTTAATGAATGTATTATGGCGATTAATTTGCTAACAGTTGTTTAGCTATTAAATTGTGGACATAACCTCGAATTTCTTCTAATGGTGTGTCTGGTTGCTGTTAATTTGCGAGTTAAGACTGCCACGTGACACCGTTCTCCAGCCAATAGCTATCGAGGTGAATGAGCTTAGGAAATTATATAGTATACTAGTGTAAGCCCGTGACCGTTTTTTATTTTTTTTTCGTATTGTCATGGGTCTAGAATAGGATGAAAGGTTATGACAGGTTGACCTGAATTGACCAAATATAAACTTGACCTGTGTTTCAGGGTTAATAAAATATCTTGAGCTTAAAGAACTAAGCATTAATAGAGGTAGGTATTAAACACGTACAGGAACGATAGCCCGTACAATTGTCAGACTCGAACTAACTTAAATATAAACTTGACCCTTAAAATTCACTCTGCAAAATTTTAAAAATTCTTGTTTGCTTCGAAAACATTGGTTTATTATTATTATTATTATTATTGGGACTGGGCAAACACTCATAATGTAATCATTGGTCATAGTATCTTTAACGGCCACGGAACTTACATATTCCATATTATTAAACAGTTGAGCAACTCCAAAGAAATGAATTGCCACAAAAGTCAATTCGGTAACATATTTCGTCTGATGTCCACTTAAAATAACCTAGTAACTCACGTACAGCGAACATGAATAAAGACCAATACTGAAAGTGGTCAGTAAAATACGTAAAAAGCAAATAAACCGTAAAGCATAAACGTTGGTCAAACAACAACATTAGTGAAAGTTTTAATTAAATTGAAATTTATTCTAAGCAGGAATGTCAATTGGCATTCATGGTTACAGCAGAGACCATAAGTAATTTAATTTTTTTAGCTTTCATTAGCAACATGTTACCGAAAAGCAGATCCACATTTTTTCAGCCGCAAAATTTATCAATATTCTTTTAACTAAGAAACGCTACAAAAAGCAAACTTAATGAATGTATTATGGCAATTAATTTGGTATCAGTTGCTTAGCTATTAAATTGTGGACATAACCACGAATTCCTTCTAATGGTATTCTGGTCGCTGTCCTGCGAGCGAAGGCTGACACGTGACACCGTTCTCCAGCCAATAGATATCGAGATGAGTAAATACGTGACATTACGAAATTATATAGTAGATGAGAAACTAACCTTGATTAGAGTGGATTTAGTAGAAATAAAAACCTTATTTAAATCAAGGAATATTACCTAATAAGGAAAATCTTGCTATAGAACGAATAATCTGTGTTGCACTATGAATATGAAAGCGAATAATAAGGTACTATAAGAAAGATAAAAGGAAGAAACTGCTATCTTTTGTAGCCTGGTGTTGTGGAAGAATTTATAAGATTATCTGGAAAGAAGAGGTCACAAATGAGAAAGTTTAAGACGGTCAACAGTTCAGAAGCTCCTTAAAAGGATTAAAGAGAAGTAAATACCTGCTAATTTGACTTATACGACTAGAGTTAATGAGTATGATTGGGAAAAAAAAAAACAGAAAGGAGGAATCAGAGGAAAGCTACGAAGGAGTTACACGAATCGAATAATGAAAGATATTACGCTCAAATACTTTTTACGAATTGAAGAGCAAAGTTGAGAACAGCCTTCAGATTGCTGACAAAGATTGGATCAACAAATTAAGTTTCGTTTTTTGTGAACTAAAAAAGCCAGTAATAAGAATTAAATATACTAAGTTTACTCACAAAAGAATTACTTAAACAGCGCAATCGCCAAATCCCCATACCCCATTCCTGTAATGATGAACAAGAACTTTTTATACGCACCTGGGAAGTAATCAAGGTCAGCAGTAAAAGAAACGGACCGTGTGTAACATTAACATTTAGATTTATGTGAATCTACCGAAATGTTTCAAAATGTAAACTAATATATATCCCTGTATAGTGAAAAAAGACTACATTGTCACGATTCCATATCACACTTCACGTCTGATCACTAAACAAGGTATTCACCAAAGGATCACTAAGATTTAAAGCGGGAAGATCGAACACTCCGATTATCAAAGTCTTGCGAGACGAAAGAATCCCGTCAACAGAAAGTCGACTACCCGAAATGTGACCCGTCTTTTGTTAATCGATACCAGCTTGGCGAGTCCAAATATTTGTACCCCTCTCCGCATAAGAGCTGTTTGACTTTCATAGCTCAATGAGGGTTAGGCTTTACGATGATGCAAGATGGCAGTAAAATAGCCCACACTACATTAAAAAACTGATGCCTAGAACATTGTCACCTAGGGTACTAGAAATATGACCATCACCGGGATGTAGAATTCAGATCGCATAGGCTTCTATGGACACGCAGGCAGCCTAAACTAAAATTAGCAGGATGCAGAGAAGAGACTTGTATGTTGCTTTGCGGCTCATAGTGAAACGTATGTTGTCAAGCAGGAGAAATAAAATTACTACTCTGGAGTAACTTCAATGAGAGCATTTATACAACGTCAATCAAAACAGCCGTCACGACGTTGTATTTAGATTGTTTCATTGCTGATACGGTGAAACAGTCTTCAACAAGCATAGTGACTTCATCAGGAAACGACAGAGCATGAAGTTGTATAAAGCAATAAACCGGTAATTTAAATGACATGGCATTATAATTTCCGGAAACAAGACTCACGCCAGTGTTTCAGTAACCAAATTGCTTCTTGAGCCATCAATGGAGCACACTATCTGTTAAACAGATGACTATCGAAATATTTTAGTCTTATTTACAAGTCCATATTTCAGCGTTTGTCGGATTCTTAACAGGAATTTTTAATTCGATTGTCAAAATTGCTCATAATGTTTCTATAGCAATTTATTAGTATTAGATAATGTTAGTGGAATAGAAATGTCTGAAGCTCAATAACCAGGAGTCCTATTTAAACATTTGATCTCAAACAAGACGGAATCTTTGATTCGTTTTGTACATAGAGCTAACAGTGCCTAGAACTTGGATTTAAGTTACAGCCAGAACAAATTCTGAACCAATAGATCACGGGCCGGTGCCTTTTGTATGTTACTCAAATTGAAAACAAGATCAAAGCGTTTAATAAAGGACACGCATTCCATTTGTGAGATTGAATGTAGTAGAAAATTCATCAAACTATAAAACTGCTTTCATTTAATAGAACTGGAGAGTATGGGAGTAATAATTAGTTCTATGGCTTCGGACAGTTATTCTTCGGTTCAACTGTTTGATAATACTGGCGATTGTGTGTTGCAAGAGTCATTCTTAGCAACCCTTTATAAGCTTTTAATTCGAACCAGATGTAACAGTAAAATAGTAAATATTAACACACTGATATCGAATATTAAAAATTAAGCAAGTTGTCAACCGGAAAATATGTCGGTGATCTCACTGTTTTAGTACTGGTGTTTGGAACTATTCAGTACGCTTGGATACAATTATGATGCAACATCTATTCCGAAATGTTTGTTTGAATTTGATATATATATATCCTGTATAGCCTTAACTGTCTCTACCAAATTCTTTTCTCATCCTTTTGCAGCGCCCAGTATTCTAGGAACGTGCAAGACACAGTAGTGAAGTTTATATGAACAGTGAACCACATCACGAGAAGTAAAACGAAAATGGAGTAAAAATAATAGAATGCACCGAGAGAGAAAAAGTTGATACGTCGAGAATAGATAACTGTACCACAATACACCGACATGACTGGAAGAGATGTAAGAGGTTGGAGATATACACTGGATTCCTCCTTGTATGATGACGTAATAATCTCATCAATTGCATACGAGAAACAGGAGTGGAACAACGATAAGGGAGCGTGCACAAACCACGTGGCTCGGTCCAGGGGGGGAGGGGTTGGCTGGAAGGCTACGGTGGGCTACGTGGGGGGAGGGGGGGGGTTCCGAGCCAGGCCACGTAGCTTTCCTTTCATAACATTTTTCACAGTTAAAATGAGGAATAGAACACACAACAGCATGTGAATATTTATTCCCCTCAGTTAATTATCTCCTTATGTAATTTACCATCGTCTGACGAGAGAAAACAGTATAAAATGTCTTCTGGAATCAAAAGGGAAAAAAGCTACATGGGGGGGGGGTAGAGGCAAAAGCCACGTAGGGCTACGTGGGGGGGAGGGGGGGCGTTCACAATAGGCCAAAATGGAGCTACGTGGTTTGTGCACGCTCCCTAACCGCAATGGTTAAGTCCACACGAACTTTTTTCCCCCTTCTGGCTTTACGAATCTTAGACTTCAAGGTCATTAGAGGTGGAAAAGAACTGATAGCAAGGAACGAGAAGGAATACGGCCTTTTTAAGGAACCATCCCGGCATTCAGCTGAAGTAATTCGGGGGAACCAGGGAAACCCCAAATCTGGATGGCCGGACGGAGATGCGAACCTGCGGGCTTCTAAATACGAAGCCACAGCGTTACCGCTCATCCACCACACTCGGTTAATAATAGGCGAACTTACGTCAAATAAAATTAAGAAACTGCTCTTACAACTCATGGCCAACACAAAAATAAATAAGAATTGTAAACATTTTATTCGGATACTGAAATTATTCAGTTACTGAACATTAAGACTGTGTTATATGAACTTCTCGGCAATACAGATAGCAAAAATATATTATTTTCTCAAACTTTATGTCTTGTTAACACATATTTCTGTTGAGAGTAACAACACGACTACCCAAGTCCTACGCTGGACACGAACCGGCCACCTTTGGCATACTGCTCCAGACACTACACCATTCGCGCCAGAGACTATGAATTTTAAAAACTATATATTTTGAATATCCTATGGAAGTGAGGCTTCAACCTCACCAATACCAGCAAGAAGAAAATCAAGTATTACAATGACGTTGACAATTACATTGACAGATAAGGTAAAAAGTGAACATTTTGCGAAATAACGGATTTGAAATGTTGCTCCAAAAAGAGTGTCCCAGGAAGAACTGAAAAACTATGAGCCGCATCCGAAGACTTGCACCACTGCAGAGTTTTGTGGTAAAGGGAATAGTGGAAGATAAGAACTGTAGAGGGAGAATGATTTTTTCCTTCTGTCATTACGCTTCGACATCGAGGTCATTGGAGGTGGGAAGGGATTGTGGATAAGGAACGTGAAAGAATTCGGCCAATGCCTTTCGAACTATACCATAGTGATCTAAGGAAACCGAAATCAGAATGGTTGGATGGGGGTTCGAACCCGCGTCTTCCCGAATGCATACCGATCACAGCATATGAAGCAGGAAGTAGATTTAAATACGTTGAAGTGAATAAATTGTATCAGAACAGAAGGAGATTGAGAGCTACAAGAAAACATTGGAGGGAGACTAAAAAAAAAAAAACTTACTGTGTTGTTTGTACAGCAGCTCGAGAATTAGTCATGGTTAGTTTGTTGTAATGAGGGATATCTGTCAGCAGCGAAGATAGCGAATTAAACTCGGCCGTCTGTAAATCTTGCAGACACCGTGTCACTGGCCGCAGTACAGTGGTGTTGTTGGCTGTCGATTCGTATACGCGTCAGCCCGCGGCTCCTGCGGCGGGTAGGAAGTGGGCCGTGGCGTTCCGTTGCGCAACGCACGCACGCTGCCCCGCGTTCCGTTGCCACACTGCTACACGCTTTCTCGCCCGACGCACGAGGCATCCGGTTAGCAGAGCGCCGCCAAGTCAACGCCCCAGTCCCACTTCACCGCTCCCACGAAACGCTTCAAGCAAACGCTAACTTGCGCAGTAATAAGTGAAACTGCTAAGGAGAAACGAATTAGTCGTCAAATAAATCAGCTTCCATAACATTTATCGCTCGATATAAATCCTCTATCACTCAACAAACCCTATTTTTTTTAAGTGAAAACTTGTATACGCGCGTCAGGCAATGTTTGGGGATAAATCTAAGAGTTCGCTACTTCCCGCCACCGACTGACATGTTGGGCGTTGGACGCTTTTTGGATGGGTAAAATCTCGCGTCACCAGTATGATATTAACAGTATATCTGTAGCTATAAGAATAACGTGTTGCGCTTTGAGAGCGGTGAAAGTATAGATTATACTTGCATCCAATTCATAAAAATGAATGTTTGGTTATTTTTGCCAATGTTCTGCATACAATAACACAATTTTTATCCAATTTTGATGTAACTTTGTGTAAGTAAACTTTAAAAGAAAAAGAAAATACTATTCACGTTTGATTTACAAAAACCTAAACCCTCCCCTCCTTTACCCCCTCACCATAATTTCTTCCAACATTGTTCATACAAACTCAGTTTTTAATCCGACTTTGATAGTTCTTAGCACACATATAGTTCATAACAAGACGGAATGGTAGCTCAGCAGTTAGGGCCCTTACTTCCGAAAGTTTCTTCCGGTCGCGGGTTGAAATCCCTTGGTGAGCAAGTATTTTAGGAGTTGTATTTGATTGCATGAGCTACGCCGGGATGTTCCGTGGTTCTGATTCCACGTTAAACTGTAGGCCCGTCATGAAAGGAATTGGCCTTTCTGCCTCTGACAATAGCTTGGTACATCTCCTTCGGGAAGCTTCTACTAACCTTCGGGTTGTGGACTAAGATTTTTAGTCGCGTTGGGCGATTTTTGTGAGGGTAAAATCTTATGAGTTCGCGTCAGCCAATAGAAACCCTGTCACTAGTTTATTACGACCACATGGAATTATTATTATTGTTTAGTATATCTGTAGCTGTTAGTATGACGTGTTGCGCGTATGATGTTCACTTCTGTCGGCAGTCTCCAATCACTGCAAACTGGTTTATGTACTATATATAATGAGGTCGGTTCAAGGGTATTCTCACAAAAAGCATTAACCAAGTGTGGGAATGCTTCTAAAAGCTTATTCAAGACTCGGTGCTAGCGGTAACATTATGGTTGTAAATCCCGCTCGACAATCCTCCGCAATCCACTGGATGGCAAAGTCCATACTCCATTGCTAATACTTTGTTTAAAAAATCTTCAGCTTCTGCTAATTTCATTTGGACTGTAGCTAATTTTGCCGATCTGTCTTTTTGCCCCATGTGATGGAAGAACAAGCATCAACAATGTCGTAAGGCCTCATTCCATACGCCCCCGAGAGATTTAACCCAGGAATTAGCGTACAATCTGGTATTAAGAATTGTGCACCTCCATTTCTACTCTGACAACCAAATCCGGAGGATTAAAATTTCTCCCGCCACCCAGATTCGAATCAGTTACCTTCGTGTCGGCGCTGGGAACCACTCGGTTCCCAAAACCAATCCAACGTGACGAGTTATTTTCTGTTAACAGAAGGATATTTGAACTTTTTAGTTTTAACCTGATCTAATTACCTGCCATGATGTTGGCCAATTTTTCAATATTGTATTATTTTCAAGTTTTTGCTCAGTGGTAAAATCGAATTTCTGACTATGCGGTTTCTGAAAAAGCATCAAAGACGTCCATTATAAATGCTAATTCTAATTCTTACTTTGACCATAGGAAATAGGTTATAATTCTTCGTTGTTCGGATTCCCAGTAAGACCATATATTAAAGGCATTATCAGACCAGGTTAAGCGGTCACGATAGAGGCGGTTTGCGAGGTTCATAAAATATTTTTTCGGTTCCACAAAGACGCACCAAATTATCATGCAATAGCATGCGGCCAATGTCTTACATTGACAGTCACAAAAATCCACACCGCCACAAGTGGACAAATTTATACGCATATTTCCTTCCTAATTGTTACACTTCTACACAAAGAATGGGGCAATGGACAACATACAGTACTGCTGGCTATTTGTGAGTGGTTAAAGTTTGAGTCTGACACTTGACCAAAATCAGTACAGGCGAGTGCCATAACGGTCCCTTCCGGAGACCATGCTCTACTACCTTTACTTTCCTTCCGTTCAATCTTTTCCCGGCCTTAGTAGACTCGACCCGACAAATCCCTGGTTTTCTCCACAGTCTCTAGTTTTCTCACAATTCTTGATAAGCCTTTTAATATGGTTCCTTTTTTCTTATTACCTGATCCAAGATACTACAAAAGAAGCACTGTTTAACCGCAAAAAAAAAAAAAAAATCACATTTACACATACAGCTAAAATCGTTATTTTTAAAGTTAGCTTGACGATTTTCTTTTGCCCTCTCATACGGACGATGTCAGAATTGGGAAGGATGAACGTTACTGGCGCGTTCTCACAGTGAGGAAGAATGTGATTCGAGCGAGTGACTGCGATGAAAGTCGGACAAAGTCGCGCGACCTGGCAGGCAGCTTTCTACTGGAGTCCCGCCACGGCTACAGGTGCATCTGGTGACACGCACCGCCCTACTACACACTATCCCAGTCAAGACATATTTTAATTTCACGGATCGCCAACTTATAGGTCAATGTAGGACTGTGGGCAAGGAATACGGTGGAATTCGGCCATGACCTTCTGCACGAACAGTTTCTCTATTCGCCTGAGAACCAAGGTAAACGATAATCTGGACGTCTGGTTCTGGGATCTCCCGACTTCCAAACCCAACACTTAACCTTCACCCACCAGCTAGAGTATTAACTTGTGTTTATCATCGTAAAAAATCAGATTTTGGTGACATATCATTTGGGTTCTATATGTGTGAATTATGATTTCAGAGTCTGGTAAAGAGTCTTTGCATCCCTTTTCCCAGAAGATCAGTTCTGCGACTTACCCTTTTATACTCGTAAATGTTGGTAATATTAATGATGGTCAGAAATCTATAGGTCTAGTTGTGTGTCGTATTTTTCGTCGATGTGTTAATAGATTTAATAAATATGTTGGCATATTATGTGCACATCCTTTATGATAATGGAAACAGCTGCATCCGGAGAAAAACATTGAGCCGGGAAACGACATTTTTAACTTAATTTTAATTCCTATAATTGTCATCCCATTGAGAGTTTCGCTCAGAAGATAATCATAAAAATTGTCATAGTGACATTTCGTGTATTTTAATATTGCTACCTATATATTTTTACGATTTTTCCAAATGTTTCGTGCATTTTCATGCTGTTGCTATGTCGAAGCTGCTGAATGACAACTCAATTTCTGTATATTAAATACTATAGCAGGGTATGTAATTACTTTTAGTTTACGATTTTTTGTTTAGTGCACATTTTTGTTTAAAAGTTTTGATGAATTAATAATTTATTCAAATCGAATATCGTTGAATCATGCAATTCCACTGAAGAACTTGCATATATTTATTTAAATTCTACTTTACCAAAGTGAGACTGGAGTCTTTTTCCGGCTTACTGTTGGGACCCTAAGTGTTCACGAGTTTTAAGCCAAACATTTTCTTTGCATCACCGATGAACTCACTCAGAGACTACTGTCTTATCTGATAAAGACTGGATAGCCAGCTGTTAAAACTGTTCTGACGATACCGTCCGGACAAATACCAGTTAAAACTGTTTCGCAACATTTCACTAAGCTACATAAGCTTCCATCACTGATCATTTCGCGGACTCATGAGTAATATTATTTAACGCGAGTTCAGGCAGGAGCCGTAAAAATGGGAATTTGCACCTTATCTTTTCGGTACGAAAATAGCACACAGACAAGGCGGCCGATTCACTGTCAAGTATAGTCTTGTGTACAGGCTCGTATAGAACTTTAACAAAGACATCTTAGAAATCAGGTGCCATTAATTTCATAGAAATATGATGAATGGTTGTTATTTTGGTGTCCTTTTGAAAAACGCGACGAAGAGAATCAAACAATTTAGAAGAACGTGTTTTCATTACTTCGAATAGCACATCATGTGGTAATGAGAAGCGAACATTTAGTATGATAATGGTTAGTTATCCGGCAACTCTTGAGATCTCCAGTAAGTGTATATTTACGAAACCCGATTGGAATTTGACTACAAAACAATGCTATGGAAAATAAATGGTATTTTCGTCTTTCCAGGATTGCGTCACTACGTAATCGCTACTCAACGCCGTCATTAATGCTATCAGTAATGGTAATATCAGAAGTAAAACAAGACAACTTACTGTCAGAGAGACTTTAGACATAAAATTGTCTTTCCATTTGTAAGTGACATAATTTTTGTATACAGATCTAAAATGGAACACTAACAATGTAGTTATGAAAATGTATGCAGGCAGTTATTGGAATAGCCAAGTCTAATAGTTATTCGCAGAATAAATAGAAAAGTTAAAATTTCGATTTAGAAGCTCCAACTACGATTGGAGGTTTCTGCTTGACGAAAAATTATCTATGTTGATTTCTTACTCGTGTTTAACAATTGCATAAAAGTAATGTAGTTGTAACTAATTCAGCATTGATATTGCAAAATCAATAATAGCAGAAGTTATTTTTTCCTGGAAACTTCTTAATTTGATAAAACGAATAAAGATAGGGTTTTATCGCCTAATACTTATGTTTTGCACTCTTAGTTCTGCATTAACAGGTCCCTTAAATCCTGGTTTAAATCCACATTTTTATTGGTTTTATCTGTAGCTTGATGTAATAGTATGAACGTGAAATAATTTTCTGTTTACAACTATTAGTTGAGCTCACATTACCTTTCCAATATTCTAACAGAAGTATAATTTAGTGTCTTTCTACGGCCGCATCCAACCAGTCATCCCTTCCAAACCGTGGTTCCACAACTGGAAAGTAAACAGACGCCACTTAACCAACATCATCAGAAGCCGATTTCATCATGGCAGCTTTCCCAGCCACTTAAAGCGGATTGGTTTGAGAGACAACCCACTATGCGACTGCATTGATCAGGCAGTAGGGGATATAAACAATCTTCTCTTTTCATGCAAGAAATACGCCCACATTCAGGACAGAATGTTAAACGAAATCACAAAATGTAACATTCCTCTCCCAACCAACGCTTCCATTCTGCTCGCCTCAAATAAACACGAAATACTCAAAATCATAATGACCTTCTTTAAGGAGGGAAACATCAAAATAAATTTTAGACAAGTAGAAATTCAACAGGAAACGACGGGAACAAAGTTAGTACATTTACAATTTTACTCCACTTGAACAGATATATCCTCATACATATCAGCCAGTCATAAAACTAGAATTTGAGGCTATAGTGAACGATTAGGGCACCAGTGCTATACATTGACCCAAATAGAATTAAGATATAGTGTCAAAAATCCCACAAATTGTATACTCTACGGCGCAGATAAGAGATATAATAAAGTAAGTGATTACATGTCGACTCATCATAGTGTAACACCAAGAAGTAAATAGACCGAGAGTGGTGGTGTAACGGTTAGCGTTCTGGCCTCGCATTCGGGAGGACGGCGCCGCGGCGGTTCGAATCCCCGTCCGGGTATCCAGATTTGGGTTTTCATGGTTTCCCAAATTCCAAGCGAATGCCGGGATGCTTCCTTCAAAAGGGCATGGTCGAATTCCTTCCCATGCCTTGCCCCCCATCCTTTCCCGTCTCTAAAGATCTGGCTGTTAAGAGACGTTAAGCAGTTAAAAAAAAGTAAACAGATAGATATAAAACTGTAAAGGAAATGAAATGCAAACTGTTAAGCTATGTAAATAGAACTGTAAAGTAATGAAATGTGAATTGTAATAAAACGCAAAGAATTTGGCTTTGTGGCTGATAAGACCGAAAGCCATTTAAATAAATAAATAAAAAAAATAGTGTACAACATAACTAGAATTATTTACGTATGATACTACTCATCCGTAACTTACACGAGAATGCAAAACATTAAATAAAATATAAACAGTGTTGTTGGCGATAAAAGTGATTACTTTTTTTATTCCTGCAATATCAGATAAGACAAAACAATTTAGCATAGAAATATTTTACACTACGGCTTAGAATTTACAATCGATACATAAAACCGAAATCTCAGTAAGACGATAGCAGCTTTCGGTATAAGTGGGATTTTAAGCTGCTATTCTCATGTCCTTTTACGACTTTGCAACTTAATCGAAAAAAATTACTGGTAGAGAGAATTTCCCTTCGGATCGTTAAGTTCGCTATCTTATCATACTTTAGGTTGAGAGCTGGCGTAAACCAAGTCTTTACTTGGACGCCTGTGTCATTGTACGCAATTTTGCAGTGACTAGATTTGCTTTCTAGAAGGTTTATTGTATGGTTATTTCTCACATTAATGTCTTTTCTTGGCAGTCTTGATTGAACTAAATTATTTCCCTCTCATTTTTAACACCGCACTTTGTTTCATAGTATTTACTGTTTCTTGCAGGCGTACATTCCCAGTTGTTACTTATTACAACCAATATCCTGCTAACATTTTTGTAAAAATATTAATACTGTCATGGAGTTTCACACCGACAGCTTTTGCTGCTGGGATAGCACACACATTAAAACTATTTTTAGTTAACTTAAAATGTTTAAATGTATTGCAAAAAAAGGGGTAAAGTTTGTTTCGTAAAACTTCCTCTCAATAGACTAAAAATTGAGATAAAAAGGTCAAAGTTGTGTGATTTTTATTATGTCTACATTTTCAATTGACTGATTTCTGGTGGGACAGACAAATAGGATTGGTTCGAGTTTCTCTGCTTCAGCTAATTAGATAACAGATCTTTCCAGATAAGAAAATGAAGCAACTGAACACTAAATTGCCGATTATTAATGGAGCAAACGATCTGCGAACTTCTAAAGGAGAGCTCTTAACGAAGACTGCTCGAAAACGTCTTTAGCAACGACGCACACTCGAGTGTCTTCGAATGAAATTTGACCTCCACTTACACTAACCAATAGCGAAATTTTAAATACAAAACATTGTCAAACACTAATAATGGTTTCATTGTCCACAGGGCATTAATTACTGATATTTAAAGTAGATAAACAATAAATTGAATAATTAAAAAATCATAATTCCGTTAAAATAATAAGCGTCTTACAGTGTGTATGTGATGTCCAGAATCACTTCTGAAGCGATTGTGGTAACTTGTTACGAGTTAAATTGGCCAAATAAATTTATTGTTGGTGTAAATGAACCACAATGCATCCCGTGTCGACATCATGTAAGAACTCGGGAAAGAGAAAAGGGGGGGTGGCGAACTCTTGTCACAGGAGTTTCACATCGACAGCTTTTGCTGCTGGGATAGCACACACTTCATTTTATTGCAGCCAGACTTTGCAGCAGAATAAACGCGAGTCCACGAATGCTCAGATTCATAGGCTACGTCAGTGATTCCGTAAGCAATGTTGACGCCAAGTCGGCTGGCAGCTTGTGCTGACGAGATACTCGAGGACAACAAACACGGAAAACACTGCACTGCAATACGATCACAACAGTAGTAACGGGAGAACTATTTACATCTTCCGTTTATAACACTAAATAGCTTAGCCTTAAAGTGACTTCGTCGTTCAGTGAAAGCTGCAGCTATGACAAATGAATTGAGGAGGTAACATTTCTCGACGAAATAAGGAATCTCAGTCTCATACAATACACATCACAAAAATACATTTATCATACAGAACTTATATTTCGCTGACAGAAACGAACACATTCCACCAGTAGGTTAAATGCACCGGACTTCACAAATCCAGTTCTAAATTCTGGTAGGGCACATGTCTCATGATTCACACTGGTAGCCTTTGTAAAAAGGTGGCCGGTGTTCATGTGATCTTTTATGACCGTATTGAGGAAGGGGAAAAAAAAGAGTAGATATAAAGATATTGGTATCTCATGGAGTAACGTAAACCTATTTGTCCCAATATGAGGCAAGGTAAAAGAAAACACAAAGTAAGGTTTACTCATCCTAAAGAAACGCACGAGACTCTGCAATCAGTAGGAAGACCAGTGAAATAAAGGAATGAAGGTGAATAGGAATACCATGAACTGGTAACTAGAAACATTAGTAGATGAAATATTTAAGAAGTAGCCCTAAGGACTAATATCTATTATAATGATCGTTCTGATGATTGAGGATTATCCCTGATGCGGTAGGCATTAAGCATACTACAGTCAAAAGGAATATTGCCATGGTTCGAGGAACACAGACGCCATGGTGATATACTGAACTACCACATCGTGGAAGAACAGTAATTCATAAACAGAAAAAGATAGCAGTTTGGCCTGTATACCAGCCCAATTGATTTCGTGGTGTGACCGGCGATTGCTGAGGCCATCTCAGCAATTTTTTTACCGATAATTATAATACCTTATACAGAATATGACACGACTTAATTTGCACGAGATAGGATTGCCAACGGCAATACTCATTGGGTCCTTAACGATCTTGCTGTCGATAAGAGAAAATAGGGACGAAGAAATGTGGAGTAAGGTCATATAACTGTTGGAGATGTTCGACGTCGTCTCGAAACATATATATATATATATATATATATAGCGGTGGCTTTGCCGTCATGACAAGTATAGCAGATATGATCGGCGCAAACGTAAGCCTGTGCAAGTACCGTAACCAGATAAGATCAATGTTGATAGATGTCTTAGAAATATATGGAGGCACTTTAAATAATAGCTGGTAACGGTGCACTGTCTTATGCAATGGTGGTGCGTAGATGCACGAGAAACATAGTTCGGAGGAAAATTTTGTAATGATGTTAATTGAAATTATGAAGATACCACGATGTATTATTTAATGGAACAAATTTCGTGTTTCCTACAGTAAACCGCGCTTCCAAGAACTACTTGATCATCTTTGTAAAAACCAAATGGTGGAGTCATCTGTAAGAACTAGTGGCCGTCTTCTGGATTGTGGTAAGACTAAATTGCGTGACGTCAATCTATCACAAATTTTGTCTTAACGTGTGGTGTGAACTTAATTCAGGTATGATCATTCTTTTTCCGTGTCGTTCAGAAGACCCGGGTATCCTATTACTTTCATGACACTCTAATTTCCTTCTTGTATACAGATTCCAACAACTGGAATGCTGAAGGATATGCGGAAACCACCGCATCGAGCTCTGGAACAAAAGGACTGCTATCGAAGAAATATCCAAAAGGGACACGATATACTAAAACCATATGCTACCACCTTTGCTCCTTAAAGAAAAGGCCTGTGAAGTAAATACTTTTGCAAGAAAATTTCTGTACCTGCTAGCATTATATACCGCACAGTTGTCGTATAATACAATACAAAGATAACTGCAAGTCTAATACCAGCAAGCAAGAGAGTCTTCAGAGCACAGTACACTGTCTACAGTGCCGCAATCACGGAGCGAGGATCAGTAGACAGGATGTGAAGTCATCGCAGAAGCGCACCTGACCGCAGTTGCGGTATCAGCCAATGGAACGGCGTCAACGACCTGCCTCTGGGGACAGTCACAACAACCAGATACTCAACTGGTTGTCTACTTCTCTACACGTGCATTTCGCTGTAAGTTCCGTATAGCTTTATAAAGGATCCCATTCCAATATATGTGCTATAAGCTTTATTTTCTGTCAGGTTACCTCATTACCACATTTTTTCACCGAGAGTTCCATTTTTTGACTTCCGGAATTCTTGGTGCTGATCGCTCTGATAGGAAACATCTCCTTAGCGCAAAGTCTAGTGCGCTGGTCTTACAGTTGGTAGGATCACTGATTCAATTACGGCCTTAGGCATTGTAGGTTTTCTTCTTAGGGCTTTACGCCCGGTCAACATCTAGGTCAGTAGATACGGGAAAGGACTGAGGGAGGGGATGGGAGAACGGGAAGAAATTCGACCATGGTATTTTGAAGGAACTATCCCACCATTCGGGTTTCGCGAAATCATGGAAAACCTAAATCTGGGTGACCGGCCGGGGATATGAAAGCAACTTCCAAATGTCAGGCTTAAGAGTTACCACTCAGTCACAAAGACTGGATTTTTAACTGTTCACTCGCTCGGCTCTGTCTGCCGTGTCATTACAACACAAATACATTAGCGGGAGAAGCATTTCCTTGCAGTCGTAAATGTAAGTCAATAAATTCTAGTGAAAACTGCGTCGGATTGTGCTATTGCCTGTTCAGTTCACAGAGCTGGCTCAAGGTCACTCTGCTCTATCCCCACTCCGCTTCCCTTACCCCTACATACAGAGGGGAAATTTGCCTTACGCACATACACACAGCGTTCAGCTCTGGAGGTTAGGAAGGGAGGGGCAGTGAGGAGAGGAGCGGGGCCAGAGCAACATGACCTTGAGCCGTCAGTCGAGTGAACAGGGTATAAAACTATCATGTTCGGCACTTTTAGGTGCTGTTTCAATACGCGTGATTCTTCTCTTAACTCGTTGATATTTAGTCCACGCGGTAAGCAGCAACGTATTCTAAGTGAGAACCTAATGGTTTATATGCTGTATGGTTTTCAAACATTTGACGATTCTTAAAAATGTTACCTAAGAATGGCAACTATCATTTCGATGAAGAACAGAAAATTTTCTGATGAAAATTAATCGGCGTTACGCAGCATTAAACTGAAGTTTAACGTATTAAGCCTGCTACAGCGTTTGGAAAAGTAGAGCTTTTCTCAAACGGCGAATGTGTTACACAATTGCGAAGGACAGATTACTTGCGGTGGAAGCGGCCGGGCCTAAGACAGTCGTTTGTAATCATTAAGCCCGGGTAGAAGTTTACTGGGCACGCCGCTAACAAACCGACATGTTTTATTCATAGCGCAATTAAAACGACCTCGGACCGTAAACTGGGCCCTCATTGTGCGCGGGTCAGTATTCAAGAGCAGCCAGACACAAATCCAACTGCCTTACTGTACCACGCACAACACGTTGAACGTTAAATGCTTTGACAGTTTCGCCTACTGGTGGCAGTTCTTTATTTCTTTGTTTTCTACTCGTTGTTCACCTCCAGTTATCTTGCAAGAACATTTCGAACGATCTCGTCTAATACACTTTTCCAAACGTTCCATTTGATCTTGTTGAGGAATCCAGTTAATCTTCCATCCTCAAACTTACGTTTCATTCTCCTTTGGGGGCATCCATTAATTACGCGAGGTCAAATGGGGTGGGGGGGGTGGCGGCAAAATCTCACCAAAACTCATCAAGAGGGGGGGGAGGGGAGGGGCTGGGTCGACGGAAATCTCACGTGACAATCGACGTGGATGTTGACTTTAGGGGGGTATAAGGTTCAGAAACGACGAGGCCGATTATAAGGAGGACGGGGCGTCAAAATCTCACGTCATCTTAGGGGGGGGGGAGGTTCCGACCAGAATGGGGGGTCCGAAATTCCTGAAAAACATCACACGTAATTAATGCAAACCCCCTTTCTTCAGCGTCTAAATTTGATTTAGTCATATATGACGGACTGTGTTTATCGATCTTAACGATTGGATATTTGTACCAATGAACTATCTATATATATAATCTGCAATTTACAGCAAATCTGCTCCAAAAAACTCTCTCCGATATACTTTCTAGCAGTACGATCGAGGAGAGAATTCATATAGGTTTCGGTACGGCACCTTAATTACCTGATCTCATCTACCTATCCTTGAGATCCCAAAACGTTGATTGTAGAAATAATCCACTGCGTTCGTAAATGGCAGAATGCTGTATGTATGTTAATAAATTCATGCGGAAATTCTGTCGTCTGTATTTAGAAATTTCCAGCCTATTTTCTGAATCATGATTGTGGCACATCAGTAAGGATTGTGATAAGCGGTCACTAATCGTGCGGATCTTCTTTCTACATTCTCGACATTGTTAATCCCTGAATACTCCAGATGAAGACATAAGAGTTTTAATACGAGACTTCCTTCACGGATACGTAGATATCCTTGAAAATTCGACCTATGTATCAGTTTATAATTAGAGTTTCGTACGATTATCGAAATGAACTTCTTTAACATGCACCTGTTTAGCTAAGAAGATAAAACGTAACAAATGTGCATTACATGCTTCCTCGTGAACAATCATTTTTTTTTTTTTTTACCCCACGAACAGTATAGCCAAAATACATGAATTAAGTGTTTCCTATTAGTGTCAATCCATAAAAATAAACGCACTATTTCTGGAAGTGACTGGTGAAGAAATAATTTTTAAAACTGAAGATAACATACATAGTTGACAGTGAAATCATTCAACGAGTTTCAGTAATGTTGGGAAGGAATTGGAATAAACTGGAGTGTGGAAATTAAGAGGGAATCATCCAGTAATTCGGCTGCACTGTCTTTTAGAAACCATGGAAAACTAACTTGAGAACCGAGCTGGGGTCCCCTCAAATGAAAGGCATGAACGGAACTAATCACCCACAAGGCTTGGTGAGAAGAAAATTGTCTGTTGAATAATTTGAACAACGATACACAGTCGTAGGTAACATCTTAATACACGCGCTGGGTTGGTTCTGCTGTTGTTCAATAGAAGAGAACTATAGAGAAACATTGTAACGGAATGACGGAAATGGGTCATCCTGTACATTTTTATATTCACCATACAAAAAGAATAATGAAAGGCATAACTCTGGGAAAATGTCGCCATCCAGTATGTGATACGGACCACCCAAAATCAGAGGCGCCACAGCGGTGGCGAGTGTAAACAGCCTCCCCTTGTGATGGTATAAGGGGGCATCCACAAATTACGTGAGGTGTTTTTCCGGATTTCTGGACCCCCCCCCTCCCCGCTGGTGAGATTTCGTGATATCTGGCCGGACCCCCACCCCCTCTGGTGAGATCTGGTCCCTGAGAACCCCCCCCTAGAAATCGCCCTCGAAACTTTTGTAGACCTTTTTTTTTAGGTCACTCCCTAACTTTTTTGACGAAATACCCTCCTAAAATCGACTTTGGCGCAAATTGTAGACCTTTTTTTTGGCTCTACTGTCCCCAAATTTTTCGCAAAATCTCACGTGAGATTTCCGTAGACCCCTCCCTCCCCCTGGTCAGATCTGGTGAGATTTCGCCGGACCCCCGCCCCTTATTTCACCTCACGTAATTTATGGATGCCCCCTAACGGGTCCACCCAGGTAGAGGACCGCCAACTTAGGGAATTTCTCTCGCCTCAGTTGAGCGGACTGCCGTTGACCTATACGCCACCGGACGTTACTGAAGGTAATTTGTCCGACTGACTCCGAGACTATGCGCATATCCCGAAGTCGAGATGGCCAATGGTTTGAACTACAGAAGGTGAAGCCTATAGCAGGAACCAATCAACAGCGGGCTATTTTCCGCGTAATTCTAATTTTCATGAATTTCTTTCTATGTTAAAATTGCTCTCTGGCAAGGGGCGTGGCTACCACGAGCGACGGAGAGGAACGTTTACGGCGGGTGCAAGAGAGGGACTTGACGTCCACCTTCAGAGTGGAAGGTGTGCTTGGCTTCCGACCCCCGACGCTGGAGCTGCTGGAGCCAAATCTTCCAAGGTTGGGGATTGTTCTGCGTTGGCATCGAATCTGAGGGGTTCGAAGCAAGCGTACTGTAGCAGCTGAGTCGCTTGACAGTCAGTACGTTGCTTGAAGGACGTACCGTCCCGTCCGCCATAGCTAATGTGACGCCTATCGCCATCACGGTAATAATTCTACGAACAGTACAGTGTGGTACTTACATGTAGTCATTGGGTACAGCCCTGTAATGACCTTTCAAAGTAAACTTTGAATGATGAATGGGAGTTCTCGCCTCCCGCAAGTGTTGAGCTAGTTGAGACAGACTTCGGGAGCCTTCCTATAACCACACTTGGTGGATAATTTTAATTGTCCTGGCGCCCGGCAATTGCGATCTAATGTAGTTCGTGTTAGTATTGTATTTGATTTCTGAAATTAATTCCCGATTGTTATGAAGGGAAATTTTCATTCAAGCCAAGTGTGAAGCTTTTGTTGTCCAAAAGGAATTGATGTTGAATTTGTTTCATGATCTCTTTGTAATGTGGTAGTGCTTAAATTTTGTTATTTATTTATTAATGTTGGCAATTGTATGGCGAGCCTTTGCTTGATTCCATTTTATGGTTGAATGTGTAAATGTTAAAAACAAATAAGCCTCAGCCTGTACGCCAGTACGAGTACCAAATAAATTAGCAGCATAGTGTTTTCATTTGATATTAAAAAGAGGAGTAAGAAAGTTTTCACCCTTTCCTCCCATCCAACGAGCACCCGCTACAACATTAACAAGTAAAATAAGATAAACAAATATTTAAAGACGCAGATTGTAATAGGTGATGTAAGAGAAATACTGGTTTCTTCTCCCAATAAAATGAATTCTTTTGAGACAGTACGTACTGCGTTTATTTTTTCACGAGGTAAGGCAGACAAGCGCTCAATTTGTGGCGGACAGCAAGAATAGAGTCTTAGGCCGAATCACGCAAAGGTCTGCACACGCAACTAAAATTAGTTCCTCCAACGCCGACGCTACGCTGTCCGCTTATCTTCAGGCAATGCAGTAATTGTCCGAACTTCAGCCGTACCCAAATTTACCAGCCAGTAAACTTTCCAACACGAAATCTTCACAAGTTTTCCGACGGATAATATTTTCAAAAGACAAGCTATCGGCGGAATGCTCTGCCGCCATCATCAGGTCTATTGTACTTAAGAGAACAACTAGAACTAATACAATGGACCTGATGGCAGAGCAAGCCGCCGAAAGCTTGTCTTTTGAAAATATTATCCGGCGGAAAACCTGTGAAGATTTCGTGTCAATGATACGCCGGGAAAGCCTTGTTTCTCGAACTTTCCAATGTAATGTAAACACAGCAGTCAACTTTTTATCAAAGTCTGTAAATAGGACCAAAACAACAGTGTCCAAATATATTACACGCTTTGCATTACTGCTTATTGGGACCGTGCACAAACTACGTGGCTCGGTCCAGGGGGGGTGGGTTGGCTGGAAGGCTACGCTAGGCTACGAGGGGAAGGGGAGGGGGGGGGGCGGTTCCGAGCCAGGCCACGTAGCTTTCCTTTCACAGTTAAAATGAGGAATAGAACTCACAACAGAATGTGAATACTTATTTCCCTCAGTTAATTATCTCCGTATGTAATTTACAAAAGACTGACAAGAGAAAACAGTACAAAATGTCTTCTGGAATCAAAAAGGAAAAAATCTACGTGCTACGTGGAAGGGAGGGGGGGAGGGGTAGAGGCACAAGCCACGTAGGGCTACGTGGGGAGGAGGGTGGGAGGGGGCGTTCACAGGAGGCCAAAATGGAGCTACGTGGTTTATGCACGCTCCCTAAGAGCCTAACATTTCACGGCTTTCACTTTAAGCATTTCCTCAGTTAAGGAAAACGAACAGACAGCCTTAAATATAACCGCAAGCATCATAATTAAGATTGGATTACAACATGCAATAAAAAGTTAATTATTTTTGCGTTTGAGAACGGTTGCATACGAAAAAAACAAAAACTATTATACCATTGCCTGTTAGGGGGCGTCCATAAATTACGTGAGGTGAAATAGGGGGGGAGGGTCCGGCGAAATCTCACCAAATCTCACCAAGGGGGAGAGGGGGTCAACGAAAAGTCAACGCGAAAGTCGATTTTTTAGGGGGGTATTTCGTTGAAAAGTGGGGGTGTAACCAGCTTTAGAAAAAAAAAAAGGTCTCAAAAAGTTGTAAGGGCGACCCCCCACTAATAATTTAAACCAACTCCCTTAAAATGTTACCTACCGCGCTGTATACTCATTTTACAAGACTATTTCCGCGAACTTTTTCTCGCCCAACAATACCAAAAACAAGTTCATTTCATTATTTACTCCAAAAAATTTTGAGTGTACTGCAGCACATTTCAAATTTCATTTTTTCTGCTTTCCGTGCTTTTATTTTCATGAAGCGCTGTAATACATAGAACAGTTTTACAAACTGTCTTTACGAGCCCGAGGTCGAGGTCGAAATTCAAATTTAAAAATTTCTCCTTTTAGTCCCAGCAAAAACCCATAAAAACGGAGCTACAGAAAAACACGACCGTATGGAAATGAACAGAAAGGAATTTTACACGACAAAATAGCAATTCTTGTTAACTATATGGGCCGGCTACATACCTTCCCAAGTGTATAAAACTGCAAAATTAATATTACGGCAAAACACGAACGAACAAAAATTGATAATAGATGATACCGATTGGTGTAAAATGGTCAGCCGTGCAAACAAAATTAAAAGTACGGCTTTTCTGACTTCACAGAGGTCCGTTATATAGCGAAGTAAGTTATTCGACTGACTGGCAGTAAAAGGGAAGGTTAAAAGTCAGAAAACAATAACTTGGGTAGTTTTATATGGAGAGTCAACCATAGAACAGGAATTTAAGATCCACACAGTATATTGCGATGAAGGCTATATGATAAAAAGAAAATAACGGTAGCTTAGTGTCTTTGAACATACCGTGAAATTTTAAGTGAACGAGATCAATTTTAGAACAAAGCTAATTTTGAAAAGAAAAACAAATAGTTCGCATTTATGATTTCACTTATTTTTACAATTTTATTAGTTGTAAATTCGTAGGAAGGAATAATCTAACGTGATACATAAATTGCTTCAACCTACTGTTTAATAAAGTTAAAGCTTTAGTTGTAAAAAATTACAGATGGGCATGCTTTACGGTTTACTACTTTTCGGTAATTTCACAGATTTTCAAAATTGTTATTGTATTGCGGCGAGCTCAAGATACGAGTACTGTGATAAAACACTTAAGTTGAATTACGTCACATATTGAAAAACGAGTAGTGTGGGTTCGTACGTTAAGCATCCGTAAGGACGGATTCTTCAGTTCTACGCTCTGG